>CM040241.1:184429584-184872595 GCA_022545495.1 Chrysanthemum lavandulifolium
AACAATGTACTGTAAATCATCTTCCTTGTTATCTACTTGATTTTCTTCTCTAACAAGTACATAATTCATAGAAGGAGTCAAAACCTCAAGATCAAACATCCAATCAGGACCTTTACCCTTTTGATTTTCTTGATCTTCTAGAAATTCAACATGAAGACAATCTTGAACCTTCTTGGTGACTCTATTGTATACTCTAAATCCTTTGCTGTTGGTGCAGTATCCCAATAAATATCCTTCTTCTGACTTGCCATCAAATTTTCCCAGATTATCAATTGTATTGAGAATTGTTAGCGGGCATCCAAAAGGCTTCATAAATCGAATATTGGGTTTGTTTCCCATCAACAACTCATAAGGTGTCTTCATCTGAGGTTTAGTGACTGATACTCTATTCAACACATATACAAGCAAAGACTTTGACTTCAACCCAAAATTGAATAGGTAATAAGGAATCGCAAGCATTGTTCTCGCCGCTTCAATCAAAGTTATGTTCTTTCTCTCGCAACACCATTCTCTGTGGAGTTCTAGCAATACTAAACTCCTCTTGATCCCTTTCTTAGCATAAAATTCATCCATAAGCTTGTTCTTGAATTCGGTTCCATTGTCACATCTAATGCCTCTTACTTTGAGTCTCAATTGATTTTCAAGGGCTATTATGAGATCATGAATAGCATCAAACGTTTCATCTTTAAAACCCAAGAAAAGACCCAACTAAATCATCGCAATCATCGTCACAACCAGACAAGATTTCTTCTTGTTTAGACTTGCAACATAAACAAGTCCAAATAAATCCATGTGCAGCAGCTCCAAAGGTTCTCTAATATTTCTTTCCTCAAGATTTTTGCATGAAGCTTTGTGTTGTTTACCCTTCTTGCATGCCAAACATGAGTGATCATTCCTGTATGTTTTGGAAGGTAAACCTCTAACTAAATTTCCTTTGACCAATTTGTTGATATTCTTGAAATTTACATGGCTCAATCTTCTATGCCACAGATGTGCTTCTTCAAGAGATGCCTTTGCTATTAAACAAGTTGCTCTACCAGAAGAGTGAAGACTCTTCATATCCAGGCTATACACATCATTAGTTCTTGGTACTCTCAGTACTACCAAGTTATCATCAACAAGCTTAAATTCAGGGGAAAGAATGAGACATTCGTGTCAAGAATAGCATGTGGTGCTTCTTGTCACAGATCTGAGAGACTGACAAAAGGTTGAACTTGATTTCCTTCACATATCTAACATTCTCAAAGTCTATGCTTCCTGCTTTGATAGTTCATTTGCCAATTATTCTTCCTCCACTAGCATCATTTCCAAATGGAACTCTTCCTCCACTATAAGATCTAAAATCTGACAGAATTTCTTTGTCTCCTGTCATGCTTCCAGAGCAACCACTATCCACAATTAAATGATCTTTAAGCGGGTTTCCTGCATACAAAGATAAAAGAGTTAGTTAATTTTAGGAACCCAAGCCATTCTTGACTTGTGTTCCCTTTGGAGTTACATACTTAAATTCTTTAAGTATGTAATTCCCACTATCTTTAAGCACATGATCAATTATCTTTGGTTGTTCAAAACTTGTGTTGGTTTTTCAATAAAATCTCTTTTTCATCCAAGTTTTCCTTTTATTTTCAACAAAATCTCGATTCACTCACACTTCTTGAAAGTACTGTTTGTTCCCATCATTACTTTCCTTCTTAACCCATTTGGTTTTAACTTCGGTGTAGAGTCCCTTGATCTAGCTACTTTCTTTGAGTTGTAACGCCTTCTAGATTGATAGTAATTAGATCTCCTAGGGTTCCTATTCCAAAAGTGTTTGGTGAAAACCGAGAAAGACTTTGAGAAGGTAACGATTTTGGTTTGGCTTAAAGACCTTGAAAAGTGTTTGAAAGTCTTGGGGTTTTGAAAAGGTATTCTCGGTGAGGATACCGATAGTCTTGTGAGAAGTTGCTATGGTTAACCCTATGTGAATGATTCTAGACCTGGTTTATTCTCCCTAGGTTTTGGTTTGTAGATCGGTCTTTGGGAATTTGCTTAAGTAGTCTCGAGTGAAAGTCACGGTCCTTGATCGATGATCGAACTATAACAAACAAAACACAATTTTGACCCATACTCCCAAAATTTCTTCCTTTAGGTCTATGATTAAAAGTATCCTATCTTTTGGTGAATGATGAAAACTGTTTTGACCAAAATTATCCCAAAAGATTTAGCAAGATTTTGAAAAGGTTTTCTTAAAAGGACTACCGATCGTGCAACAACTTTGAGTTGAAGGTACCGCTTGACTCTTAACATCATCAACCTTAGGTTTTCAACTATTTTTTGGGGTTTCAACACTAGATTTGCTGTAAGCTTCTTCCTAAACTCTAGGTTGTCTACTCCAAAATGAGAAACATTCGCCCTAAGTGGTTGAAAACTACCGATGGGATGAGGGACCGCATGATAACCATTGTCTTTCTTAAACTCGAGGTGTTTGACTAAGCGATTCCTCATCACTAGATGTGTTATCTACATAATTAATGAGTTCATCATCACTAGTTGTTACATCCTCAAAATCAAGTTGGTTCTCATCACTAGGTGGGTTTTCATCTATGCTACTAAAGTCCATACCAAATCCTAGTCGGTTCTAATGTAAGCTCTTCTATGTTTTCAACATAACTAACATGAGAAAGACCAGATTGTCCCCAAGACAAATTTTTTAGCAATTCATCTCTCTCCTTAGTCGACTTTTCAATCTCGTAAATATTACATCCTAATTTCCATTCACTTAATTTTAAGCGATAATCCTGTTGTTCATACTTTTCGCCCAAGCCATTTCATTATTTTCATGTGTTATTATTTTGGCTTCCATAGACTCTAAAGTGATTTGGTAACCGACTACTTGACCTAGCCCTACTATAATTATCTCTTTCGTTACATAATCATTAAGCACTTTTGATAAAAATTATGACACTTAGAGCATACCTCGAGATAGGGGTAAACTTGATGAAGTAGCTACCATAGCAAGCGTAACAGTTCATCTTCGTCTCCATGCTCCAATCAAAGCTTCCTAGACCATCTTTGGATTCCAAAACAGCATGTTCAGTTCCTCATCAAAGGCGTGCTCCAATCAAAATCTTCCATCGATTCTTCCACCGCAACCATACAATAGGTTACTAGTTCATCATCAAACTCATTACTCACCAACCTCGATAGATTCTCTTGAGCAACCAAAGCTTTTGTTTCAAAGAATATGAATTTCCTTTAGTTCAAGCTTAGGTTTCTCACCATCCTGCTTGCTCGATATTTAGCAAACTTGCATTCCCTTGCAAAGTGTCCATCCTTTTGTGATTAAAGCATTCAATCTTTGATTTGTCAAAAGTGATACCCTGTTTGGGTTTGAAGTCGATGCCTCTTCCTGTTTTCTTCATAAACTTCTTGATCCTTGCAGTGATCATAGCAACTTGCCACCTGATATCAATTTTTTCAAGAGCATCCTCTTCAATCTGTGACAAATCCTATTCATAAGTAACATGTAAAGTGGCTTGGTGAGCAAAGAATGAGCATACGACTTCATCAGAATGGATAGTGTTTGTTGGTGATGATGTGGGGTTGGTCATGGTTGTGATAGAATGAGCAGGATATGCAGTACTTTGAGGAACAGTAGTTTGAGTAGGGTAAGAAGTACTTTTAGTGGAAATCTTGCCGCTCTTTCGAGATGACACAAAAGCTATACTTGTGAGACTTTGAACTTGTTTGGCCATTCATCTCATGCTCATACACCTTGAGATGGTTGTAGAGATCATCAAAGTCCATAGTATCCAATCCAGGTTGTCCTCTGATCATTGTAGCAATCACATGCCATGTTGATGGCAAACTCCTTAAGAACTTCAGATTGGCATCTTCAACAGATACCTCTGCCTTGTATAACTCTAGCATGCTGAGGAAATTTTGGAATCTATCATAGGAAGCATCAATACCTTCTCTTTCACCAACAGTGAAAGTTTGAAACTGTTGCTTCAGCAGATTTCTGTGCATCTTCTTGGAAGCATCATTACCTCCAAACCTTGTCTTGAGAGCAACCCATAACTGTTTAGCATCCTTAGCATCATGAAACTTAAGTAGGTGACCATTAGGTATAGCAGACAATAGTATGTTGAGGGCCTTCTCTTGATTTCTTATTGTAGCAGCAGGTAAAACGGCCTTAGGTGGTTTAGGTTGTCCAGGAATCTCTACTGGTTCTGCAACAACTTCATTACCATTGACAATTACATTCCATAATGCATGGTCTATAATGGCAATGTACTGCCTCATCTTCATGCTCCATAGATCGTACTCTCCTTCTTGATGATTGGTATTCTGAGTGAGGTGATGGATGGTGGTGGTGCAACTTCAGTTGACATCTTTAGGGTTTGTTGTTAACTAGGTTTTAAGGGTTTCTTCTTAGTCAGAGTTTCCACACAAGCTCTGATACCACTTGTTGGATCGATGTACTCTAACCAAACTAACTATATAGCTTGTAAGGGTTTAATAACTTCGGATAAATCCTAAGTCACTAACAATGAAACACTCAACAAACTCTATTAAGTATGCGGAATTTACTTAACAAAGTTAAGAAGAATTAACTTTAACTTTCAACGATTTTATTAATAACTCTGAACCTGCTTGTTATACAGATTCTTTAACACTCTAAAACTCTAATATCGTACTCTCTAAAACTCTAAAAATGCATATCTCTAATGCCAACCTAGGGGTCCTTTTATAGGCTTAAGGATAACCCTAGTCGGTTTACAATTCTATCCCTTGTACGTCAAGTAATACTTAGAACATTCTAGAATTACAATATAATCCTTAACGATTTTGCATAGTAGTCCTTCGACCTTGCAGTACTTTGATGATCGAGCAGTACTTTGACCTTCCTCTTTAGCAGTACTTTGACTTCAGTACTTTAACTCTTCAACACTTTGACTTTATATATCCCAACAGACTATTTGAAGCCCCACCAAAAGGAAGTTGACAAAGAAAGGGTTATCCGTGGACTCCCTATTTCGCCTTCACTTTTGGATAATCAAACTCTAGCTTTGTGGGCTCAAACGTGTTATCCTCAATTCCCTACTTTACAAACTGTCTTCACAAATCCTCCTCAACCAACTGCAACAATTACACCATATGATCTGTCACAATACCAATCTCAATAAACTAAATTGGTTCCATACAACAACAACAATGATCAAGTACTCTACAGTGAATCTAATGAGGATACAGAAGTTTTCAATGCATTGCAACAAGGGTTTGTCATGATTGCTAGAGCCTTCGGCCGATATTCAAACAAATCCAACAATCGCATTCGTACCTCATCAAACACAAGGAATCAGGCTGTTGTTAACAATGGACGTGTTGAAGTTCAGAATCGTGGTAATGTTCGTCAGATGGGCAGTGGTCAAGGGTTTAATGCTATTAGAAGGAATAACATGGGTGCTCCACAACAACGAGCTCAAGTGGTTGATCAAGGAAATGCTCAGACTGGGATTAATGGTCTTCGTTGTTATAACTATAATGAGAAGGGTCATCTGGCTAATGCATGCCCAAAGCCGAGGACAAGAGGCGCTTATAACAAAGAGGCTTTACTCTTGGCTCTTAAGGATGAAGTGGTGGAACTCTTACCAAGAAGGAACGAGCTTCATGGCAAATGCAGATTCGATGATGATATGGAGGACTTGCAGGCTAATGCAGCAGTGATGCTAATGGCTAACATGCACGAACTCCACATGAGTGATACAGCCCGGTGTATGACACTGACGGCTTGTCTCAGGTACCGGATCAAACTATATTCATTACTGATCTGATATCTCCGCCAACATCTGCATCTGACGAGGATCAGAGTGTTCAACATGAGCACCGATGATAATCAAATAGATCCCGTAGTCATATTTGACGATCAAGATGACCTTATGGTTAATACTGATAATCAAGTTGACTCCGTGGTTATATTTGAGGATCTAAATAATGATCATGTTGAGACTCACGTTGAACAAGCTGAACCTTTGTCTAATCTAGATATTGAGCTCATGACCTTACTTAATGACCAAAAATCTCGAATGGAAACATGCCTTGACATCAATAAGCAATTAAAGGATAAAAATGCACTGCTGACAAAGGACAATGAATGCTTAAAATTTCAACTCAACATTTTTCAAACACAAGAAAAACGTGAAAAAGGTTTTGAAGTCGCTTTTGCTAAATCTTACCAAAACGAAAAATCTTTGGAAAAATAGATATGTGATCTAGTTGCATCTAAGAATGATTTGTTGTCTCAAATAGAACAACTAAAATATGATCATAAACAACAACTTAACGCTCTCACTTTGGAAACTCAAAAAGCCAAGTCTCGAGTTGTTAACTTGTCAAAACAGCTCGTGAGTACAAAAGCATTCAAAGAAACGAATAGATGACTATCTTGAAGAAATTGTCGACTTACAAAACAGAATCAAAGAGTTTCGAAATGTTGTTTATAAACATAGTGAGTCAATCACAACTATTCAAAAGTTTACTTTTAAACCAAATCCAAATGGATATGGACCGAATCTTGCTGATTACAAACCAAAGTTTTCAAATAGAGCATTCAAACCAAATCCGCAAGTCTACAGTGCAGAACATAGAATTGATGATTCCATTATGAGTGTTGTTGAATATAATCGTATGGAGGAATTAGATGCAGAAAACGAGAGTCGATCAAAATTAGAAAATGTTTTTTATAACAAACCATTTAACTATTCAAAAGCCATCACTTTCGTCGCACAACAGGACAATTCTAACACACCTTGGGTTAATCACACCTATTTCTGAGTCTTCTAATGTTGGTCCTCAACCCAATACTGCACAAATTAATGGTCCTTTACCTTCACTCAGTGAAGTCAAAACATTACCCGAACAATGTCAAATTCTTAAATATTTTGAAACATTCATATCGGACATCAAACTTTTGGAACGTGAAATTGAAATCAATTCTGAAATAAAAGTTGAACATTTTCAATCGCCTCATGCGAGAGAACAAAGAGATATTTTTCAGAAAAGAATTTTACCTCATGTCCGGAATTTGAAAATGTGTGCAATATATTGGGAAAGGGATTTTCACAAGGAGCTTGGACTTATGAAAAAAGTTTTCGAGCAAACAGAAACATCGATTTCAAATACAAAACATAAAAAAGAAAATGCTAAGAAAAGATGTTGATCGACTCTTGGAAGATGTTATCTATGCTGATACCATTAATGTTGTGTTATTACATTCTGTTGCATATGCATTTGATTATATCTCTGCTGATTCTGTTGAAAATGTTGAGAATACTAATACTGTGTCACAAATCAAGTCTTTAAAAGTTGAAAATGAACGTTTGTTAAACGAGCTTTCAAATGCAAAATGTCGTCTTCAATGGTGTCAAAAAGATTGTCAAAATCGAGAACTCGCTTTGCAAAACAAAATCAATCAGTTGCATACAAAAACTCTTAATCCAAAACTTGAGCAACTGGATGATCAAAACGTGTCTTTGAAGTGTCAAATTTCAAAATATGAACAAGAAATTTCAAAAGTTAAAAAGGAATATGCTCAAGCTTCAAAAGATGTTGACGATCATCTTGCATATACCAAAGATATTTTACGATGAAATGGACTCATTCGTTCTGAAAATCAAGATTTGTTACACACTATCTATGATCTAAAAGCAGAGTTGGTAAAACTTAAGCAAGATAGGAATAGTAACACAGTAGTAACTACACCTAAACAGATTCAAAATGACTCTTGAACATCTAATGACAAACCACAAGAAACTAATGTGCTTCCCTCTACTGAAACATGAATAGTTGCCTCTTTTCCCAACGCCCGCACTTCACAGCCTAGGAGCAATACAAGGAAGAATAGGAAGTTGCGACGTAAGAAAAGAAAAATAAAGATCTCTGAAGTAGAATAACACCTTAGGACTTTGAATAAAACTCAAGTTGCACCCACTTTAGATATTGCGTCTTACAAATGTAATGAACAAAGTGATGTATCGAATGCTGAATCTTTAAGTACTCTAAATGTTATGTTTGAAGCTTCTTGTGTTGGTTGTCGTAAAAGCATGTTTTCTGGCTGTCATGATAAATGTGTTGCTAAGGCTATCTTGAATCGTAAGCGGAATAATAGAAAACGAAATACCTCTAGGCCCACTAATGCTTCTAAGTCTGTGCTAGGTAAACCACCCTCTAGTGTTCCAGCTACGATCATTGATGTACCCATAGAATCCCCTTCACCTCCTAGGAAGACCTTATCACCTAGTGCATTTACTAAGACTAGTTGGAGATGGCAGAAATGGTTACATAATAAACTTGGATTTAAATGGATACCTAAAATCATAAACATGTGTGTTTAAACTATTACTACTTCGGAACCCTCTAACTCTTCGGGTTCCACATCTACTTCTATTCCATCTGTGTCGTTTGTGTGTAATGCAGGTGATACAGATCATCCTCTGGATTGTTGATAGCGGATGTTCCCGACATATGACAGGCAATCTCAAACAGTTATCAAACTTTGTTTCAAAGTTCATTGGCACTGTCGATTCGGAATGATCACTTCAGCACTATCATGGGCTACGGAGATTACATCAATAGTAACATCGAAATTAGCGTGGTTTATTATGTCGAAGGTCTCACCACAATCTCTTCTTAGTTGGTAAATTTTGTGATGGAGATTTGGAAGTTGCTTTTCGGGAGAAAACTTGTTTCATTCGTGATCTACAAGGAAACGATCTTATGTCCGGTACCCACATCAAGTCTTTATACAATATCAATGCAAGACATGATTGCTTCATCTCCCATCCGCTCTACTTTCAAAGGCAACATCTACAAAATCTTGGCTATGGCACCATCGACTCTTACACTTAAACTTTCAAACCATAACCAATCTTGCATGATACAAACTTGTTGAAGGTCTCCCAAGATTTCGGTATTCTAAATATCACCTATGCTCACCAGAACAAGGGAAAAGCACTCGTGCTCACTTTCCTTCAAAGGTGGAACACACTCACAACATGTGCTTCATCTTCTTCACATGGATTTGTGTGGCCCGGCGCGCGCGTGCAAACGATTAATGGCAAACGCTACATCTTGGTAATTGTGGATGACTACTCAAGATGGACTTGGGTTTATTTTCTTCAAGTAAAGATCAAGCTCCACAGATGATCATCACCTTCTCACGAAAATCCAAGTTCACTCCAAACACGGTCGACAAATCGAATAGACAAAGGAACCGAATTTGTGAATCAAACTCTTCGTGCATACTATGAGAAAGTGGAATTGAGCATCAAACATCAATTGCACGATCATCGGAACAAAACGGAGTTGTTGAAAGATGAAACCGTACTTTAGTGGAAGTCGCAAGAACGATGTTGATAAATGCAAAACTTCCAGTTACTTGTGGGTCAAGCCGTGTCAATCGCATGCTACACTCGTAATCGCTCAATGATTACCAAGCGCCACAACAAAACATCTTACGAGCTTATCCACAACCGTAAACCGAATCTCAAACACTTTCATGTATTTGGATCCCTTTGTTACCCGAATAATGATCGTGATGACTTTGGTAAGCTCAAAGCCAAAGTCGACATTGGAATCTTTGTTGGATATTGTGAAAACTCTAAGGGTTACCGGATCCGAATCGTCATACAAGGGAGATTATGGAAACGATTCATGCAAATTTCGATGAGCTTACGTAAATGGCTTCGAGCATAACAACTTGGAACCCGGACATAACCGTCTAAACTTCCCCAAACCTCATCATCACCGAACCAAGCCTCCAACTTACTCGTAAACAAATGGAACAACTATTTGCTCCTCGCTTAGTGATGATATTGATCAACGTGCTCAGATGTATCAACTGTTTCACCGCTCAACTTGATAATAATCGAATACCGATACACCGAAACAACAACAATCGTTGAAGAAGCACCACCAATTGATTCTACAACAAAAGCGTAACAAACCGCATCCAATGACGAACCACCGATGATATTCGAACAATGAAGTACCCCACCGCAGATTATGATCCAAATGCGATCTTCAATCCGTTTGCTAATGAAACCGCCACACCGATGTTGCGTAATCATCCACAAGCCATTTGAATCCTTCTAATCTGCAGTAATGTATATCAACATCAACCTCCACACATCGTTGGACGAAAGACCATCCTCTTGTGAACATTATTGAAACCCGAATCAACCAACAGAATTAGACAACGCCTTCGATCGACGGTGAACATTGCATTTATGCACTCACCGTCGCCAAGTCGAACCCAAAATATTAAGGAAGCCATGACATATGACAACTGGATTGAATCCATGCAAGAAGAACTTAACTAGTTTAAACGCCTTGAAGTATGGGAATTGGTTGAAAAACCAACTGGGGTCTATGTTATTGGTCTCAAATGGATTTGGAAAAACAAGCTAGATGCTGAAGGTACGGTTATCCGAAATAAGTCACGTCTGGTGGCTAAGGGTTATAGAAAGGAAGAAGGGATCAATTACGAGGAATCATTCGCACCAGTTGCTAGACTTGAGGCTGTTCGGATCTTTCTGGAATTCGCGGCTCACATGAACGTCACGGTCTTTCAGATGGATGTCAAAACCGCTTTTCTAAATGGAAAACTGAAAGAAACGGTCTATGTTAGTCAGCCAGAACGATTTGTTGATCCGAGTTCCCTAATCACGCCTACAAACCGAACAAGGCTCTCTACGGTCTCAAACAGCCCTTCGGGCGTGGTATGATAAGTTGTCATCCTTTCTTATCTCTAATAATTTCGTCAAAGGATCGGTCGACCCTACACTATTCATACAATATCACGGGCACACATTTTAATCGCTCAAATTTATGTGGATGACATCATTTTGGGTCAACACATCTAAAGTACTCAAACGCTTATTCAAAACTTATGAAAAACATTTTGAAATGTCCATGATGGGTGAACTTACGCTCTTTCTAGGACCGCAAGTTCATCAATCACCCCGTGGTATTTTTTTGAGTCACCCAAATATGCCCTTGAAATTTTAAACAAAAATGGAATGTAAAGCTGTGATACCTATGCCACACCAATGGCACATACCAAGAAACTAGACGATTTGCATGGGAAATTGGTTGACCCTACCAAATATCAAGTATCATTGGGTCTCTCATGTATCTAATAACCAGAGACCTGATATTGTCTTTGTCAGTATATCTTTGCTCCTGCTATCGTTACAACCAATCGAAACTCACCTCTCGAGGCTAAAAGAATCCTCCGATACATCAAGGAACCATTAACTTGGGGATCCGTATCCGAAGGATTTCGGTTTTGAACTAATAGCTTTTAGACGCTGATCACGCATGTTGCTTAGATTCTTGGAAAAGTACTTCAGGAGCTTTACAATTTCTTGGTGATAAACTAGTGTCATGGCAATTGAAGAAGCAGGATTGTACATCACTATCCTCAACCGAAGCAAAATATGTAGCCATGTCGGCGTGTTGTGCTCAAGTCATTTGGATGCGAACACAACTCAAATACTATGGTTACGTATTTGACAGAATCCCGATGTACTGCGACAATCAAAGTGCAATTGCGATCTCGTGCAACTCTGTTCAACATTCAATGTCTAAGCACATTGATCTTCGATATCATTTCATCAAGGAGCATGTGGAAAAGGGTACCATTGAATTATATTTTGTAGGTACCGAATACCAATTGGCAGACCTTCTCACCACAGCCTTAGCTCCTGCTAGGTTTACTGAGTTGGTCCACCGGATTGGTATGCGGTGTTTGACTCCAGAGGAACTGGACGGACTTTTAAAACAATCTTAAAACCAACCAAACACCAAAACCTCTTTTGTAAATATTTTCTCAAAAACAAAATACAAAATCAGAAAATCTATAAAATACACAAATACTCTTCTCTCTAAAAATTTCTTTCAACATGGCAAGTACAAATCTTCCGTCAACACTTCACACTTTCAAAAATTTCAAAATTTTCACGGTTAAGTGTTGAGGGGAGAAAGTAAATATTTTCTGTTTCATAAAACCTTGTACTTGCATGTTACCCTTCACCGGTTGTATCTTTGGTAATGGTGGTCACGTTTCTTGTTTATTGACACTCCCCGGACCCAAATTTGTAAAATTTACCTATTTCTAAAGTCAAGAGGGAGTGTCGTCAAGTTTCTTTCCAAATATCATGCTTTATGTAACCTAAGTGGAAGTTATGGGCGTTGGATGAAAATGATTAAGGTGGAGGGACCAAAGTTGCTAAAAGTTTAAATTTATTTTAATAAAACTACTCCACCTAATTTTTCAAAATCATTTACTTCACTCATTAAATTCTTCCAACCACCATATCCCACGCATAAGAATCAAACCACAAATCCGTGTGAAAATCATCAAATTTGTAAGTGGTATAACGATCATTGTGTCATTATAAACATTGGTTCTTAATTTCATGATAATCAAACGGTTAGGAATTAGAAATTCCCAAGATTAAAGAGTCGGTCACCTCAAGTATATGTAATCGTTAGAAAGCTCGTAGTCGTAGTTCTTTTAAGTTAAGTAGTAATTTAGTTAAGTAACACCGTGGAGGACGGACGGTCTTTACCCACCGTATGCCCGATCCACACCCAAAGTGTGGCGATTTATGTAAGACTATAAATACTCTACCTTCCAAGGTAGAGAGTGGAGCTCATAATAATATCTTTCACTTTCTCTCACTAAGTTCCCTAAACCTCTAACTTTCTCTCTAGAATTCCATCTTATACGCCACCTTGTGTTATGGTTTGATGTGTATGTGAAAAGTTATATCTTACAATTGGTATCAAGAGCCATGGTTAGATCATATCTTGCACATCTTTGGATTTATAGTGGTTTTAGGTGGTTTTGAGTTTGAAAAGTTTAGTGGTTTTGCATCATTTGGTTGATTTCTTGTGTTAAAGTTTGAATTTTGTTGGTACTTTTGTGTTTAGAATCATCATAAGTGTTTAGGTTTTCATTTGGTAAGCTTGAATCATCTTGGTTGGGTTGTTTTGGATTGAAAAGTGATGTTTATATGGTTTTTCATGGTAGCGAGTTAGTTCACGGATAACCTTTCTTCATAGCGACTTGCTTCATTATTTTGTAGCGACTTACGTTGTTAAAAGCTAGCGAGTTAGAGCTAGCGAGTTAAAGGACAAGTAGTGGAATCTCCACCACGGGTAGCGACTGTGGTAGCGACTTGGTCAAGAGCGAGTTGCTCTTTAGCGACTTGTGTTTCTAGCGACTTGTGTAGCTAATTGTCGCCAAAATTTGGTTAGCGACTTGGTCCAGAGCGAGTTACTACTTAGCGACTTGTTTTTCTCGTTAGCGACTTGGGATTCTAGCGACTTGGGTGTCTAGCTAATTAATTGGTAGCGACTTAGTGGATTTGTTTCTAGCGACTTAGAGCTTTATCATCTAGCGACTTGAGTGATTGTTTACGGTTTTTTCTTGATTTAGTAAAACCCGTGAAAGAATCTATTTCCGCTTAATCATTGAGTTATAAAATCCCGTATAATCTGATAACATGTCCACCAACGTCCCTACCGTCATCTCCACAGCTGCCGAGGATGTACAAGCAATGGATCGATACTGCCCACCCATGCTTGATGAATCGACTACGATTCTTGGGCTCAACGAATCGATTGTATTGCCTTGGAAAGGAAAATGGTGTCAATATTCTAAAATCCATTGATGAAGGACCATATCGAGTTGAAACGACTAGAGACATACTTGATACTAATGAAGATGGTACTCCTATTTACGGAATGGATGACCTAAGATGTATGATGAGCTTGATGATAAGGAGAAAAGAGATTTGATGCGATATCGTGGCTTCAAACATTGTTCTTCAAGGTCTTCCTAAAGACATCTACAAGTCGATCAATCATAACATCAAGCAAAGGCGTTTGGGATAATGTTAAGATGCTTCTCTCGTGTTCGTAACTAACTATGGAAGACAGAGAATCCCAACTCTATGACTAATTTGAGCACTTCAAGATGAAACCCGATGAGAGTGTCTATGAGTACTATGTGAGATTTCATAAGTTAGTTAATGACATGAGGAACATCGAATGACTATGCCTAACATTCGCTTGAATTCAAAATTTGTGAACAACATGAACCCGAATGGCACAAGTTTGTTACCGTGAAGCTTACTAAAGGATTGAAGAACACAAACTATGAGCAACTCTATGCCTTCCTCCTTCGTAATGAGAGACATGCCATGTTTGAAAAATTGATTCTCAATCGCTCAAAACCAACCAGTGGAGAGACAAGTTCGCCTAATGACTCAACAATTTTCTACTCAAACATTGGAATCACAACCAAAGCATCACAAGTCATACCCTTGGGTAATGGTAATCACAAACTCATTCCCGATCCTATGTTCAAACAAGTCGATGTCGATGCACGCGTGGATAACATCGTTAATCAACTAGCTCTACTCATTAGTCAAAACATGAATTTCTCCCACAAACCAACAACAACCTTCGAATCGCATCTAACCCACATAATCAAGCCACCGTTAAAGATGGAAGGATCGTGGTGCAACCAGCTCAGAAAGACAAGATGATCGGGAAGAGGTGGAGCCGGGAGAGGTTATGTTGGAAACCGTAATCGAGGAAGAAATGGTAACCAAGGTCAACCTAAGCCAATCAAATGCTACAACCGTGGTGGTGAAGGTCACATTGCAAGGAACCGCACATCTCCAAAGCGCCCTCGAACGCCGATTACTTCGAGATAAGATGTTGCCGCACAAGCTCAGACAATGGTGTGCGTTGGATGAAGAGGAATTGTTGTTTTTGTCGAGGGCAATGCAAAGACCTATGATGCGATGTGGATGAGCAACTTATTCAGAGATAGGTCACAATCATCGAATGCCTTTCAAGTCGCCGACCGTGATGCTTACGACTGATGTAGATGATGGACCCATCGCACACACAATCTTTATGGCTAGCATCTCTCCAATGGTTTCTCCCAAGATCTCTTCCTCACCACAAGTCGGCACATCCAAGGACAAACTCATCTCGAGGTATTAAAACTATACGATGATGTCGATGTGCAACAGATGCATGACAAAGTACAACCAATCGAAACTTTTGAATCAAATATTGAAAATATGGGTAATATCAATATTGTCCCATACGATCAATACGTGAAACAAAGTGAAAGTGAAATTGTACCAAGTGATGCATCTTTCGCATCAACAATGACTATGTCTTTGATGAATACACCGCATGTGCTCCTAATGATTCCATAATTTCGAACTAAATGCCTATAAGGAACGTGTTGCTATTTATGAACAACGGCAAAATTTGAGTTGACCACCGTGAAAGGTGAAATGGATGTCCAAGTGAGTACAAGAATTAGAAAAAGTAAGTTTAGAGAAGAAGTATTGAAACAAGAATTAAATTCCTTGCAAGAAAAACTTTCTAAAACAAATAAGCAAAACAAGAACTTCAAGAAAATGTGAAAATGCTTAAGCAAGAATTTAATGCAAAGGAATCAAAACTCTTGAGAGATTTTTCTAATCAAAACTTTGAAAACAAACTTGAAAACAAGTTGTATTTACAAGGAAACACCATTCGATCGCTCACATGATCACTAAGCATAGAGTTCTAAGCGATAGCATAGTGTTCCCCTTGTAGAGGAACCAAATCCAGAGGTAATTAAAAGGCTAGAAATGCTCATAAGGTAATTTATGATGGTAATGAAGTCCTTAAACCTAGGCGTAAACCTAGTTGCGTTGAGTGCACCGAGGAAGATAAGATATTAAATGAAATCACTAGGAAAAGATGAATAAGAAGCAAAATGATCCCAAATGCAAAGAGAAAACATAATCTTCTCTCCTCATGATTACAAGAAGGAAAACTGGATTTCCTTGAACAAGTTTAAGCCTCGACTTTGTTGACTTCGAACAAGTCTTTCGAAAATGGATTTAGATAAGCGTAAAGTCGAAAATATTGTAGAAACAAACCTCCCTTCGAAAATGCCTAGAGCAACCGTGTATCCTCCTAATACACCTATGCATCTTGTACCTAGAACAATTGCCACTAAAAGCAAGACATTAATTAGCCAATACGTTATATTCCAACTATTTGTTGATTTTGAGAAAACTTGCAAGAAAAGGATCACTCCCACCGGTATAATCAAGGTGAAAGAGGTTTTGAACAAATGAAAGAATGTTATTTAATCGAGGTCATGCCATTCTTTAAACTTCTAAAAGATCACTTTGAGAGTCTTAAAAGGGGTAGTTTCGATATTAAGGGTATGGAAAAGGAATTTGATGCAATGGTTGTGAAGTTAGTGATTATGAGAGCGCACTAAAATATAATGAGATTGAGAGAAAGAACTTGCATACATTAAATGAGAATCTTATTATCGAATGTGTTGCTCAAGATGTGTTTTTCATCGCTCAAATTGCTCTATTAATGCTTCCAAATTTCATGAACTATCTCGTGGCCTCGAAAGTCTCCCATGATCGTGTCATTGAGCTTGAAAAACTAATTCTAAACTAAATGAGAAAATTGAACCGATGATCATGACAATTTGGTTAAACATTTTTCTAAACTAGAAGTTGAGTATTTTAATCTACAACTAAAATATCAACATCTCAAAGAAAATGTCAAAACTTCAAATATCAAGACATCTTCGATGCTCCGAGTTTGATGCGCTTTTCAAATTAACAAACGAGATGAATGATTCATGCTCTGTAACACGATCGTAAAGTTGAAAGCCCAAATCTCTCAATTAAAGGGTCAAACGAACAATATGACAGCTCCCAAATGCCTCCTTCTTTAGATTCTCGAATTCTCAAACGTTTCATCTTCAAAACCTAGTAAATGCTTTACAAAAGGAAAACGAAAGTTTTCTAGAAGAAAATGAAAAGGTTAAACGTCATTTCAATGAGTTGTTTGAATCAATTAAAGTCACTCGAACAAAAACAACGAACAAATAACTTCATTGCAAAAGGAAATTGAGAATCAAGAGTCGTAAAAGGAAAATGCCAATGATCAATGAGGAAAATGTTGTATCAAAGGTTCACTCTAGTAATAAATATGCTTTATCCGTGACATATGTCCCCTCACCTAAGGAACAACAAACTTGCCATTCAAACATATTTCTCATCCCTTAAGGATTGCTTAGAATGCTCGTGAGATTGTTGAAGAGGATAAGCTAGAGAAACCTCATGATAATGCAATTGGACATGCATGCTCATATGCCAAACGATCTCAAGAAATCTTAGAATGTTTGATCACAATATGCCCAAAGACATTAGGTGAGAGAGTTAACCCTTTGATTCCATGCTCAATGCCTAAGGCCAAACATGACATGCACTCGATTCCCAATGGTTTGAATGTGAGGAGTAGTGTACCATTGAGTAGTTCGATTCTAGATCCACAATGCTAGGAAAGAGAACTCAAATGTGCCTTCTAGAGTACTAATCTCAAGACATCTAGTGTTAAGAAAGTGAACCTTAGTGCACCGCATGTAGTTCAGATCCCAAAGACATCTAAACAGTGGTGCAAAGAGTAGTAAAACAAACTAATGTTCCCATTCCTCTACAGAGTAATCATGACATTAAAGGGAGCAGTCAAAGTCTCAAGACAATACAAGGAATGATAGGACCTCTCAAGCTAAGAATGTGCACCGGAAGAAAGTAGAAGAACAATCTAGGAACCTTAAGTTTGAATCGAATAAAACGAATCGTGTTGATTCTAGTATTAGCCATAAGCGCATCGTAATTAATTCAATTCGATACTATTTGCAAAACTTGTATCGATGTTTGCTTGAATTCGCTTCTAATCATGGATGTGATGTCAATGCTTTGCCTAATGATGTTAATTGTCCAGTTAATATTGTTAATGCTAAAATTCATGCTAAAAAGGCTAAAAGGCAAAAGCGAAAGAGAGTTAGAAAACAATGGAAACCCACAGAAGAACATTCAGCAGAATAGGCTTTTATTGATACCGCTGGTCATAAGACTAATCGATAATGCCCACTAGAAAATGGATGCCCACCGGTAGAACTATTCCTTAAGAAGTGGTCACACCGTAAATAGGGCTAATACGTACACTAGTATTGCATCTATTCACAATGATTCCATTACCTCACCGTCTCGATATGAATGCTTCTATTTCGGCGCGGGTGGTCCAACTGCTGTTACTAACCAAATGGAACCCATTCTTGCATGGGGATCCCAATTATCCGCTTATCCATTCTTGTCTCGTGTTCAACCGCAGATCGCTCAAATCGCTCGTGGTACCGGACTCAGTCGCTCCAAGCATATGACCGAGACCGTCACGCTCATGAACTTCGTGAGCAAATTCATCGGATCGTTAGATTTGGTAATGATCATTTCGGTGCTATTATGGGTTATGGAGATTATGTTGTTGGTGATAGTGTCATCTCCAAGAGTGTATTATGTGGAAGGTTTAGGTCATAACTGCTCTCTCGCTGGTCAATTTCGTGATTCTCGATCTAGAAGTAGCCTTCGTAAAACATACCGCTTTGTTAGAGATCTTAATGGTAAGGAACTGCTGAAAGGAACTCGTGGCTCAAACCTTTACACTATCTCTATCGATGACATGATGAGAGCTTCACCAACTGCTTGTTATCAAAGGCTTCAAAGACAAAGTCATGGTTATGGCATCGTCGCCTCAATCACTTGAACTTCGCACCATCAACGATCTTTCCGTAAAGGACTTAGTTGTAGGTTTACCTAGACTAAAGTATGAAAAGGATCATCTTTGTTCAAGATGTCAATTGGGAAAAGCAAGAAGTATGCCCATAAACCCAAACCTACTAACTCGTCACGTAAGTTCTTCATATGATTCATATGGATTTATGTGGACCAATGAGGGTGCGTAATATCTTTGGGAAGAAATATGTGTTAGTTGTGGTTGATGATTATTCTAGATTCACCGGTCAAGTTCTTAAGGACAAAGGATGAAACTCCCGATATCATCATCAAACTCATCAAACAAATGCAGTTAGACTAAACAAAACCGCCGTAATTATCGTAATGCATAATGGAACCGAGTTTGTCAACAAACAACTTAGTGAATTCTATGAAAGCGTTGGAATCACCATCAAAGAAGTGTTCCACGAACCCCTCAATGTAACGGTGTAGTTGAAAGACTAAATCGCACTCTTGTTGAAGCCGCTAGAACAATGCCGATCTACTCAAAGGTTCCAATGTTTCTCCGGGTCAAGCAATTGCCACCGCATGTTACACACAAAATCGCTCCCCGATTCACACCATTCATGGAAAACTCCATATGAACTTGTCCACAACAGAAAACCTAATCTATCTTTCCTTCGTGTGTTTGGTGCCTTGTGCTATCCAACTAATGAGGGTCAAGACTTGGGCAAACTTAGAGCTAAAGTCGACATTGGAGTATTTGTAGGATATGCACCAAACAAAAGGGATACCGAATCTACAACAAAAGAACCCGAAATATCATGGAAACAATTCACGTTACGCTTGATGAGTCGACCGGTCAAATGGCTCTCGGACACTCCACCAGACCCGCACTTCAAAACAATTCCTATTGGTTCATCCCTTGTTCCAAACTCCTCTCAAGAAACGCCATATGTACCTCCATCCAAGATGATGTAAAGAAATTGTTTGATCCAATGTTTGATGAATCAGATGAGTCTACTACTAATGAGGTGCCGATCCCTACAACAGAGGATGCTCATATTCCGTTGAATGAAGTCAATCCATCGGTTTCAATATCTCAGAAGTCAAGAAGCACCGTCACGATCCTTCGCCTCATCAACAAATCATCATTCTTCAAATGTACATCATGGAAATGTTTCGCATCAATGATGAAGTTAATCCCTTTATGACTCTCAAGATGCTCCATTTGAAAACATATTTGCTACTCCCGAATCATCATCGAACCATCTTCTTCGTGAGACATCGACTCGCCTACCTCCGCCTCAACAAATGCCACATGAACACCTCGTAAAATGGACTCACGATCATCCATTAGACAACATCATTGGAAATCCTCTCGTCTCAGATCAACCCGAAGCAACTCGCAACCGATGCCTTATGGTGCTTCTTCAACTCCGTACTATCTAAGATCGAACCAAAAGATGTTAAACCGCTATGAATGAAGATAATGGTTCAATGCTATGCAAGATGAAATTCATGAGTTTGATCGCCTTGATGTATGGGAGTTAGTACCGCTCCGGATCGTGCTATGATTATAGCTCTAAAATGGATCTTCAAAGTAAAACTTGATGAGCATGGTGATGTGTTGAAGAACAAGGCTCGATTAGTTGCTAAAGGATATCGCCAAGAGGAGGGTATAGACTTTGAAGAATCTTTTGCTCCAGCTTGCTCGAATCGAGGCAATCGTAATCTTTTGGCTAATGTCGCTAGTAAGAACATGGTGGTATATCGATGGATGTAAAGACGGCATTTCGAACGGAGATCTTAAGGAAGTTGTCACGCCACCAACCTCAAGGATTCGTGAACCAAGAGCATCCTACTCACGCTTATCGCTTGAAGAAGGCTCTTTACGGTTTAAAGCAAGCTCCAAGGGCATGGTATGATACATCGTCAAAGTTTCTTCTATCAACCGGATTCATCAAAGGAGCATTGATCCTACATTGTTCACCGTGAAGTCGTGCAAACATTTGATTCATGTTCAAATTTATGTTGATGATATTATCTTTGCCTCGACCGACCCAATGGAATGTGATCGCTTTTCAAATGAAATGAGTTCAAAGTTTCAAATGTCAATGATGGGACAAATGTCATTTTTCTTGGGATTACAAATTTCTCAAAGTCCCGAGGCATTTTCATAAATCAATCTAAATATGCAATGAGATTTTAAAGAAATTTGATTTGATTCAAGTGACCCCGTTGACACCCCCATGATTGACCGAACCAAACTAGATGAGGACCTCTCGTGGATCATGATTGACCAAACGAAATATAGGAGTATGATTGGATCCCCGATGTATCTCATCGCTAGTAGACCGTACATCTTGTTCTCTCGTGTGCATGTGTGCTAGATACCGTGCTAAGCCTACTAAAAAGCACCTTGAAGCGCTTAAACGGGTCTTTCGGTATTCCAAGGAACCATCAATATGGGACTATGGTACCAAGGACACCGGTATGTCACTAACGGCCTATGCAGATGCCGATCATGCAGTTGTCAAGATACACGTCAAGCACGCCCGAGGTGCTCGCTTTTGGGTGATAAGCTTGTGAGTCGGTCTTCAAAGAAGCAAATGAGTACTTTATTTCCTCTACAGAGGTTGAATACATAGCCATGTCATCTTGTTGTGCTCAAATCTTATGGATGAGATCTCAATTATCCGACTATGGCTTTGAATTCAACAAAATCCTCTCGCATCGTGATAATAAAGTGCTATTGCTCTCTCATGCAACAACGCTCAACACTCAAGAGCAAAGCATATCGACATTCGACATCATTTCATCGTGGAACAAGTGGAAAAGGTGTGGTGGAACTATATTTTGTGAGGTCCGAATATCGCTAGCGGACATCTTCACCAAAGCTCTTCCAAGAGAACGCTTTGAGTTTATTCTTCCACGCCTTGGTTTGAAAAGCCTTCAACCGTAAACTCTCAAACGCCTTCGTGAGGAAGACGAGGAGTAAAGGTCTTTCTTCATCTATCTCTTGTAAATATTTATTTGAAAAACAAAATACAAAATTATAAAACCTTCAAAATCAAATAGAAAAATATAAAACTTTCAAAATTCATAAAATTTGAAAAATATTGTCTTCAAAAATATTGTCATTTTGTCATGTTTTTTCTCGGTTCGATAATATCTACGGTTTTGTGTGTCATTCAAAGAATGACACGGACTTTAGATGTTGTTCGAATTTTAAAAAAAAAAAAAAAAAAAAAAAAAAAAAAAAAAAAAAAATTTTGGGAGAAAGAGAAATGGTTTATTGTCATCTTCGTGCAATAACCCGGTTTTAAAGAAAGAACAGAGCCATGTTTTACCATGTTTTCAAATCCTATGCTCGATTCTATAAACTCCTATCTCTCGAAAACTAAATGCTTTGAAAAATAACTCAATCTCTATTTTTGATAATCATCGACTTATTTGTCAAAATCTTATCTCTCAATCAACAACCCACGTCATTGATTGAGGGGAGAATGATTTCAATTAAATTAAAAAGTTATTTGGCATTAAATTGTTTTCAAAAGATATACATGCATGGTTTTATAAATGGAGTTTAAAGTCTTAAAATCCGATCCTTATCGCTCAAACGCTTTCACAATCAAGTCACAATTCTCCTAAAAGCTTTCAAAATCAATTTAATTATACGAGATCACAAATCTCAAATGATTTGATAATTGTGATCGGGGAGAATGTGTGATTTAAATTAGATTTAAACCGATATTAAGGTAAATGGTTTCACATGAATGAACATGTCGTCCCTCCCACATGTGACAAACGATTTCAAATTTTCAATGCACATGTTGAGGGGAGCACCTATCTTAAACCTATGATTTGAAACGTGATCATTTATCCCAATGTGTGTTCCTCTAGTATGTGCAAAACTCTTTTCAAACCTCAAGGCACATATTGAGGGGAGCAAAATTCATGGAAACCTCATCCTTCCCGAAATGTTATACCCACTTGATCCGTTGAGGAAGTGATGTTGATATCTTTAGAAAATTGTAATCAAAGAAGTTAATTTTTCTCTTGCCTCCATGTGCTTAACATTTTTCAAATACTTGATGCACATGTTGAGGGGAGTTCTCGTTTAAAATATCAAAACAATTCAGTACAAAATGCTTTGATAATATATCACAAGTATCCGAATTGATTTTCAAATGGTTTTCAATTGGATCCAATGGCGTATGAACAATACCAAATTGACCGACCAACTTTACTTTATGTACGGTGATATAAGGATGATAAGGTTAGGTATTGGTTCCCATGATCCGCCGTAACCGGAGGGATCTACCCAGGACAATCCACTAGTTAGTGTAGAAGTCCTTAGGTATGATGATAAAAGGAGAAAAGTGAGATATGGGAAGAGTGCGGACTAAGACCGAGCTAGTATCGAATAAACCCAACAAGGTAATAGCTATGAAGTCTCGTAAGCAATCAAGGGGTTGAAGAATTAAAAGAATTGAATGAAAATAGGGTGAAAACAAATAGCCTCCATTAATTCAACCTTAGGGCGTAAACCGGTTCACTTCATATGCTACCGATGGTAACATCGGTATTGAAGACAAGACGTCATGGACCCAAAGGACGATCGCACTTCAACTTTCCAAACCACTCAAGTTCCTCTTAAAAGGGCTTGTTTCATTCTCACGGGAACCGACATTATCTATCGACTTCTCTTAGAGATGGTTGATATGAAGAAGGAGACCTCTCCCTAGTCTCCGTTATAGGATCCAAATATGCACAAATTGAGTCTAGAGCCACGAGATCATCAATAAATCTCATTAGGACACTTTCAATGAAGACTCTCTGCTTCACACAATGTGGAAAGAGAGATTATATCTTGAGTCCCACGATTATCCTTGTGGTATTGCCGTAACATCCGAGTGATGTGTTTACACATTCACAATGAAGATGGAAAGCCTTCGAGCCAACATCAAACAAGCTCTCGGTAGGTGGCATGTGAGATCTATTATATAGATCAACCATGTGACAACCGAATGAAACAATGGGGCGATTCAATTTCTTGAATCAATCTCGGTTCAGTTATGGATTGACGGATACCTTTGAAAACCGGTCTTTGTGCTTAAAAACTCTTTTCTTTAGCACATCGATCGTGTACTCATTTTTCAAACCAAAAGGTATTTTTATGATTGATAATTGATTTTCAATAAAACCTTCGTTGTATTGCAAAACAATTTCTATTGAGCAATACACGATTGTTTTTCAAATCTCTTTTCATCAATCGCTGGACTTAAAATTACCGGTTCACTCACTCCGTGTTGTCTTCTTTGAGATGTTCCGGTTTGAGAACAACTAGAACAATTGCGAAACCCCGTCAAGGAGATTCTTAGGAATCCTACCGATCACAGCAAGATTTGTATCGATCAACGGGAACCGTGGGTCGTGTACTCAATTCATCGAAGTGATCAAAGACACTTTCGTGCGATTTGTTGCTAATCGTTGTATGCGTGTACGCCCGACGCTTTGTAATGATCGTAATGAAGCGGTCAATCCATAGCCGCATGCTCACTTAACACATTCATCTCAAAAGAAATCATGATTAGTGCATCAATGACTCGATATTTTCACACCAAGCTTCGCTACGCCGCCAATATCATGATTCAACAAATGCTTCCGCTACTCGATGAGAAGATATCATGATCCGTAATGTGAGCATGTCGGTCCCAAAGTCACAACACCACAATGGATGTCTCGTAGATTTTTGATAGTCGATGATCTCCAAAGATGGCTCAAACTTATCATCACGTGGATCAAGAAAAGACCTCCACTTGGAATAACCAAACATGCATTGTGAAGAATCAATGACTACGAGCCTAGAGCAAAGGACTACATCAAGAATGCAAGATCAATTGTTAAATGTTATATCTATTTGTATTCTATGTAATTTTGGTACATTATTGAGGTGACCTCCTTGGGAGATTGTTAGGAATTAGAAATTCCCAAGATTAAAGAGTCGGTCACCTCAAGTATATGTAATCGTTAGAAAGCTCGTAGTCGTAGTTCTTTAAGTTAAGTAGTAATTTAGTTAAGTAACACCGTGGAGGACGGACGGTCTTTACCCACCGTATGCCCGATCCATGCCCCAAAGTGTGGCGATTTATGTAAGACTATAAATACTCTCTACCTTCCAAGGTAGAGAGTTGGAGCTCATAATAATATCTTTCACTTTCTCTCACTAAGTTCCCTAAACCTCTAACTTTCTCTCTAGAATTCCATCTTATACGCCACCTTGTGTTATGGTTTGATGTGTATGTGAAAAGTTATATCTTACACCACCGCCAATTGCATTGCTACTCCTTCAGAAGAAGTTACTCTCCAGTTCATGGTCGACATCGGCTATGATGAAGCTGCTGGGATCATCACAAAACACTCTTCAGTTGATCTTAAGAACATCCCCCTGCCATGGAGAACCCTCTACATCATGATTACCAAATCAGTTTATGGACGTGATAGTGGTTATGAGCATCCCAAGCTCATGGAACTACAAGTATTTTGGGGCATGGTCAACATGATGCACATCGATTTCGCTACTCTGATCTAGGAAGACATGATGTCTTACCTTAAAAAGCCTGGCACCAAGATCCCTTACATCAGATACACAAAACTGTTGATCCAAAGGATTCTAGGGAATAATCTGGATATTCCCTTGAGACTTGATGACCCCAAGCATCACTCCGTGTTGCTTGAGCCTACACTTAATTTTGTCAGATTCAAAGACTCAACAATGAAGAAACAAGGTGCTGTTATGCCAGATTGCCTTCTAACTGCTGCTATCAAGAATCTACAATCATACAAACGATATCAAGTAGCAGTAGCATCAGGAAAAGTGGGATTCATTGATGAAAAGTCTTCTACTGTACCTGTCAAGAAGACAAGGAGATCAGGCAGTACTGGAAGTGTTGCAAGCACTGAGAGTACCTATAAGTATCCAAAGAGGACTCACACACTCAAAACGAGAGTTCCATTTAAGGGTGCCATCCCTAATCCCAAATCAGAACCAAAATTAATGGATGAGAGCTCCGAGGACACTGAAACAGACGAAGAGGTTATCTACTCAGAAACTGCCACATATGATACACTTACAGTTGCAAAACCTCTAAGTCCCAAAACTGACAAGGGAAAAACTCCAGTTGCTGAGCAAGAGGAAGAAGAGAGCTCAGATGAAGAGCCACAGGATGAAGACAAAGATTATCGTAAGAAATTGAAGAATCTCAGACTGCAAAATGTTGCTAAGGAGTTCAACCTACAACAAACTCGTGGCCCTGGAGGGTCAAGTGGTGGTGCACTAACCACACCAGTTTCCGATGCGGTTAATCAACCCGATAAGGGAACTGGTACCACCACCCATGAATCTGAGCAACAGCAACATGAGGAGACTATCATCTTTGACTTTGAAGAACCAGAAAAAGAGAAGACTGAAAAGATAACTGTAACATATTGGATTTCACAAACACATCAAACCATGATCAAAAGTAGGCGTATACTATAAGGTTTTAGAGAGAAAGAGTTAGAGGTTTGGGAACTTAGTGAGAGAAAGTAAAAGTATTATTATGAGCTCCAACCCTCTACCTTGAGAGGTAGAGGTATTTATAGTTTTACATAAACGCCACCAACGGGTGTGGATCGGGCATACGGTGGGTAAAGACCGTCCGTCCTCCACCGTGTTACTTAACTAAATACTATCTAACATAAAATAACTTACGACTCACGAGCTTTAACGATTACATATACTTGAGGTGACCGACACTTTAATAACCGGATTTACTAAATCCTAACAATCTTCCCTAAGGAGGTCACCTCAAATTACATTGAATACAAACAGATATTGCATTAAGATTGTTCTTGGATTCTTGTTAATGTTCTTTGCTCAGAGTCTGTAGTCATTGATTCTTCATTTTGCATGTTTGGATAATCCAAGTGGAGGTCTTTAACCGATCCACGTGATAATGACTTTGAGCCAAAGATTGAGATCATCACCAACATAAATCTCGACTCTTCCTTTGTGGTGTTGATATTATGTGATGTTGTGACTATTGGACCGACATGCTCACATTCGGGATCATGAAATCTTTTCATCGAGTAGCGAAGCTTTAGTTGATTCATGATATTTGCAAAGACAGAAAGGAAGCATGGAGTGAAAATATCGAGTCGTTGATGCACTTATCATGATTTCTTTAGAAATGAATGTGTTGTGTGAGCATGCGGCTATGGATTGACTTCTTCATTTCGATCACCGCAAACATCTAAGCGCACCTACATACAACAGATTAGCAATAAAGCGCTTAAAAAGTGTCTTTGATCACTTTCGTTGAATTGAGGTACACGCCCACGGTTCCCCATTGATCGACAAGCATCGCTCGTGATCGTGTAAAATTCAAGAATTTCCTTGACAGGTTTCGCGAATGATCTAGCCGTTCTCAAACCGTAACGCCTCAAAGAAGACAATATGGAGTGAGTGAACCACCGAATTTGAGATTCACTGATTGATGAAAAGAGATTTGAAAAACAATCGAGTACTGCTCAATAAAGTGTTTTCGCAATACAATGAGGGTTTTTGAGAAAAATCAATTATCAATCATAAACACCTTTTATATTTGAAATATTAATACACAGTCGATGTGCTAAAGAAAAGAATTTTTAAGCACAATGACCGGTTTTTCAAAGGTATCCGTCAATCCATAACCTAAACCAGGATTGATTCATAATTTTGAATCGCCCCATTGTTTCTATTCAATTGTCACATGGTATATCTATTAGATAGATCTCACATGCCACCTACCAAGAGCTTGTTTGATGTTGCCTCTAGAAGGCTTTCCATCTTCATTGTGAGTATGTTATCATATCACTCAGATGTTCTGGCAATACCACAAGGGTAATGCGTAGGACTCATAAGATATAATCTCTTTCCACATTGTGTGAAACAGAGAGTCTTCATTGTGATGTCCTAAAGAGAATTATTTGATGATCTCATGGCTCTAGACTCAATTGTGCACATTTGGTTCCTATCTTTGGAGACAAGGGAGAGGGTCTCCTTCTTCAATATCAACAATCTCTAAGAGAAAGTCGATAGATTATGTAGGTTCCCGTGAGAGTGAAACAAGTCCCTTTTAAGAGAAACTTGAGTAGCTTGGGAAGTTGTAGTCAAAGGCGCCATCGGGTCCATGACGTCTTGTCTTCAATACCGACGTTACCTTAGTAACAACCAAGAGCATATGTATTGAACCCGTTTCTTCCCTAAGGTTGAATTATCTGAGGGCTATTTATTTTCACCCTTTCTCATTCAATTTTTTCATTCTTCAACCCTTTAGTTCTAACCGAGACTTCATAACTAGAACCTTGTTGGGTTTATTCCAAGACTAGCTCGGCCTCATCCGCACTATTCCCATTTCTCACTTTTTTCCTTTTTCATCATACCTAAGGACTTCTACACTATCTAGTGGATTGTCCTCGGTAGATCTCTCCGACTCTGGCGGGATCGTGGGAACGAATACCTAACCTAACCACCCTTATATCACCATACATAAAGTAAATTTGGTCGGTCTATTTGGTATTGTTCATCCGCCATTGGAACCAATTGAAAACCATTTGAAAATCAATCCGATACTTGTGATATATTATCAAAGCATTTTGTACCGAATTGTTTTGATATTTTAAAAGGAGAAAAAGCTCCCCTCAACATGTGCATCATGTATTTGAAATCGCTTTGGCACACGGAGGCAAGAGGAAGGATTCACTTCTTTGATTACCATTTTCTAAAAGATATCAACATCACTTTCCTAATCAAAATTGGTATTTTTCATACTTTGTTAAGCGTATTTTTGGAAAGGATGTGGTTTTCAAAAGTTGCTCCCCCTCAATATGTGCATAGAGATTTGAAAGTGTTTTGCACATATTAGGGAAAATCTGCACATAGAAACAAATCAATCACGTTTCAATCCTTTTTGGTTTGAAATAGATGCTCCTCCTCAACATATGCATGAAAAATTTGAAATCGTTTGTGGGGAGGAGAGCTTGTAGATCACTATAAAACCATTTATCGAATTATCAGTTTAAATCCAATTTAAATAACAAATTCTCCCCGATCACAATTTTCAAATCATTTGAGATTTGTGATCTCAGAGATTTAAATTGATTTTGAAAGCTTTGAGAAGAATTGTGACTTGCTTATGAAAACATTTAACCGATAGGGATCAAAGTCGAGACTTTAAACTCCAAAACATGCTTGAGTATCTTTTGAAAACATGACATAAACCTTGGTCTCGAACGGTTGTATGACAAATAACCTTTTGATTTAAATGAAATCATTATCCCCCTCAATCAATGACATAAGTTGTTGATTGAGAGATAGAGATTTTGACCAATGTCAAGTCCAGATGATTTTCAAAAATTGAGACCGAGTTATTTTTATTAGTTTTCAATTAGATAACAAATATTTTTCAGAAGAATCATTAGAAGGAGAAATATTTATGAGAGAAACATTTGTCTTTTTAGTGACAAACATTTGTTTTTAGAATCAGAGCATGAGATGTAAAATATAAGATAAAGCATGGCTCTGTTCTTTCTTTAAAAACGGGTTATAGACTGAAATGACTATAAGCCTTTGTTTCACTTTCTCTCAAATTTTTTTTATATATAAAAAGATTTATGTACATTCGAACAAAATCTAAAGACCCGTGTTACTCTTTGAATGACAGCAAAAAGACCGTAGATATTATCGATACAAGAAAAACATGACAAAATGACAATATTTTTTGGAATTTTTCGAGATTTTCAAATTTTTTATGGATTTTTTAAACTTTTATAATTTTATATTTGTTTTTGTTGGTTTTGTAATTTTGTATTTTGCTTTTAGAATAGCTATTTACAAGGAATGGATGAAGAAAAACCTTTTACTTCTCTTCTTCCTCTTGAAAACGTTTAAGTGTTTCCGGTTGTAGACTCTTTAGACCAAGTTGTGGGAGGATAAACTCAAAACGTTCTCTAGGAAGAGCTTTGGTGAAGATGTCTGCTAACTGGTATTCAGTCCTCACAAAATAAAGTTCCACCACACCGTTTTCCACTTGCTCCCTGATGAAATGATGTCGAATGTCGATATGCTTTGCTCTTGAATGTTGAACGTTGTTGCAAGAGAGAGCAATGACACTTTTGTTATCACAATATAGAGGGATTTTGTTGAATTCAAAGCCATAGTTAGATAATTGGGATCTCATCCATAGGATTTGAGCACAACAAGATGACATGGCTATGTATTCAACCTCTGTAGAGGATATAGAAGTACTCATTTGTTTCTTAGAAGACCAACTCACAAGCTTATCACCCAAAACCGAGCACCTTCGCACGTAATTCGACGTGTATCTTGACATCCCGCATGATCAAGATCTCGCATAGGTCGTTAGTGACATACCGGTGTCCTTCGGGTACCAAAGTCCCATATTGATGGTTCCTTGGAGATACCGAAGACCCATTTAACCGCTTCAAGGTGCTTTTGGTAGGCTTAGCTCGGTATCTAGCACACATGCATACAAATGAATAGAATATCCGGTTCATGGTTGTGAGGTACATCGAGATCCAATCATACTACGATATTTCATTTGATCTACCATGATCCCCGAGTGGTCCTCATCCGTTTAGTACGCCTATCATGGGAGTGTCAACGGGTCACAAGAATCAAATCCAAATTTCTTTAAGATCTCATTTATATATTTAGATTGATTTATAAAAATGCCTCCGGACTTTGTGAAATTTGTAATCCCAAGAAAATGACATTTGTCCCATCATTGACATTTGAAATTTGGAGCCCATCTCCTTAGAAAAACGGTCATATTCGTTAGCCTTAATAGTTTTTATTAGAAGTGATGGTCATTCACATTTAGGAACTTTGTAACGTGTGTTAGATATCGTGATAGAATAGTCAACGGCTCGTGGATTGGACTAAGCTAAATGGGTATTAGTTTAGTTAAGCTTGCCTTATATCCAATCCAACCCATGTCCAAGCCCACGAAAGCCCATAGAAAGCCCTTTAGGCATCTTGTATTTAGATATAAATACCCTCAAATGGTCATTTGAGGGTGTGCTTGTAAGTGTGTGTGTGTGTGTTTTCTTTGGAATATACAACTTATTGTTTTCATCTTTCTCTCACACATACACGGTTTTATAAACATCAAGTCACCATCATCTTAATCTTTCCTTCTTTTTTACGCATATGTTTGTGTTTGTGTTTAACGTGTTCTACGATAACGTGTAACGGTTGGGTTTGTGATAAGGTTGATAAAAGTAAGGTCCTACAATTGGTATCAATCGCCTAACAATGGTTTAGGAGTGTTTTGGTTGAAGTTTTTTTGTTGTAGTGTACGCGTAGTATTCGTTCTCAAAGATTCACGCATAAAACTTTAATTTTTGCACTTAAATCTTCAAGATTCTTATGGTCTAAGGTTTATATAGTGTTAAAGATTCTAGTTTTGGAAAAAGTTCAAGCTTTATGTGTTTTACATCGCTTTTAAACTAGTTTTGGTTCGTTGTTCATTTCACGCATAAGCACAAAAAGCATTTTGGGTGTTTTGGTCAAAACAATCTTGTTATTTGAGTGTTTTTAAGGTCGTTTGTGCATCGAAATTGGTTGAATCATTGGAAATTTTTACGCGTAAGTCAAAACCCTAGTTTTACGCGAAGAAAGTCAAAACCCTATTTCTACGCATAAGTTTCACGCATAACTTTTGGTGAAGAATCTTCGCAACAACGGTGACTCGCTGCTTCCTCACTTGGATAAGTGTGTGGAACACTTCGACTTTCGGATATCTTTTACGCCGTGATGTTGTAAAGGATTTTGGTTTTAAACCAACTCTTACGATAAGCGTAAAGCTTACGAGTAAGCACTCCACGATAAGTTAACTCTTACGCGAAGGTACTTTACTTCACGCTTAAAGTTTACGATAAGACTTACGCTTAACCTTAGGTTTACGATAAGAATCCTACGCCTAAGCTCTTTACGATAAGGACTCCTACGATCATAAGCAATCCCACGATAAGCATTCATTTCACGCATAAGAACCGGTTTACGAGTAAGATTTTGAGCAAAACTTCAAACGGCTATAACTTTTGAACCAGAATCTGCTTTCAACGATCTACCCATCAAAACGACCGTGAGAACGAGGAGAATAGACCGAATGAACTAAAGTTATTCGGTCAACCTTCAAGTCCTAAAACGCTCCAAAAGAAGTTATTGAGGTTTTAAGTTTTAGACCAAATTTTCACTACAACAACCGAGCTTAATCTTCATCCAACACAACTCCTTTATCGTTGAATCGATCCTACATCAACTTTATCATATCATACCTTCATCAATGGCAACTCAACAAGACATTCATGCACCGGTGCCGAAAACCGTCCTCCTATGTTGGAAAAAGGTGGTTATCTTCAATGGACAAGTCGAATGCTTTACATCAAGACAAAACCTAATGGAAAATTGATGATCAAATCCATTCGTGATGGACCCTTCATACTCGACAAGTCCAAGACCCCGAAATGCCGATGCAACACCTCCCGTCCCACCATTTTTTCGCCTTCAAAAGAATCGAATACTCAAGAGGATCAAGCAAGTCAAGCAGATGACATGGCAATTCATATTGTCCAACGGGTTTACCAAGAGACATCTTTTGTCAGAGACAGCCAGAAACCGCTTTCGATATGTGGGAACGTGTTAGACGGCTTTGTCATGGAACCGAAATTGGTCAACAAGATACGGAGAACAAGTCGCTAATCGCTGGGAGAAGTTTACATCTACCCGTGAGAATCCATTGAATCCTACTATGGAAGGTTCTCGCACTTTAATGAATGAGTCGATCGTAAACAAGTTGACACCCGTAACTATCGTGAGCAACATCAAGTTCTTGAACAATCTACCGTAAGAATGGGGACGATATGTCACTATTGTCAACCAAACAAAAGACTTACATCAAGTGAACTTTGATCAACTCAACGATTTTTCAAACAAAACCAAAATGAAGTGAATGAAGTCGCAAGAAAGATTAGCAAAGAATCATGATCCATTGGCACTCATTGCAAAGACTCAAACTCCGTGAATACACAACAACAAGCTTCATCATCTTCCACTAACAACAACTTGCAAAGAATACATCCTCAACAACAAAACTATCCACCGAACAACAACATTACCAGAACAAGGAATCACCGATCTTGAAATGGAACCCAAGAAGCTTTGTCACAAGTATTTTCTTTATTGGGTAAAGCATTCAGAGGTCGCTATTCCACACCAACTAACAACAACCAAAGGATTTCATCAAACACTCGCAACAGCAAATTGCACACCGGTGTGAATATGGGTAATCAAGGACAAATGGTTGGAGTTATTGGGAATCGCAGGATATGCTACCGATTTCGCATGGGTAATCAAAGCGGTTCCAATCGTGGTAATCGATGGGTCGAATGTTGGGAATAGAGCAAGGGTAATCGAATGGGAATGTTGCGCCCAATGTTGGGAATTATGGAAATGTGAATCGTGGTAATCAAGTTAAGTGTTATAACCACAAGGATTGGGTCACATGGCAAGGAATTGTCCAACTAAGCCGAAAAAGAAGGATCTTGCGATCTTCGTAAAGCTATCATGTTGGTACAAAAGGAACAACTGGACTTCAATTGAGTGCCGAGGAACATGACTTCATGGCTATTATGGATGATTTGAAGACCTCGAGGAACTCAATGCAAACCGCATCTTCATGGCAAATCTTCAGAGACTAAGTACGACATCGATTCTCGACGCACCTCCCGCCTATGACGCCAACGCAGATTCGAGGTACCAATCACCGATCCATGCTATAACAATGTCATATTTGATGTGTTTACTCATGACGAACAAGATTCTCGTGACATCAAGACCTACTTATGATACATACCGACAATCCGAGTTGTAGCAATACTAACTCGAGACTCCGATGTGGATCCTAGTGGAGACCGTGTGGCACAAAATATCGAGACCGATGAGGAAACACGTGCTTATTTTGAATCATTAATCAATAATCGTGGCATTGAAATTGAGAAAGTTAGAACGGTCAATCGCGGTTAAGGCCGCGAATGCTAAATTGACCACCGAGCTTGAGAGTTACAAGGAGAACGCAAAAGCCTTTGAATTTCGTAAAACAAAGAATCGTAATTAGAAATTGGTTATCGAAATTTGGTTTCTAAAGAACAACTTTGCAAATCAAGTATAACACACTTGATGTGAATTTGAACTTGAAAATTAAATCTTTAAACAAGGAAATTTCGATTTAAATAACCAACTTTCTAAACAAAAGAAATGTTTTCTAATCTTGAAAAGAGAAGAAGAAGCATTGATTATCGATTTTTCAAAACGAGAAGATTCTCTTCTTGATGAAATTCTTGATAAAATGAAAAATCCAAACTTTGGAAAATTTGCTTTTAAAACGGGTCATTCTCGCTCAAACAATCAAGATGCTTTCTAATCAAGTAAACCGCTTTCATACTAATAATAGAATGGCACTTGGTAATGACCTTCTTCGCTCCTCAAGAAAGCTCGTAAATCTCGTAATGTGTTAAACAATGGAAATGTTTTACATGAACCCATTATTGTTCGTGATTCTCTTGAAACGTTAGAACTATCTCGAGGAGAGTAGATCAAAATGAAACAAAAGAATCCGGAAATCAAACCAATTGATTATAACAAATGGAACAAAATTAACGGAATTACTTTTGTTAATCAAAAGAAAAGTCAAAGTTTTCCATCACACCAAGTGTTTCAAACAAAGAGTCAACACTGCTTCAAAATCTGCTTCAAAACCGCTTGTTGTCTCAAATTCTCTTCGAACATTGAACAAATGTCTTCAAACAATCCTTTTAACACAAGTGATGCGAGAAGTATTTTAGAAAATGTGAAAACTAGAATTGTGGATCTTCAAGACATCGTTAAAACTAAAACCAATATTACAACAAACATCCGGTTTAATAGTTTTGATAATGAAAAAAAAAGTATTTTGAAACTCAAATTGCCCTCACCGAATGCCATCTGCAAGGGTAATTCATTTTGAACAAGCATTTTGAAAGAAACAATTGACTTTGTCAAGGACCATAAACCGGTAAAGCAAGCTAATGACCGTGTTGAACAAATCAAAGTTTTGGAAAATTTAAATGACTCTCTTCAAGATGTTCGACCATCGATATTATGTCCATTATTTTACAAACATATTCTGTTGAAGATCATGAAAGACTCACCGAGACCTCCAAAATTGTTTCAAAATATGAAAAGCACTTGAGAAACTTGAAAAGAAAATGTCTCATATTTTAAACAACTTGATCGAAAACCGAGGAATGCAAGTATGACAAATTGTCGATGAGCGTGCCTACAATGACATGAAAGCGAAAATGATCTTTGAGGGCTCACCGAATGTCAAAAGGAAAGGCAGTGGATACTAAGATTACAAAACCATTGATCGAGGAGAAAGCAAATGTTCCCAAACCGGTTTTAAAACCAAAATGTCTGCTTTATGCCTCCTCCAAAAGTCAATGAGAAAATGATTTATCAAAACCACCACTCCACCGCCTTGCCTAAACAAAATGTTGATAAAGGAAAAGCGGTTATCGAGAAACCAAAAGTTTTAGCTCCCGGCCTTTTAAGATGAGTACCACTAATGCGCTCGCCTCCACATCTAAAACATATGGAACAAACGACATAAGTTTAGAAAAGCACTCTAAAGAGACTAGGAAAGTCGAAACCACTTCTCTAGATAAGATTGTGAATCCTAATGAGTGTGCCTTACCTTCTACAGACTAGGAAGCACCTCTAGGAGCAGCAGACTAAAGCCTAAGAGCAATACAAGGAACAATAGAGTCTCGCTTGCCTCTAAGAGTAGTCGCTTGAATAAAGAGAAGAAAGTAGAAGAACACCCTAGGAATTTACCGCTTTGTAATAAGAAAGACATTTCATCCGAATGTAATGAACCTATGAAACTTGCTAAGTCTAATGAATGTGTTGAATCTCTTTGTTTAACTTGCAAGAAATCTTTAACTAATGTTCATGATGATTGTGTTTCTAAGAATGAGATTGTTAAGCTCGTTAAGAAGAATGTTCCCAAAAGAACTTATGCTAAACGAATAGGAAGACTAGTTGCTAGACTTAGGCTTTACACTACCGATAGGGAGCATAATGTTTACTTTAGGGATGACATTTGAAACCCACGGTAGAACTTTCACACCCGTAATGGTAGAATGAGTGATAAACTGCCTTACCAATAGATAACTTCTATGAGTGTGATCGGATTTTACCTCTAACCCAAAGGAACCAAAATCAAAACGGTTTCCAAAATCTTCTTCTTTCGTTATTGGGTGTTATCGAAATATGTCTTTGGATCGTCGACTGGTTGCTCCAAGCACATGACCGAATCAAGTCGCCGATCAATTTCGTCTCGAAATTCATGGAACCGTGACGCTTTGGAAATGATCATGTAGCAACTATCATGGGTTATGGAGATCTACCTTTGGAAATTATTTGATCACTCGGGTTTACTATGTCCAAGGGTTGGGACACAATTTGTTTTCAACGGCGCCTGCGTGATGCGATTTAGAGGTTGCTTTAGGAAAATGCTTGCTTCGTTAGAAACTTGATGGCATCGATCTCTTAACCGGGAATCGTGATACAAACTTGTATGCTATCGACATCAATCAAATGGCCTCTTCATCACCAATATGTCTTATGACACGAGCATCCGAACACAGCCCCGGTTGTGGCATAGAAGGTTATCCCATCTCAATTTTGACACCATCAACAATCTTGCCAAAGACAACATCACAACGGACTTCCAAAGTTCAAATACACCAAGGATCACTTATGTCCATCATGCGAACAAGGAAAAGCAAAAGAGCATCATATAAACCCAAAACCGCACTCTAGTTCGAAGCAAAGTTGCATATGTTGCACATGGACTTATGTGGCCCAATGAGAGTTGAAAGCATTAATGGGAAAAAGTATATTCTTGTTATCGCCGATGATTATTCAAGATATACATGGGTTAGGTTTTGAGATCAAAAGACGAAGCACCGTGCATCATCATCACCTTTTCAAACGTATTCAAGTACTTCTTCAAGCTCCAGAAGAGTTGTAAGAATGCATAAACGCACGTAATTCACTAATCGTGAGTTAAGAACTTATTTTGAAGATGTTGGAATAACTCATCGACATCGCTTGTTAGAACTCCACACAGAATGGGGTAGTTGAAAGAAGAAATCGAACTCTTGTGGAAGTCGCCGCACAATGCTAATTTATTCTAGTGCACCGTTATTTCTATGGGTCGATGTTGTTGCCAACGCTTGTTTCACTCGTAACCGATCCCTAATCCATCCAAGATTCAATAAAACCCCATATGAAATAGTGAACAATGAAAACCCGATATCTCTTACTTTCACGTGTTTGGCGCTTTGTGCTATCCAACGAACGATGAGAAGATCTAGGTAAACCGAAAGCTAAAGGTGATATTGGAATCTTCATTGGATATTCGATAACTCGAGGGCATCTGTGGTGTATAATGTAAGAACTAGGAGGATCATGGAGACGATGAATGTGAAATTTGATGAACTTTCACATATGGCTTCGAGAGACTCGCCTAGAACCCGCACTAAACCCGCAGACTCGGACACATCGCTCAGACTCGTGCACTCAAAGAGCTCAATCAACTTCGCTTGACAATCCTAAAGAACAAGAATGGGAGAATTTCTTCGAGTTAATGTTCGATGAATACTATGGTGGAACTTCGACAAATGCATCAAACCATCATTCCACCGCACCCGCTCAAAATCATCCTCCACCACCAATGTAAGATGCATCTACAACGGTCGAAACCAATGCACCAACTCCATCTACATCATCTACATCTACTCCGCTTATTGCACCCGCTCTACCAAAGCAGCTGATGAGCAAAACCAAAACCGTAACGATGCAACGTTAGATGAAGACTTATTTGAAAACCCGCTTGCTACGGAATCACCGAATCATCTTCAAGCTTACGAGAACCATCTAACTCGTGACACGCTTAACCAACGGTATCCTTCTACTCAAGTGGACAAAAGACCACCCAATTGAACAAGTTATTGGTGAACCTTCAAGGCCAATTCGACGAGACGCCAACTTGCCACCGATTGCGACTTATGCATTTACCTTTGCTCAATTAGCAATATAGAGCCAAAGAACATTCGTGAGGCAATGGCGTAACCCGCATGGATAGAAGCGATGCAGAGGAACTTCTCCAATACCGCCTACATGACTCTTGGGAATGGTTCCAAGACCAATTGACATTCGGCCATTGATCTCAAATGGTTATGGAAGAACAAAAGGGATGAAGAGATGACCGTAATTCGCAACAAAGCTCGCCTTGTGGCCAAAGGATACAGACAAGAGGAAGGGATAGACTTTGAAGAGTCATTCGCACGGTAGCTAGACTTGAAGCGTCAGATATTCTTAGCCTATGCACTCACAAAACATCACGGTTTATCGATGGACATTAAGACCGCGTTTTGAATGGAACTCGAAAGAAGAAGTGTACGTGAGTCACCGTAAGGCTTCATCGACTTGGAACATCCGACTCACGCCTACAAACTCAAAAAGGCAATCTATGGTTTGAAACAAGCTCGAGAGCGTGGTATGACGAATCGTCCTCTTCCTTATCCAAAACAATTTCACCAAAGGAACAGTTGATCCTACCTTGTTTACACAAAATGCAAAACGACATTTTGATTGTTCGATTTATGTGACGACATCATCTTTGGGTCCACTAATCCGAATCTTTCAAAACATTTTGAAAATCTCATGAAAAGCAAATTTGAAATGTCCATGATGGGGAACTAAAATTTTTCTTGGTTTACAAATACATCGCCCCTCGTGGAATTTTTATAAATCAAGCTAAATACACAACCGAGATTTTGAAAATCATGGTATGGATAATTGTGACTCGGTCGAACACCAATGGTAACTTCACCAAAAATTGGAGCCGATTTGTTTGGGAAACCTATTGATCCAAGAAATATCGAGCATGATTGGTTCTCTCATGTACCTCACCGCTAGTCGACCGATATTCATTTTGTTGTTTGCTTATTAGCACGGTTTCGTGCAAAGCTCACCGAATCGCACCTCAAAGAGGTTAAACGGATCTTTCGGCACCAAGACATCCATTCACATGGGACTTTGGTATCCAAGGAACCGGATTTGATCTAATTGCCTTTTCGATGCGGACCACGCAGTGATCAAGTTACGCAAAAGTACATCCGAGGAGCACAATTTTGGGTGAAAAGTTAGTCACCGGTCTTCAAAGAAACAAGATTGCATCGCACTTTCAACCCACCAAGCCGAGTATGTGTCTCTATCTCGTGTTGTGCTCAAGTTCTATGGATGAGAACACAACTCACAGATTATGGCTTTACTTTCGATAAAATACCTATGTATTGTGACTCAAAAGTGCCATAGCCATATCATGCAATCCTGCTCATCACTCAAAGACTAAGCATATCGTAGTCCGCTATCACTTCATCAAAGACATACGGAAAATGGTATCGTTGAATTATTCTTCGTGAAGATCGATTACCAACTCGCCGATCTATTTACTAAAGCCCTTCCAAAAGAAAGGTTTGACGATTTAGTTCGACGAATTGAATGCGAAGCCCAACCCCGAGGAGTTAGAACGCCTTCTCGAATCTTCTTGAAAATGATTTTCCAAAGTCATCAGTAAATATTTTTGAAAACAAAATACAAAATTTGAAAACCAACAAAAGCAAAATATAAAAATATAAAACTTTCAAAAATACAAAACAATAGAAAATCAAAATCCAAAATATTCTTCTCACGACATGTCTCTCAGATAATCGATATTTCAGACGCTTCTAGAAATGTCATTCAACAATGATACGGGCATGTATGATGCTTGAGCGAGAGTTCTTTAAATGTTTTCTAAAACATGTCGCTTCTCAAAATTTCTTCATAAAATGGCTTTCAGATACATCAAGACGAAACCCGGACTAAAATGATGACTTTTGATTATTTTTCAAATCAAAACTCGTGTTTTTAATGAAAATCATCAAGTGTACGCTTCAAAGGCACTACATTTAAAATGGTGAGAAATCATCATCATCTTGAGCACCTTTTCAAGATTGTTCAAAAGATTTTCAAAATCTTTCAAAATATTTTGTGCTCAAGATAACTCCTCTAAAACCCTTTAATTGATTATGCTTTATTAAAGGGGAGTATAAAACAAAATGTTCCAAATTCATGCTTAAATCAATCCGCTTGTCTCCCAAAAGATTCTAAAATGTTGTTTAATCCGTTGATATCAAAAATATCACGAATATGCTATTTTTGAGGGGAGGAGACGTGATTAAAATGTGATCAAAAAGTTTAATGATCGTTGTTTGAATCTCAAAATGAGCTCGACTCGACGGAACCAATGAATTGACGGAATCAAAGTCAAGAAATGTACCATCTCGAGAAACTGTGATAGATATGCACATGGGTCTAACTTTTCAAGGAGTGTTTACAATTTCAAGCTAGTTCTCTAGTGATGTAAACGACAATGAACTCTTAAATAGGCAACTAGGGAATTGTCTAAAGTCGATCAATTCAAAAGTGCGAACTCTACCTCTATGTGCGATTTTGTCAAAACTTATAAGCACATGTGAAGGGGAGTGTTTCAAAATATAAAACTCTTGAGTGTTTCAAACATGTTTTCTATCATAAACACTGAGAGATTTTCAAGAAAATGGTTTTATGGCAACAATAGGACAATCATGGAGTTATAAGGTGACTAAGGATAGGAAATTGTCCTATGATCCGCCAGAGTCGGAGGGATCTACCCAAGGACATCACAAATAGTTAGTATTAGAAGTCCTTAGGAATGATTGAAAAAGGAGTAATGTGAGAAAGGAGAAAGAAGGGTTGAAGAATTAAAAGAAAAGTAATGAAAAGGGTGAAAAGAAATAGCCTCCATATTCAACCTTAGGGCGTAAACCGGTTCAATTCATCTGCTATCGGTTGTCACTAGATGACACCGGTATTGAAGACAAAGACGCCATGGACCCAAAGGACGACCGCACTAAACCTTCTAGCCACTCAATTCCTCTTAAAAGGATTTGTTTCATTCTCACTGGGAACCCTACATAATCTATCGACTTTCTTAGAGATCGTTGGTATTGAAGAAGGAGACCTCTCCCTAGTCTCCGCCAGAAAACCAAAATGCACTATTGAGTCTAGAGCCACGAGATTCATCAAAAGATCTCATAGGAACACTTGACATGACATCGCTTGTTGTTCATCAATAAGGACACAAGTGATATATTCTAGAGTCCCACGCAGATCTTAGCAATCGCCGTAACATTTATGAGAAGTTTCACAATTGTGATCTTCAATGATTGAATGGAAACTCCCGCCTGTGGTCAACATCAAGCAGCACCGACAAAGCAGTCACTTGTAACTCCCCGTGGATTACGCTTAGTGTGTCTCAAACGGTCTACAACGTGGGTGATGCTTCGTGTACCTCAATGACTCATCCGAATCAGAGGTGTATTTCGTATATCGCGTTATCTCACTTGTGGGACTCAGCTCAGAACGGCCTTGTGAGAATTAGAGACGTGTTTTCACACTATGCTGTTAACACCCTCAAAATTCAAACTTGTAAGTGCCGGAATCCGCTTATTACTAACCTGTTTTTATGTTTTCTTCTTATGGAAGCTCCGGAGCGGATTGATCGTGCAGATTCTCCACATGCTCATACCAACAACACATGAAAGTTCTCATCAAAATCAAAGGCTACACAAAGTTAAAGATGATTCTTCGTCAATGTCAAAGAATCTACAAAGTTTAAAGACTCGAGAACTACATCATTGGTAACCAAAAGACAAATAGAAGTGTGAGCATGGTGGAGAAAGACGTGGAGACACCTAACCAACGAAGTTGACAATGGCAGACAACCACATTAATTGATCACAAAGCATGAAGGAACAAAGAATCAAGACTATTCTATATCTACACACAAAGTTCAAGCTCGAGAAAAGTAAAGACCTAATCAAGTGGAGCATCTTTTGAATGACCACCCTTAGGGGAGATTGTTAGCCTTAATAGTTTTTATTAGAAGTGATGGTCATTCACATTTAGGAACTTTGTAACGTGTGTTAGATATCGTGATAGAATAGTCAACGGCTCGTGGATTGGACTAAGCTAAATGGGTATTAGTTTAGTTAAGCTTGCCTTATATCCAATCCAACCCATGTCCAAGCCCACGAAAGCCCATAGAAAGCCCTTTAGGCATCTTGTATTTAGATATATAAATACCCTCAAATGGTCATTTGAGGGTGTGCTTGAGTGTGTGTGTGTGTTTTTTTTGGAATATACAACTTATTGTTTTCATCTTTCTCTCACACATACACGGTTTTATAACATCAAGTCACCATCTTTCTTAATCTTTCCTTCTTTTTTACGCATATGTTTGTGTTTGTGTTTAACGTGTTCTACGATTGTGTAACGTGTTGGGTTTGTGATAAGGTTGATAAAAGTAAGGTCCTACACCAAACACACGAAGATAAGAGAGATCAGTTTTCGTTTATGGACAAGTTCGTATGGAGTTTTTCCATGAGATGTGTATAAGGGAACGATTTTGGGTGTAGCAAGCAAGTGGCAATGGCTTCACCCGTAGAAACATTGGAACCTTTGAATAAATTAGCATTGTTCTTGCGGCTTCCACAAGAGTTCGATTTCATCTTTCAACTACACCATTTCGTTGAGGAGTTCGTGGACACTTCTTTGATGACCGATTCTAACACTTTCATAAAATTGACTTAAGTCTTTGTTGACTAACTCGTGCCATTGTCTGCTCGAACAATTCTAACCGTATAGTTAAGGCGAACCAAGTCGCTTGATAAGTTTGATGATGATATCGAGTTTCATCCTTTGTCCTCAAAAACTTTACCCAAGTAAATCGAGAGTAGTCATCAACAACGACTAAAATATATTTCTTCCCATTTATCGCTTGCACTCTCATTGGTCCGCACAAATCCATTTGAAGGGTATGTAGAACTTCCATTCTTGAGTTTGTGGGTTTGGGTTTGTGGGCATATTTCTTGCTTTTTCCCAATTGACATCTTGAACAAAGATGATCTTTTCATACTTTAACTGGGTAAGCCTCTTACAAGATCCTTTCGGAAAGATTATTAATGGTGCCAAGTTCAAGTAATTGAGACGACGATGCCATAACCATGATTTAGTCTTTGAAGCCTTTGACAACAAGCGATTGAGAAGACTTCATCATGTCTTCGATAGAGATGGTGTATAGATTTGAACCACGAGTTCCTCTTAACAGTTCCACACCATCAAGTTCTCTAACAAAACAAGTATGTTTTCTAAATGCCACTTCTAGATCGGGATCACGTAATTGACCAACGAAAACAAGTTATGACCAAGACCTTCAACATAATATACCCCGGAGATTACACTATCGCCAACAACATAGTCTCCATAACCCATAATTGCTCCAAAATGGTCGTTCCGAATCTAACAGTCCGATGAATTTACTCACGAAGTTCATGAGTCATGAGCGATCTCCAAATATATGCTTGGAACAAATTTGAGTCCAGTACCACATAACGATTTGAACGATCCGCAGTTGAACACGAGATAAGAATGGATAATCGGATAATTGGGATCCCCATGCAAGAATGGGTTCCATTTGGTTAGTAATGATGATTGGAACACCCACATCGGAAGTAGAAACAATGGAATCATCGTGAATAGATGCAATGCTAGTGTCCGTATTTGACCTATTCAAAGTATGTTCACTTTAAAGGAATAGTTCGCAAGAGGCATCCATTTTCTAATGGGCATTGACTTAGCAAATTTAGGGCAAAACTCATTAAGATTAAACTTACGGCCAAGAGGTATCCATTGATAACCTATATTACTAAATTTTCTTCTGTGGGTTTCCAATGTTTTCTAACTTTCTTTCGCCTTTGCCTTTTAGCCTTCTTAGCTTGATTTTTGACATTAACAATTTTAAGCGGGCATTTAACAAAGATTAATCAAATCATTCACACCACATTCATGATTAGTAATGTAAATTAGCGATCATCATTACATGGTTTGTAGATAGTAGCGTAATCGAATTAATTACAAGACGCTTATAGCTAATACTAGAATCAACATGATTCATTTTATTCAACTCAAACTTAGTGTTCATAGGATGGTCTTCTACTCTCTTCCAATGCACATTCTTAGCTTGTGAGGTCCTATCTTGCTTTGTATTGCCGGAGGCTTTGACCGCTTGCTTTTATGTCACCGATTACTCTCAGAGGGAATTATGGGAACATTAGTTGGTTGAGCTACTTTTGCATTCCCGAACTAGACGTGCGGTGGATCCGAACTACTTGAAGGCACTTTAGAGTTCACTTTCTTAATAATGGGCATAGAATGGGTTGCATACTTGGAACTAGGCATAGAACAAGGCATCACAGCTTTGTCTTTTGCACCTAAGGATTTGGGACATGTTGCTATTAAACATTCTAACAGCTCCTGAGATCGTTTGGCCTGAATGCAAGCAAACCTAATTTCTCTATCAAGTGGCTTATTTATGAAATCCTCTTCTACAATCTCACAGAGACATTCTAGACTATCCTTAAGGTGTGCGAAATACTTATGAAACACAAGTTCATTATTTCGAAGATGAGGGGGAATGTATTTAACAGTCACAGTATATTTGCAGTCTGCAGATGACTTTGATGCAACATTCTCATTAAACACAAGTGGCATTTTCCTTTTTTCCTGACTCTTTAGATTCTCAATTTCCTTTTGTAAAGACGTTATTTTTTTGTTGTTCTTGTCACGAGTGACTTTCATTGAATCATATAACTCTTTAAAGTGTCGTTTAACTTTTTCATTTTCTTTTAAAAAACTCTCATTTTCCTTTTGTAAAACATTAACCAAGTTTTGAAGATGAAAAGTTTGAGAACATTGAGAATCAAAAGGAGGAGGCATTTGGGAGCCAGTCATGTTGTTCTTTTCACCCTTTAATTGTGAAATTTGGGCTTTCAACTTTCTGATCGTGTTACAATGAGCTTGAATCTATTCGTCACGTTTGTTTATTTCAAAAAGTGCATCAAACTCTGGAACATTTGTGGATGTCTTGATGTTTGAGGTTTTGGCATTTTCATTGAGATGTTGATATTTTAGTTGCAAATCAAAATGTTCAACTTCTAGCTTAGAAAAGTGTTTTACCAAATTATCGTGATCATCCCGATCAATTTTCTCATTTAGTTCGAGTTTTGTTTTCAAGCTCAATGACACGATCATGGGAAACTTTCAAAGCAACAGATTAATTCATGAAATTGAGAAGCGATAATAGAATGCTTAGTAAAAGATAAAACACATCTTGAGCCACACAACTTAATACTAAGTTCTCATTTAGGATATGCAAATTCTTCCTTTCAATTTCATTATATTTGAGTTCCCGTTCATAATCATTGACTTCAACAATCATTGCATCAAATTCCTTTTCCATTTCTTTAATATCCAAATTTATCCCTTTTTGAAGACTTTCAAATTGACCTTTTAATTGTTTAAAGAAAGGCATGACCTCAATTAAATAGCATTCTTTAGTTTGCTCAAAACCCATTTCCCCTTCAGTTATCCATGTAGGTGTGATTCTCTTCTTACATGTTTTCTCAAAATCAATGAATAGTTGATAAACAACATATAGGCTGATTAAGGTCTTGCTTTTAGTGGCAATAATTCTAGGAACTAAATGCATTGGTGTATTCGGAGGATACACAGTAGGTGCAGGAACTTTCCTAAGGGGAGTGTTTGTTTCAACAAGTACGTTTTCTTTTTGCTTATCCATGTCTTTCTTCCAAAAAATTTGTTCTGTGATTAATTGAGTTTGAGGCTTAAACCTGTTCAGGGAGATCCAATTTTCTTTTGTGTAATCATGGGGTTTGATCGTTATGTTATTCTTTTCACACTTAGGATCTTCTAGTTTCTTATCCATTTTCTCCCTAGAGGCATCTTCTAATTTTCTATCCTCTTCCGTGCTTCCAATACATGAAGGTGTTTGCATAGGCTTAAGGATCTCATTACCATCATATACAATCTTATGGAAAGCTTTAGCTCTTTTACAATACTCGGGATTTGGTTCCTCTACTAAGGGAATAATGTGCTTATCGCTTAAGACTCTATGCTTAGTGATCATGTGAGCAGTATGAATGGTGTTCCCTTGTACGTACAACTTATTTTCAAGCTTGTTTTTCAAAGTTTTTAGATTAGAAAAGTCATTCAAAAGTTTTGATTCCTTAGCATTAAATTCTTGTTTAAGCACTTTAACATTATCTTGAAGCTTTTGCTTTTGCTTAACAGTTTTAGAAAGCTTTTCTTGTAAGGAGTTTAAGTCTTGTTTTAACACTTCTTCTCTAAAACTACTTTTTCTAATAATTGTACGCATTTGGTCATCCATTTCCTGCTCACGGCTAGTTAACTCAAACTTAGCACGTTGTTCATAAATAGCAACTTGTTCTTTATAGGCATTCAGTTTAGAGATAACATAATCATCAGGGGCATACGCAGTGTATTCATCAAAAACATAGTCATCATTGACTACAGAAGATACATCACTTGGTACAGTCTCACTTTCACTTTGTGTCACATATTGATCATATGGGACAATATTACTATTACCCTCATTATCAATATCTGATTCATAAGTTTCAAGAAATTGTACTTCGTCATGTATCTTTTGCTCATCCACCTTATCGTATAGTTTTAATACCTCTGAGATGATTGATTCTTTAGATGGACCAGCTTGTTGTGGTGAAGAGACCTTTGGAGAGACCATAGGTGAGATGCTAGCCATGAAGATTGTGCAGGCAAGTGGGTTCATCATCGACATCGTAATCAAATGCATCACGATCCGCAACTTGAAAGGCATTTTGATGATTGTGACCTATTTCCGAATTGGTTGCTCATCCACATCATCATCATATGTCTTAGCATTCCATTTCGCAAGAAACAACAACTCCTCTTCATCCAAAGTCGCTCCATTATCCCGAGCTTGCACAAGCAACATCTTGTCTCAAGTATTACGCATTTCGTGGACGTTTTTGGAGATGTGTAGTTCCTCGTAATATGTCCCTCACCACCACAGTTGTAGCATTTGATTGGCTTTGCTTGCCCTTAATTGGCATTTCTTCCACGATTCTGATTAGCCACTGATAAGGTTTTAAAAGGTACCATTTTGAGGGGTCGTTTAAGTCCTTATTTGATCACTTTTGTATCTGTTATTGCTTAATATCGTTCCTTTTCACTTTTAGGTCTCTTGAAGGCAAAATGGCTGGAATGGCACTTATTTGGACGAAAAGGCGCAAATATATGAAGAAAATGGCCAAAGTCAAAATCGAGACACTCACAGTTCTTTGAAATTAGAAGGCGGCGGGCCGGTGCTAATGGCGACGCGCCGTCCCAAGATTTTGTGACGATTCGAACTCAAAACTCGTATTTTCAAGTGACGACGTCTAGTTGTGAAAGAGTAGGCCGTCGCTACTCGACGGCCTAGATGCAATCGACGCCGAAGTCAAGAGGACGGCGTCACGGACATAAGGTGACGCCGCCGCAAGGTTAACGTGGCCAAGACGAAACCTAATGACGGCGACACACGGCGTCACTAAACATAAGGTGACGTCGCATATGTAATCTTATATATAGAATCCGAATTTTTAGGTCTTTTGTGGAGAGTCTTTTGGAGTGAAAACCTAAAACCGAACCTAAGGTGTCTTGTACAAGTATTTTAGGGTTTTAAACCCTATCTTACATCAAGATAAGTCTTTACTTCATTAATTCAATTATGTCTTTGATTATTTGTGTGTATGCTTGCATGTTCTCCATGTCCGGCTAATTTATTTGTGTGTTTGCTTAGGAAGTATGAAACTTAATTATTGAATATTGATTGGTTGTTTCTTATCTTAGTTGATTAATGATCTAGTAATGCGATAGGTCATTCGTTGTGTACTTAATGCTTGATTCATCTTTGTGAACCTTAGAATATAATTACCGAGTAGTTGTAGGCTAAACCATCCAAAGAGCGCCTTAGAGTAAGAGTTTATCATCCCTAGTGGGTTTGTAGACGAGACCCTTTGGTAAGTTCAAAGAGTTAGGAGAAACGATACCCTACAACTTTAGACACACAACGCAACTAGGAATAAGGACGTGACAACTCAACCATCAATAGGAGATAATTAAGGAGTAATACAACCTAAGTAAACACATCTTTAAACTATCATACGAGCACACATTAATTAGACATAGACTCCCACAACCTTAGTTTAGATAATTAGATAATAGTAGAGTAATCGGTAGAAATACCAACCCCCAAATCCAATACCCGAGATTCGTACCTTTCCATTTCATAAAACATAAAAGATAAAAATAATCTTCCTCAACCTTAACCTTAGCGTAGTAACTCCTTACTAGCATTCCTATTCCCTAGAGAACGATATCAATACCCGTGGCTTACCCTAATTACTACACTACAACGATTAGGTTCATCGCCTAGGGTGTTATAAAACTTGCTCAAGAAAAGGATGTTTCCTTGACCCGAACGCACGCATGTAGCGTTATCAAGTTTTAGGCGCCACGGGGAATAGAATAGCTAGTTAGTAGTCCACCTCGTTTAGGTTATTTGCTTGATTCCTATCAAGTAAATTTTTCTCATTTTTAGCCTTCTCTTAGTCTATCCCCTTCTTCGTGACTTTGTTCGTGACCCCATCACTTTTCATCATGGAAGGTGATAACCACCCACCATTCATCAACCCACCACAATTGACCCACCAAGAGCCCGTACTCTTGGTGAGTATTCGAGACCAAGCCACTTAGGCTATAGGAACACCATTGAGCTTCCCGACCAAGCCCAAACTACGCCCTGCGATCGACACCATCCGGTTGGTGCAAAACGGATGTGCATTCCATGGACTTCGTTCCAAGATCCAAATCAAAGATCCGAGGGATTTCCTCAAAATTGTCGATTCCATCGACCTTGATGCTACTACTCGGGAGACCACGCGCTGCGTCTCTTCCAATTCTCTCTACGGGACCAAGCTAGTAATTGGCTTGAGCGACTTCCACGGCTCCATCTCAAGTTGGGATGATCTTACCTCTCGCTTCCTTGCTCAATTTTTCCCACCGGGAGAACCACTAAGCTTAGGAATGACATCTTGATGTTCCAACAACGTCAAGGTGAATCTCTACAAAGCATGGACCCGATTCAAGGACTTACTTCATAAAGTCCTCATCATGGCATTGATCTTTGGCTCCAAGTCCAAATCTTTTATGATCATGTCAACTTCCCACTAAGCGATCCATTGACCAAGCGGCGGTGGAAAACTTAGTGATCTCACCGCTGGAAGAATCATGGGGTATAATAGAGGACCTCGCCTCTATGACAACGAAGTTGGGATGACCCCGTGAGCTGCCCAAAACCGTCAAGGCAATCTCCTTGCCTCCTCCCGACCAGGATGATCGAACTTGAAGATCAAGTTAGATTCCTCATGAGTTCCTACAAAATCCTAAGTCCTCACGACAAGTGAATCAAATCACTCTACCTTGTGAGCTATGCGGTGGTCCCCATGACACTCGTGATTGCACAAGGCTCTCCGAACAAGCTTTTGCGGACTACGCCCCATACGCATCCGACTAAGCGGGAGAAGTGGTACACTTTCAAACCCGAACAAAACAACTTAGGAAACTCGTACAACCCCTCATGGAGAAATCACCCTAACCTTAAGTGGAACCAAGATCCAAGCACACCCCAAAGCTCATCTAGTTCGCCTACTAGGTTCAATTCTTCTAATACCGGGAACCCCACTAATCTTGAGGCAATCGCATCTAGATTTTTGTCATCCCAAGAAACTCGATTGAATAAGCTTGAAGCCGATTTTAAGCAAAAACAAGGCGAGATGACAACCAAGCTTGATGCCCTCTTAAAAGCCTTCAATGAGCGGGAAGTTGGAGCACTCCCAAGTGATACCATAAAGAACCCAAAAGTGAATTCGATTGCATCGACTTCATGTTTTAGTTCACCATTGGAGAGTGCACATCCATGCCCCTCCCACCCAACGGTTCACTCGGTAAATGCTATCAAAAGGGTTCCAAGCCATCCAAGAGATACCAAGGCCCGACACCTTTGGTAAAGCCTACTCTTGAGAAACCCGTCAGCCAAGAATCCAAACCTAGTTTAGAGGAGGAGTACAAGGAACTCCATCAAGAAAAACCGATTCTTGAAGTCTTAGCTCATGCACCTTACTATAATGCTTTAAAAGAAAAATATGAGTTAGAACTTAGGCTTGGAAAACATGGGTCCGCCTTTGTGCGAAACAACTTACCTAAGAAGTTAGACGATCCCGGGCTATTTACTCTTCCGTGTAGACTTGGAACTTCCAAACCACTCGATGCTCTAGCCGATTTAGGATCATGCATCAATCTTGTTCCGTTGTCCCTCTATAGAAGCCTTAACTTAGGTAAAATTGAACCAACGGAAACCATCTTAGGTCTAGCGGACGGTAGTATAGCACGTCCGGTAGGAATAATAAAGGACATGGTAGTACATGTAGGAGAGTTGACTCTTTTGGCCGACTTCCGTGTGCTAGACATGAATAAGGACCCGACATGCCCATTTGTAAAACCCTAAAATCTCAAACGCATGAAATGACAATTTTGCCCTCAAACTTAAAATTATACAAACTCGGAAAACACGTCAACATCGTTTAACAAGTTATATCATCAATAATATACACACACTATGAAAATAATTAACTTATGTTATGAATTAAAAGAACACAAATGATTAAGTCCTAATGTACTTAAAAACTCTACAACATGTACACTAATTAATCTAGACTAGAATTGAGACTAAATACATGATTGTGAGATAAGATTGGAAAGTTGAGAATTGGTCTTTCCCCCCTATGGCCGGCCACATTTCACTCTCCCCATTATGATAATATCAATTTTATTTACTCTCATTTATCACATTCCATCTCATTCAAAAATACACATAGTAAACCCTAATCTCTCCTTCTTCACCATAGTGGCGGCTACCCATTATTTTTCCATTCCAATCCGAAAATCCAACAAAGAAAAGTGTTCCAAGGAGGCTTGTGATCGTGTGTGATTGATTGGTGGACGTGGTGATCGTGTTTGGTTCGAATTAAAGCTAGGTCGTGGGTGTCTATTTGTGGCCGTGGGTTGGTATAACCAAGAGGAAGGTTTGGTTGATCGTGGTGCTTCGATTCTTGTTTCCTTGTCACGCACACGCTACGAGGGTAACGTGTCATCATCTCTCGTATCTTCCTTTGTGTTTCTCATTCAATTCGTGGCCTTGGAGATGTGTTTCTAGGGCTTGTTTTGTCGAATATATCACATAAAATCATGATCTCATTGTTACATAAAATGATAAAACAAGTGTACATAAAACCTTGATTCGTAATCTTTATAAATAGTATGATATATGACATGATAAAATGAATATGAAACTGAAAATGGGTCTTTCTTTATGTCGACTTATATAAATGATAAGAAAGGGTTTAATGTGCTTGTAAAACTATACGAATACGGTTGTGATTAATGGATTTGATAACGAATGATTTACGGGTTTGTTTTGATTTAAACAAGGGGCGTACAAACTGATTTTGGGGAGGGGTGTCTCGACATTAGAAGGATATCTCATAATGAGTCTTATAATCTTGTAATAATCGAACTAAAATGGTTTAGAATGGATACGTAATCATAACCTAAAACTAGGGTTTGTAATTACTTGATTTAATAAAGTTAAGGGGTTGTTTTGTAAATTATGAAACTCGATGGATTAACTTGTTAATATAGTAACTAAATGGATTTAATGAGTAAAATGAGTAAACTTGCTATATTTACATTTTTAACCCTATACTTTACATTATTGACATTTTAAACCCTAAACTTTTGTAACTTGTCATAAATGGTTCTTAAATCATAATAATACTCATTTTCATTATTTAACTTTGGATAAGTGACTAAACTTACTAAATATGGAAACCTGCTAATTGTAGAAACTTACTAAATATGGAAACCTGCTAAATATGGAAAGCTGCCTAAAATAGAAAGTTAACTAAAATAGAAAGTACTAAAAATGGAAAGCCGTCTTAAACGAGTAATCTGATTCTTATAGAACGTTATTTAATTCATATAGGTTCCAGGCGACGGATTGATCTTCTTTCTTGATTTTACTTTCATTGTGATTTGCTTTGAATAAGGCATGTATATTCGACCTTACCTCTTAAGGTTTCTCATGATTCGTATTCATCTTCGATTCTAGCTTGATATGTTATGCGTTACTCTAAGCCTCTTTATTAGGCTTCCTATGACTTTGCTATGTTTCCTTTGATATGATCTTTGATATGAGCTCGATATGATCTTTGATATGAGCTTCGATATGATTTTGATATGAGCTCGATATGAACTTTAATATGAATTATGATATGAACTTCGATATAAATTCGATATGAACTTTGATATGAAAACATATGATATGATATGATTATGCTTTGACCCTTCACCGATACCGAGCCAAAATATGTTTCCTAGTCGTGAAGGTAACTCGACCGTGTCATTGATGCACCAATGGCATGACTTTAGTGTAGTTGAGTGATGTTCCACACCGTCCCCATTTTGATATGATTATGAGCTCACTATATGTATATGATTTGGCCATTATATGTTTTGGGGGCGTGTGGATGCATCCTAGATTTGATATGTTTCGAGGATTTGATCTGATTGGAGCTTTGTTTGGTGAATGATGTCGGGTGCAATCCGCGTCTTCACAATTCTGGGAGCTAGCTACTCCATTTGTTACTGAGGACTCCCCTCCTATTATGTATGGTATTTCGAGGTCACCCCTCCGAATACAATGGCTACCTATGATATGATATGATATGATATGTTTCTGGGCTCGGGTAGATTTCTGATAACACTTACACTTTTGAGATACCTATATTGTACCTTCTACATTCCCCAACGCACCATATTCTGTGTACCCTTATATGACTCACTCTACTACCAAGATATATATATTCCATTGCTTTGATCTGTCACACTCTTATTCCGTTAATTCCGATTATCGTTCCATTCACGTACCGGGTTATTATATGTTATTGGATTTGATTATGATATTCATGTTTATATGACTACTGATTACTCTGTATGATATGTATGTATGCGATATAAGATTTACCTGTTGTCATCGATGATATGCTATCTCATCGTTATGTGATCCTTTGATGTGTCCGTAACCGTGCTTGTGTGAATCGATTGTTGATCTATTTATCTTTTGTACCTCGCTCAATTTATCTCGTGGACTATGACTATCCGTGGTGTCCTTATCGCTTGTTGTTGACCGCCATGTTCGTGATTGCTTATGCTACCGCTTGATTGGTGGATGGTTCAACTTATGACGCCTAGCTTGTCAACTTGTTTAATTGCCCGCTATGTATTTAATTCATTTAATTATAGTGTTCATACCGTATTCCTACTTGTTACTTTAGATCGCCATGTTTGATTACCGTTATGATATCGATCATGCCTTCAATGAAGAGTTTTGACCGTGTGAATTGTCATGCTCATCGATTTATTTATTGCTTCCGCTTTCTGTAGATATCTGTTTGGCTTGTATGTATTTTGATTTCTGAATTGATTGTATGACTTATTCGTTGTGTGGATGCTATGCCTGCTATGTTTGCTTATGTTTCAATTCTTGTATGTCCGATTTGTATGTGCTTGTTTATATGTCATCGATGCTTTGTTTCGCCGCTCTCCTTGTTATCTGCTCGCTTTGGATATCTCGATAATTGTGTTCTCGCAGATCTTCTTTGACTCATTACTCTCATTTCGCTACGACTTGTTATCCGCTCCTTTGTTTCATTTGCATTTGATTTTATTTAGCTTTCGCTTTGTTATATCTGCTCACTGGCTTTTTAAGCTCACCGCATTTCTTTTCCTGCGGTGTTTTAGGTTTGAAGATGGGCTTTGATCAATGAGAGTTGGGTTATCCGAGTGGACTAACCCTAGTTACCTTACTATTTGGACTTGTTTTGGCGGGCTTTTGTTTTGAGATTCATTTTATTTTAACATTTGGATTTTGTATTTTTCCCTTGTAAATCTTTGGTTATTATGACTTGGTACATTATTATTTAAAGACTTCCGCTTAAAAGTTTTACTTGTATGTTCTGATATGACACCAGACTGTGACACTTCTATCCTTGTCGGGTTGGGGTGTTACACCATTACTAGTTGGAAGAGGATTTTTAGCTACCGCTAGTGCCATCATCGATTGTAAGATGTCCAAAATAGTGGTAGGGAGGGAGTGCTAGATCCGTTTACGATGTTAAAAAGCATACGACTACAAGGATGAGGAAGTCCCACAAGAGATAGGGTTGGATAGAGAGCCTTCTAGATATGGACCTTGGATTGATAAGAACATCATAGGCCCCAAAGACCTTTTACCTAGATAAAGCCTTCGCTAGTGCAAAAGAACTTTCCAAGAAAAAGAAATGGCTAGGGATATAGAAGTGAACCCGCTCGAGGACGCCTTAGTATTTAGGAAGATGACCGAGTTCCTAGGAAGCTTGCCCGCTAACCTTGTCATGAATAAGTGGAAAGTTGAGAAATCAACACAAGTGGGATTGGAATAGATCGCTTAGTGATGGTAATGGAGAGTGGCACATTAGGATACAAATCTATGATCCCGATGGTGAGATGTTTGAAAAGGCATATTTAACCGAACGCATTACTAGGAACTTGAATGATAAGTTTGATCATTACGACATTGTTGAGGATAGACTTACGATATCGGCACGTAGGAGTACGACTACGAGTCTAGCTACAAGACTCTTAAATAAAGAAAAGCGCTTGGGAGGCAACCCATGCTTAATTGTTTGCTTGTTAGTGTCATATATCTTTTATTAATTGTTTATCCTCATGTTTAAATTTGTAAAATGCTTTATTTTGTTTTTAACCTCGCCTTAATTGCATATAAAGGTATTTTACATAAGGGATAAGTGTAGGGAGGATTACACACGTTTTCAAAAGAAACGTAAACATGAGAATAACAATTAACTAAAAGATATTTATGTTTGTTTGTTCGAGTCAAATGCTTGTATCGAGTCATAATGAATGTTTTGCGTAAATTTTTCCAGATTCTAAAGATGTAAATTTTCCGTAATTTTTCCAAAATCGCACCGCTTTTTGTCAGATAACCGACGGCGTCAGATTGCAACCGACGCGCCGGAAGGAGTAAAACATCGATTACTTTTTCTCGCTTTCTCGAGCTACTTATAAATTTTGGAATTTTCGTGTCTTAATTTTCTTAGAAATTGTAAACATCCATTCCACAAGCATTATATCCTAGTTTAAATCGAGTCTTATATATATTATTACCACCGATTTTACGCGAAGGTTTCGTTTGTTTTCTTCAAGTGTGCAGTTTAGTTTGTCAAGAAGAAGTTACATAAGATTGGAAGGAGCTTTTCACGCAATAATTCTTCTTGAAAAGGATTTAACCACCACTTTACACGGATCCTACCGAGCTAATCGGGAGTATTAGTTTTTTTCGCTTTTAATTACCTTCTTTATCATAACTTTGATATTTTCGGGAACATTGGGGACAATGTTCAGCTTTAAGTGTAGGGAGGAAAATAAAACGGAACTTTGAAACTATGCTTATCCTTGACTATTTGCTTTGTCCAATTGTGATTGTGTAATAAACCATGAGAAAATGTCGGTTAGGGTAATTTTGGCACCAAATTTAAAAGTTTTATGACATATAGGAGTGGGCCATTAGTCTTAACAAAAGCGCCTCATGGATAGGAAGTTGCATGACTAGCACAAAAACCATTTACCACCCAAATTCCACCAAAATGAGGATCGCCTTAGATTAGTAGGAATTAAAGCATTCATCTTCAATGCTTAGAGTGTGAACCGTAGTATATTAGATTCTAGAACTTGTTTTGTGATGCATTCCGAGATCGCAAGTGAGGCTACACTTGTGTAGTTAGGAATAACTAAATGATAAGAGGCATTAGGATAACCCTTGTTTGATACATGTAATATAATTACTTCTTCCATATCGATTGAGTAATTCCCCACACCCTTTGCGTTGTACTCATCTTTAGTACACGATACCCCTAGTTAACCCTCGTAGCCTATCCTTTTCGCGGTTCTCGTGATGTTTCGGTTTTCCGAATATCAATGAAGAGCATTGTTTACACCCCACCCCAAATATACACCCAAATCGCCTTAGCTACCCTTATGCACTCACTTTTAGTGCAAATGTTTGTATTCACCCTAAACCCTTAGTTCAATTATCTAGTTGCTTGCATAAGTTGCTAAGTCGAGTCATATCCTTTGTATACAGCCGGACGATTGGGATTCATGGGAAAAGTTAAAGTTTATGAAATGACGGAAGGAACGTTAAATTCAAATTCCCTTTGTTTGCATAATAATGTACCCCAAGTGTTTTGATCTTTTCAAATCGGGTCAAATTAGTGTTAGAGTAATAAAACTCAAGTGTAGGGATATGCCCAAATCCATAGTATTTTGATGTTATCTTAGAGGATAGTAGAGTAAAAGTGTATGAAAAAAAAAAAAAAATCGAAAAAAATAATAGAAAAGAGAAAAGAAAAATAGAGTGAAAAAAAAAAAAAAAAAAAAAACATACGGGCTACCATCCTACATCTATCCTTTAAATTTATGTTTATTTATTTCGCTTATCTAGAGTTTAGAGTGTCGAGTCTTGGCTTAGCAACGCCATTCTTCATATGCATTTAACATAGAGATTTTTGACTTGCCACCACTAAATAGCCTATCCCACCAAACCCTTTGTTTCCCTACCGTAAGCCTAACATTACAACCCTTTAAAGACCTCTTTGATAGTCTTTCCTAGGTGCTTACGCCAAAGCGATGGAGGTTTGATCTATTCTAAAGCCTATGGTAATCTATGTACTAGGACCGTTAATGAGTGTTTATCTTCCATTTCCTATTTTGTTATATTTCATATATACACCCGAGAGAGATGTGAGTATCCAAACACCCCATGTGAGGTGCTAGTATGTAATTTCCGTGTTTGTTATAACTTTTATGGGCTTATATGTGTTGTGGACCGCTTTGAATTAATGCTTCATGACCCCTAACTTATAAATTAATTCAAGAAGCACATTTGCTTGAGGACAAGCAAATAACAAGTGTAGGGATATTTGATAAGGTTTTAAAAGGTACCATTTTGAGGGGTCGTTTAAGTTCTTATTTGATCACTTTTGTATCCGTTATTGCTTAATATCGCTCCTTTTCACTTTTAGGTCTCTCAAGGCAAAATGTCGGAATGGCACTTATTTGGACGAAAAGGGCGAATATATGAAGAAAATGGCCAAAGTCAAAATCGAGACACTCACAGCTGTCGAATTAGAAGGCGACGCGGCCAAAAGCTAATGGCGACGCCTGGCCCCAAGATTTTGTGACGATTCAACTCAAAACTCGATTTTCAAGTGACGACGCCTAGTTGTGAAAGAGTAGGCCGCTACTTAGACGGCCTAGATGCAACCCGACGACGCCGGTCAAGAGGACGGCGCCACGGACATAAGGTGACGCCGCTGCAAGGTTAACGTGGCCAAGACGAAACCCTAATGACGGCGACACGACGGCGCCACTAAACATAAGGTGACGCCGTCGATATGTAATCTTATATATAGAATCCGAATTTTCGTCTTTTGTGGAGAGTCTTTGGAGTGAAAACCTAAAATGAACCTAAGGTGTCTTGTACAAGATTTTAGGGTTTTAAACCCTATCTTACATCAAGATAAGTCTTTACTTCATTAATTCAATTATGTCTTTGATTATTTTGTGTATGCTTGCATGTTCTCCATGTCCGCTAATTTATTTGTGTGTTTGCTTAGGAAGTATGAAACTTAATTATTGAATATTGATTGGTTGTTTCTTATCTTAGTTGATTAATGATCTAGTAATGCGATAGGTCATTCGTTGTGTACTTAATGCTTGATTCATCTTTGTGAACCTTAGAATATAATTACTCGAGTAGTTGTAGGCTAAACCATCCAAAGAGCCTTAGAGTAAGAGTTTATCATCCCTAGTGGGTTTGTAGACTAGACCCTTTGGTAAGTTCAAAGAGTTAGGGAGAAACGACACCCTACAACTTTAGACACACAACGCAACTAGGAATAAGGACTGACAACTCAACCATCAATAGGAGATAATTAAGGAGTAATACAACCTAAGTAAACACATCTTTAAACTATCATACGAGCACACATTAATTAGACATAGACTCCCACAACCTTAGTTTAGATAATTAGATAATAGTAGAGTAATCGGTAGAAATACCAACCCCCAAATCCAATACCCGAGATTCGTACCTTTCCATTTCATAAAACATAAAAAGATAAAAATAATCTTCCTCAACCTTAACCTTAGCGTAGTAACTCCTTACTAGCATTCCTATTCCCTAGAGAACGATATCAATACCCGTGGCTTACCCTAATTACTACACTACAACGATTAGGTTCATCGCCTAGGTGTTATAAAACTTGCTCAAGAAAAGGAAGTTTCCTTGACCTCGAACGACGCGGTAGCGTTATCACCACATATCCTCCACCTACTCCAAGATACCTATAACCTCGCTCCAATCATCCCTTGTTCATTTCGCCTTCCTTGCACATTCTCGCACCACTACCTTACCATCTCCGACAAGAGCTTGATTGTGTGGATTGATGTCGCTCGAGGTTATTGTTGGTGTGTGGAGTGGAATTCATATTTTGACTAACCATGAGAGACAGCTTGATTGATGAAGTTTTCCATGAGTGTGTTTGAGTCTCGAGGCTTATATGTCGGATCGTGAATGAGCTTGTAATTACCATTACCCGTGGGTATGACTTGAGAAGCTTTGGTGGTAATTCCAAAATTGGTGTAAAAGGTCATTGAATCATTTGACGAACTTGTTTCTCCTGCTTAGATTTGAACTGCTCAAGAATCCTTCGCTCAAACATTGCATGTCTCTCATTCTCAAGAAGGAAGGCATACAGCTGCTCATAATTGGTGTTCTTTAATCCTTTGGTTAGCTTCACGAGGTCACAAATTTGTGCCATTCGGATTCATGTTGTTCACAAACTTTGAGTTCATTTAATATTTGGCATGGTCATTTTGATGTTCCTCATGTCATTTACAAGCTTGTGGAATCTCACGTAATATTCATAGACACTTCCTTCGGTTTCATCTTAAAATGCTCAAATTCATCATACGCTTGTGATTCTCTGCCTTCCTTGGTTAATTCGTAACCCGAGAGAAGCATCTTAACATTTTCCCAAACCGCCTTTAGCTTGGTGTTGTGATTGATCGCCTTGTAAATGTCCTTAGGTAAACCTCAAGTATGATGTTAGAAGCCCCGATGTTCGCATCGATTCTTCTTCTCCTTATCACCGCTCATCATACATTTTAGGTCCGTTTAGTCCCAATACCATCGAGCCATCGCCAGCAAAGATCAAGTATGTCTCGGTTGTCTTAACTTGATACGGTCCTTCATCAATTGACTTGAGAATGTTGACTCCATTTTATTTTCCCAAACAAGACAACCTAATTCGCTGAGCCCATGAGTCATAGTCGGCTCTGTCAAGCATAGGTGGACGAGTATCCGATCCAACCGCTTGAACGCCCCTCAAGAATGAAGAGATGATTGTGAGCACGTTGGTAGACATGTTTATAGATATCGCGGGATTTTATAACTCTATGATTAAACCGGGAAATAGATTCTTTCACGGGATTTTACTAAATCAAGAGAAAACCGTATTAGAAACAATAATCAACCAAGTTGCTATAATCCTTGAAGACAAGTCGCTAAATCACCAAGTTGCTAAGTAACAACTCGCTAAAGACTCAAATCGCTATGAACCAAGTCGCTAAACACAAGTTGCTATGAACCAAGTCGTTAAACACAATTCGCTAAGGCAATAAATCGCTAAACTGACAAGTCGCTAAAGAGCAACTCGCTAAGTGGGCAAGTCGCTAAGGAACAACTCGCTAAGAGGCCAAGTCGCTAAATAGCAACTCGCTAGTCACAACAAAGTCAAGTCGCTGAAAATAATGAAGACAAGTCGCTACGTTGAACAAGTCGCTAGCCGGAGTGGTACCTCCACTACTTTGTACTATTTGTCGCCTTGTCTCAATAAACAAGTCGCTAGAGCTCAAATCGCTACCACTTCAACTACAAGTCGCTGCAAAATAACAAAGCAAGTCGCTACGAAGAAAAGTTATCCAAGGGTCAAGTCGCTAGCTAGAAAAACTTAAATACAACCCTTTTCAATCCAAAACAAGCCCAACCACAGTGATTCAAGCTTTCCAAATCAAAACCCAAGCACATACAATGATTTTAAACACAAAACTACAATCAAAATTCAAACTTTAACACAAGAAATGATCCAAATGATGCAAAAACCACTAAACTTTTTCAAACCCAAAAACCATATGAAACCACTAGAAATCCAAGGACATGTAAGAGATGATCAAACCATGGCTCTTGATACCATTTGTAACATATTGATTTCACAAACACATCAAACCATGATCAAAAGTAGGTGTATACTATAAGGTTTTAGAGAGAAAGAGTTAGAGGTTTGGGAACTTAGTGAGAGAAAGTAAAAGTATTATTATGAGCTCCAACCCTCTACCTTGGGAGGTAGAGGGTATTTATAGTTTCACATAAACGCCACCAACGGGTCGTGGATCGTGCATACAAGGGTAAAGACCCGTCCGTCCTCCACGGTGTTACTTAACTAAATACTATCTAACATAAAATAACTTACGATTACGAGCTTTCTAACGATTACATATACTTGAGGTGACCGACACTTTAATAACTGGATTTACTAAATCCTAACATTAACTGATGAAGATGTTGAGACAACTGCTAAAGAAAAAGCTGAAGAGGAGGCTCAAGCTCTAGCTAAAGCAGAAGAAGAGGCTAGGGTTAAGGTCAGAAAAGGCTAAAGCTGAAAAAGAAGCTGATGACTATATTCTAGATAGCCCTGAACACAACCCGGAACAAACTTCTGAGCCACCAAATGACCCAGAGCCTCCTCATGTCTCATCTTCATCCGACTCATCATCTCATTCTTCACCACCACCATCCAAAGACGCTACCACCAGATCCGCATCCAGATCTATAAAGAAACCAACCGATACTTGGGCATCACGAGCAAAGACAAAGATTGTCAAAGCTGTCAGGCAAGTAAGGAAGAAAAATGTAGTCATCAAGAAACTCAATCAACTCGCTGACAGAGTCAATCTTCTTCAAAAAGTGATAAACGAGATGTTGGGAGAACGGGAACAGATCCAAAAGTTTCTCGATCGAGATATACAGGGTGAAATGAACAAGACCATTAGGGACTGCACTCATAAGTTCCTTCTCGACACCGTCCCTGGAGTGACAAGAGAGATGTTCACCAGACAACTTTATCAAAATCTCATGCAATTGGTCAAGTAAACAATGCAATCTACTCCTGTAGTTATGAAAATCAATCCAATTGAGCTTGCAGTTGTCTCCAATGCAGAGTTGATTTCCAAGCTTGTGTTACAAATGTCTAAACGATCAAGAACGCTTACTCGATTAAGCTAAACTATTTGAGGCATTGCCGAATATCAACTCAAAACTTCATGAAAAGAGTCACAGAAGGCTAAGCGTCCAAGAGACGATGATGATGCGGATAAGGATTTCGAGTCAAACGTAAGAAGAAACATGACGATTCATCATTTATGCCTCCACCACCCCAAAGGACCTCCACCGCTAGAAGATCTCCACCACGCTCTCCCGCAAAAGACAAACCTCGGGACTCGAGTCACCACCACAAACAGAGAAAACCGTGATCACTTTGAATACATTGGTGGTGACGATGAAGAAATTCCGAGCCCCAACAACAACCTACTTCTTCAACATCAACAAAGAAACCAAAGATCATCACCAAAGCCTAAGAAGAAGAAAAGATTAAAGTTGTGTGTTGGCTAGATGATGATGACATCAAGAGTATGACCGGTTCTCAAAACTTGTTGATGCAACCTCGCCATCAAAGGTCAAGAACCGGTAGATGGTCGAACGATGGAGCATGTGAAGCTTATACAAGAAAAGTTCAAGGTGAAGAAGATGACCAAAGCAGAGTTGAGGCAAATCAAGAACAACGCTTTTCAACTGATTAAGGACATCTCTGACAATGCCATTGAAGTCGAATATCATCTCGACAACATAGCACAAGCCATGTCCAACAACATCGATTGGCTTAACCCCGAAGCTAAAATCGACTTCACCAGACAAGACAAAGCTCCATATTACACAGACTAGACCAAACCACTACCTACCATTGGCCGACCGGATCAACCCAAGATTCCCTATCGTTACTTCTTCAACAATGACTTGGAATTCCTTCTACACGGTAGCGATGTTTCCAAGAAATACGCTACATCACTCACCTTCCTTTCCCGTAAAGAATCTACTCAAACAACATAGCCATCGAGGAAGAAGCCACATATGTTTGCCGACAAAGTGGAAAAGTATGACCTCGATGCATCGTATGGGATTCATCATTGGCCGTAACGAAGAAGAATCTACTACGTGTTGCCAGTTCTTAGGTAAAAAGGAAGTGTTCAGTGAAAAACGGATTGTTGCAATAACGCATGTTACCCTGTCGTCAAAGTGGGACTACACATTCCTAAAGAAAATTGTGGTCAAACGACAAGATGAAGAGGAATATGACTTCTCTGAAGCGGATTTTCCGAGATTGTCACTAAATGACATTGAAGATATGTATCTTGCCAAGGTACAAGGACGGATGCGACATTTCTCTACAAATATCCAACTCGAGTACATCAAGTCATTGCTAATATTCATCAGAAGCATCGTGATCCAAGAACGTGTAGAAGATATTCAACTTGCCGTGGAATCATACCAGAAGTGTGTTAATCTCACAAAACCTCAGCTAGACCTTCCCGACATAAACCATCTTGCTCAATACACCATTATCAGGAAACCATTTGGGGTTGTTTACCGTAGTGAACTACACCACAATTGCTTCATGGCGTGCAAAGAGCTTCATAAGATTGGGGATCACACATTAAAGAAGGTTCGGGACGGGTTAGCATATCGGTTAAAGGAGATACATGACGGCATAGGGTCACCAAAGAGATGGAATTCTAGGGACAAGAGGGATGTGAAGAAGATCATTACCAGGATAAATGAAAGGTTGTTTAGACGGGATCATATAAGGACACTTAAGAGCTTTGTTGGTGGGCGTCCGAGCATATCTCTAACATGCTACCAACATCCAGATAGAATTCCTGGCTTTAATGACGGACTTCCTGGTACTGCTGATTCTCCTTGATTTGTTTCTCTTATCATTATTTGGATGTGTGATTTATATGTGACTATGGTTTGTGCACACATAACAGTGTACAACCCGTACTCGTATTGAAAGTGTGGTACGCTTCAGTGCCACAATCCTTATAAAAGGAGTGAAAGCTTCTTAATTTTGAGTAAAACTAATCAAAACTTTCATTTTCAAAGTTTTGCTCAAAAGAACAAGTACTTCCCCTTATGTTTTTTCAAAACCTCATAAGTCAACATCACTTGTTGAGGGGGAGTATTTGATTAAAAACTTTGTTCGCAAACTGTTCTTCGTGGTAATCTTCCCACAAAACTCAAAATGGTCATATTCGATATCAAAATTTCATCGTGCTAAAGACTTATGTGATAAGAAATAATGTGATAAGAAAAAATTATGTGATAAGAAATATGTTGTGAATTGCTATTGAATCGTCGTGCTAAAGACTTAACCAATGAATTGACGAGCTCTTAAATGTTAGTAACTCAAAAAGACTTGTCCGGGATGGGTAATAATTTCAAGATAGTTCGCTAGTGATGTAAATGTGTCTCGCAAAGGACTTGTCCTAGTAGAATGTACCATTCGAGAAATTCTTGGTAGACATGAACTTTGACGGGTTTGACAACCTTTCGAGGTTTGTCCACACCTTCAAGGTAGTTATTAGAGCTAGTTGTCACCTAAAAGCTGACAATGCAACTCTTTAACTATGCAACGTAACCATGTCTCGCGGGGAATTATCTATCTTGAGTTGATCAATTCAAAAAGTGCGCGCTCTTCTCTCACCGTGCGATTGGCCAAAATACTTAAGCACGTGTGGAGGGGAGTATTTCAAAATAAAAACTCTCACAAGTGGTACTAAATGCTTTTATTCATAACCACTTTGAGAGATTTTCATGAAAATGGTTTACGGCAACATAGGTTAGTCATGGAGTTATAAGGTGACTAAGGTTAGTAATAATCACATATGATCCGCCAGAGTTGGAGGATCTACCCAAGGACACCACCAATAGTTAGAACTTAGAAGTCCTTAGGTATGATTATAAAAGGAGAAAATGAGAATCGGAGAAAGAAGGAGTTGAAGAATTAAAAGAAAATTAAAGAAAAGTGGTGAAAAGAAATAGCCCTCAAGATTATTCAACTTAGGCGCATAACCGGTTCAACTCATATGCTACTTGGTTGTCACTAGATGACATCGGTATTGAAGATCAAAGTCGTCATGGACCCAAAGGACGCATGCACTAAACCTTCTTAGCCACTCAAGTTTCTCTCAATGAAGCTTGTTTCATTCTCACAGGAACCCTACGTAAACTATAGGCTTTCTTAGAGATTGTCGGTATTGAAGAAGGAGACCTCTCCTAGTCTCCGATCAGAAAACCAAAGCGCACTATTGAGTATAGAGCCACGAGATTCATCAAAAGATCTCTTAGGTACACTTGACATTTCATCACTTGTGATTCAACAATAAGGACGCAAGTGATACATTCTAGAGTCCCACATGATCTTAGAAATCAGAGAACATTTATGAGGGTTCACAATTGTGATCCTCGGTGATTGAATGGAAACTTCGCGTGGTCAACATCAAACGACCCTCGACAACAGTCACTCGGTAACTCCTTGTGGGTTACGCTTAGTGTTGTCTCAAACGATCTACAATCGTGAGGTGATGCTTTGTACCTCAACGACTCACCTAAATCAGAGGTGTACTTTGGTACATCGTGTTATCCTACTTGAGGGACTCCAGCTCAGAACAACCTTTGCTAGAATTAGAGATGTGTTTTCACACTATGTCGTTAACACGCTGAAGTTCGAACTTGTAAGGCCGGAAATCCCGCTAAGGAGATTCCTTTCAAGAATCGAGTCCTCGAGATGGGTCATTACATGAACTTGTTCAATGTAATGCCAACTATCCCTTACGGATTTGGACGGTGATTCGCCCGACCAAGGTGAATGGAATCAAGACATTCATCAAGAGAAAATTGTAGTAGTCAATTCTTTATGAAAAGATTATGATGATCAATTGGTGTTCGCGATCAGATGGAGATGCTCACCGATGGATGCTCGCGGGAGAAGAGATCGCTCGATTCTCGCACATGCTCATACCAACAACATCACAAAAGAAGTTCTGTCTAAATCAAAGGCAACACAAAGTCATAATGATTCTTCATCAAATCAAAGAATCTACAAAGTTATAAAGACTCGAGAACTACTTCAAATATGAAATTCACTGTCTAATGAGCGTGTGAGCATGTTGGAGAAAGACGTGGAGACGCTGGAGCAACAAAGCTGACCTGTAGCTGACAACAACATACTATCACAACCACCACAAAGAACAAAGTATTAAAGAACAAAGAAATCAAAGACGTCAAAGCAGAATACTTCAAAAGAAAACAATATCCCTACACTGGGGAGATTGTACGAATCAAGGCACTTCTTCTCACAAGAAAGAAGAATGTCAGAAGACGTCAAAGCTACTATTACATCTGCACCAACAATGTTTCAAATTACTTAAGTCATCAATCACTAACACTTAGGGGGAGATTGTTGGAATCACTCCTAAACCATTTCTCAAGTGTTAGTAATCAATATGTAATAGTTAGCTTAATTAAGGCTTTTATGTTAGTAATTAAGGCTAGGCTTATGTAGAAAGCCCATGAGCCTATGCAAAAGCCCAATATGGAAAGGAAGGGACTAGATGTGTTGCCCTAGCTCCCTTCCCCTATAAATAGTCTTGTAACTCTCATTTGAGAGTTGGTAGTTCATTTTATCACATTTCCTACTTATAACTATCCTTTATTCATTCGTGTGTGTGTTAACTTGTTCAACCGATCACTTCTTCATCTCTACTTCTTATATTGATGCTTGTGTTACATAAATGGGAACCTAACACAATGGGCTATGCATACAGTTGTGTGGAGAAACAAAGATGATTTTGAAAAGATGACTCTGGACAATCTCTACAACAACTTGAAGGTTTATGAGTCTGAAAAGAACATTGCTGGAACATCCTCATCTTCACAGAACATTGCTTTTGTGTCTTCAAGCCATAGGAGTTCTCAGGAAGCTTCCACTGCTGCTTATGGAGTTTCCATCGCTATTGCTAATGATACCACCGTTAGTGATAACATTAGTGATGGTGCAATATGTGCTTTTCTAGTCGATCCGACAACCAGCAGGACTGCTAAACCAAGATTTGGATCAAATTGATCCTGATGATCTTGAAGAAATCAATATTTAATGGCAAATGACAATGCTCACATTGCAAGCTAGGAGATTTCTAAGGAGGACTGGTAGAAAGGTCAAGTATGATGGTCAAAGAAAGGCAGGGTTTGACAAGAGCAAGATGGAGTGCTTTAACTGCAAGAAGAAGGGGCACTTTGCAAGGGAGTGTAGGGCTCCTAAGAGGATCAGTGAGAACTTTAAGAAGGCACCTGAAGAACCACAACCTTCTTTAGCTTTGGTTGCTCAAGATGGACTTGGAGACTATGACTGGAGTGACCAAATTGAGGAAGGACCCAATGCTGCTTTCCTGGCTAGTGAAGCTTCCAAAGTGCACAACTTTGCACTCATGGCTTATGCCTCATCATCTTCTGGCTCTGACCATGAGGTATCAAATAATTCAACTAGTTCTGTTTGTTCTTACAAATCATGTCAAGATACTTTAGAAGGTCAGAAAGCCATTATAAAGAGTCTTAGGAAAGAAGTAGACAGACTTGCATTAGATAACTTAGGTTATAAAGTTGGTCTTCAGAATGTAGAAGAGAAACTTAAGTTTTGTATCAAATGTGAGTTTGAATATGTGGAAAAGATAAACATACTAGGTGGAGAGATTGATACTAAAGATAGAGAGATTAAGGTGCTTAAACAAAACTAGAAGAAGCTAAAATTGTAAAACATGAAGCCCTAGATGAAAAGGAGAAACACGTAGTTAGGGTGGAAAAACAACAATTTGCTTATGATTTGGAACATAAATCTATAGGATGTCGATTTAATGAATAAGGGCTCTGGGATAGGATACACTGATATGCCACCACCCAAGCTAATGAAACATGCACCACCTGGTACTGATATGTCATTCAGTGATGAACTTAGCTTTAACAAACGTGTAGATGAAAAAGTTAAGACTGAGTCACCTAAGGAAGAAACTGTTAGTTTATCTGATGGTCCAATTATTGAAGATTGGGAGTCAGATTCTGTGGAAGATAGGTCTGTGTTAACACAGTCTGATAAGTTAGAAAATATTAAAAATGTTGACTCAAAACAAGCCAACTTTGGTATGCCTAGATTTGGAGATCAGATTTCTAAGAAGGTTGTTGAATTCAATGAGTGTTAGGAATTGAAAATTCCATAGTGAAGAGTCGGCCACCCCAAATATATTCTAGCATAAGTTAGCTCGTAGACATATCGTTATTTACTTGTTTATTAGTTAGTTATTAGCATAGTTTAGTTTAGAGCAACACCGTGGAGGAAGGACGGGTCTTTACCCATCAGATGCTCGATCCACAATCAAGGAGGACGTGTAGTATGTAATTATAAATACCCTCTACCTCCCAAGGTAGAGGTTGGACCTTCATTCTTAATCTAACCTTCTATGTTTTCTTTCACTTTCTCTCTCTAGAAAGGCTCCCATCCTACTTTCTCTCTCTCTAAACTCTATCTCATTCGATCCATATAGTGTGATGTGATGTGTTTATGAAATCCAATATGTTACAAATGGTATCAAGAGCCATGGTTTGATCATCTCTATTACATGTTCTTGGATTTCTAGTGGTTTTATATGGTTTTTGGGTTTGAAAAAGTTTAGTGGCATTTGCATCATTTGGATCATTTCTAGTGTTAAAGTTTGAATTTTGATTGTACTTTTGTGTTTAGAATCATTGTAAGTTCTTGGGTTTTGATTTGAAAAGCTTGAATCACTGTGGTTGGGTTTGTTTTAGATTGAAAAGTGTTGTGTTTGATATTTTCTAGCTAGCGACTTGAGTCTCGGATTATTATTCTTTGTAGCGACTTGCTTCAGTAATATTCAACGACTTGTAGTTGTGGTGGTAGAGACTTGTGTCTAGCAACTTGTCTTTTGAGACAAAGTGACATATAGTACAAAGTAGTGGTCGTACTGTTCAGTCTAGCGAGTTGTTCTTTAGCGACTTGCCCTCTTAGCGAGTTGTTCCTTAGCGACTTGCCCACTTAACGAGTTGTTCTTTAGCGACTTGTCTACTTAGCGAGTTGTTACTTTAGCGAGTTGTGTCTAGCGACTTGTATACTTAGCGACTTGGTATACCTAGCGACATGTATACCTAGCGACTTGTCTAAAGAAGCGATTTGTCTAAAGAAGAGGTTTGACCAAAGTTGACTTTTTACGTCAAAACTTCAAACGGCCATAACTTTTGATCCGTAACTCCGTTTTTAGCGAAATATCTGTCAAAACGACCAGAACATGATGAATATTGTGAGGTTTCACATGATGTCATGAAACAAATTTTTCGAGGCCCTAATCCTCTCTGAAAGGAAGTTATTAAGCTTTTAAGTTTTTAGACCTAAATTTCACCGTAAAAACGTGCATTAACAAAACCAATTCACAACCAAATAACACTTCAGCTAATCCTTCAAACAATCATCACCCTAACACATAATCCTCTATCATTGTGTAGGTCCATCGTTATCTTAACACGCTCTATTGGTCATTATATCATGGTTTCTTCTTGATTTTGTAAAATCCCGTGAAAGAATCTATTTCTGTTTAAATCATAGACTTGTAAAATCCGTGCATACTACAACATCATGTCTTTCACTCATTGACCAAGTGATTTCGGAAGTACTTAAATTGTATGATGATGTGGACAACAATGATAATGTATGCTACATCGAACGGTTAAAGATGTTTGAATTAATCAATGAGGATGTGAGATCTTCATGTTCGAGTACAATGAGAATGAATTGCACCGCTAATGGTACGTAATGCCATGCAAAAGGAATGTTGCATTATACCCTATCAACAACTTCACTCTCACCTCATGTTACTTCTACCCACAACAACGGAACGAACATGTATTGCCCTTTTCTCGTCAAGATTTATCCACATTAACGGTACATTATTGTTGAACTTAGAACAATTAGAACAACAACTTGATAAAGAAAAGGTTCAAAAGGATAGTTCCAATGTCGCACTTAAAGTGATCCACAACCAATTTCACCATTCATCGGTGGGAATTTACATCGATTATGATCAAGACATGATCGAGATGTCTTTCAAGAGACACACCGGAATGGAAATTAGCGTGTTCATAGAGACACTTATCCATCTCATGGATAAAGTGGATAAGTATATTGAGGAAGTTACTCGAAAGAAGAAAAATAGATGAGAGTCCGTTCGGTTGATGATTGTTATGATTAGTCGGGTAATGTTTCGGTTGAAAGATCGGATGTTCTTGAATGTAGAATAAAGAGACAACAAAGAATGATGTAACCACGGTTCAAGAACTCCTATCACACAAGAAGTGGATGCGAGAATCGAAAGGGGATGAATGTCGCACAATCAAAATATTGTAGTGTTGAGTCGGGTAAAGCATCACATGATGGATCGCTTGAGCCGAACACATAGGTCCGGATACAGATAAGTTTGACACAACCAAGAGTGCGGTGATTCTTGCTACACATGATAAGGATGCATATGACATACCGATAAATGAACATGTGTCAAGTGATGAGGTACCTTAATCGCTCAACATAATGCATATGAAATTACTCTTGTGCAAATCGGATCACATCACGTAACATGTTCTTGATACATGTTCAGAATCAAGTCGAGTCCGAGATAAAGTGTTTCAAAACTAATGATATGGTTGATAAGATAACTTTTGATGAACTTTCTAATAAATTCTCGAACTTGAAAACATTTCATTTCACTTGAAATTGCAATCCAAAGAAAAGAAGAAAGTTTTCAAACTGTGAAACCTTGCAACAATCCTTGAATTTCATGAATTTTTGAAATAAATGATTTAAAAGCTCACTTCAGACAAAACTCGATAACTGCAATTTGAAGAAACATATTTCGATATGCATGTCAAAAGCAATTTGGTTACAAGTAATTATGATGATAATGCTACTAATGATATTAAAATGAGAAATGATGAATTAGCAATTTGTGTGGCCAAATTACTAAAGGAAAATGAGTCTTTGAAAAAGCATCACATAGAACTAAGTGACTATGTCAAAGAAGCTAGAATTAAGTCATTGGAACAAACAAACTCTTTGATTGCCAATATTGATGAACTCAAAGCTCAACTTCAGGATAAGAGTTTCACAATAGTTGCCTTAAAGAATGAGCTCAGAAAAACAATAGGGAATAGTGTGAACACTAAGTTTGCAAAACCATCATTCTTGGGGAAACCAGTTATTAGACAACCAAATGCGTTTAGATCTGAATGACCAAAATTTTCAAAAACGCGGTTTGCCTCCCAAGTTGATACAAAACAAGTTTTGACAAAACCAATCACTTCACCTTACTTTCCTAGGAAAAATGCTATGAATGACTTGTATAAGAACTCTTATCTAGAAATGGCTAGAAAGAAGGCACATATTCGAACAGACGGAATTTTAGGTGCAAGACCTAGGGTGATGAACTCTTCGAGATTTCAAGGCACTGCTAATAGTTCTAAACCACTACCTAGGAACACTATTCTTAAGATTAGGGATTGGCTTGGATCTAAGATTAGTTGTGTTTCGATTAAAGCTATTCCCATAGCAGATCACTCTAAGAAATCTAGATCTATTTCTGAATCCAAACAAGCTGTTTGCTCGAAGTGTCTGAAATGTATCTTTAATGCAAATCATGATAATTGTTTCACAAAATCCCAGAATAAAGTAAATGCTCATGCAAAGGTTCAACATGTTAAGTCTAGGATTTACACTAAGTCATATTTAGTGCATATAAAGCAAAACAAACCGAAAACTTTGCCTAGATGGTTACCAACTGCTAAATCTTTGGAAACTAGGAATAGCGATAAGTCTTCCACTATGCACAAGAAGCCTAACAATCCTAGATCTTGCCATAAGTGGTTACCATCTGGTAGAATTCTTAAGAATACTGGACTTAGGTGGATACCTATCGGAAAGCTATTTTCTGATGGCAAAATCAAGGTTGACCGTGAAACCCCAAAGGGTTTGGATACTAATGTAACTAACCAATATATATGCAATCAAGCTTGTAATGTTAGTGCGTGTAGTCCTTACTCGATTGCGAGATACTTGATCCTTCAATACATGGGTGGCTTAAAGTATGGATAACACAAGGATTGATATCTCATAACTCACGGGTTCAAGTAACTCAACCTTGATATTCAATCGGCTATGACGTTTGAACACAACAGTTCAAGCCTCGTACTCTAAAGAAAAGAAAAGTTACGTTTCAGTGCGCTTTATCTTCAAAAGAAGAGAAATCTTCTTATGACGTTTGAACACAACAGTTCAAGCCTCGTTCTCTAAAGAAAAGAAAAGTGTACGTCTCAGTGCGCTGTATCTTCCAAAGAAGAGAAATCTTCTTATTATGACCATTCTCATCAACATGCTTCATGCTTTTTTCATGCGCTTCAGTCATCAAGTGAACCGGACTACTGATAATTACTCTTATTCCACTTTCTCAATATAATGAAGATGGCGACATCATGTGCTAATTTTACGGGGGAGAAGTGTAAATAGAATACATTTGGATGATAATCACTTGTTTAATCAAGAATGGCATCTCCGTATGCAATTCTTGAGGGGGAGAAGAAGTGTGAATTTTCTGCATGGTTGATTGATATATGAGAATTAATGGTCAAATGGCTCCAAATTTATGTAAGAACCGAGCTTCTTCTTATCGGGTCATCGTTACATGGAGTTTCTTCTAAGAGCCGTTGGTTGACATCTTCTCACGGACTAATGAGATTAATGACAAAGTGCTTCCAGTTGCGGGGCTGATTTCCTTGATGAACATCTTTCTGTTCTTGTTTGATTGGGAGGGATTTGAGTTAAGGGGATTTGCTAAATGTAAGTTAACGGGAATGCATTTGGTGAGAAGAAGATGTTAACATTCTATTCCCCAAATGGAAAATCTTGAAGAAGGTCGAGTCTACAGTCGGTTCTACATTTTCTGGTACATGTTAGAAGACTAAAGACGAGTTGCATTTAACGATCTAAAGACTTCTTCTTAATTCAACCATTCATCATAAAGATTGCCGGTTTAGGGGAGAGCACTAATTGGGGGAGAGTGTAAAGCCAAAGTTAATCCCCAATTAGACTTGCTCACACTTTTCTTCAGCAAGTTGATTCTCACAGATATATTTGTGCTAATGGTATTCTTCTCAAAAGATTTTGAGTATATGGGCTTACAAAGAGTTGCTGATTTTAAAGTATCAAAACCAGCAAGGGGGAAGGACACACGTATCTAAACGCGAGAAAACTTGATGAGCTTAATACTTCTAAGTGATTGAAGAAATCTCGGGAAGACATATGTCATTACCGCAGAGAAACTCAAGGTTTGACTCATGGCGTTTAGTGTTCTTATTCCAACTATGTGGGGGAAGAGATGGAAGAGTTAGTTTATGAAGATGAAAGAGGTACACAAGTGTGTGATGATTTTGATGTTATCACAATCATCAGGGGAGAGAGATTGTGTACATTGGGGACGCTCATTTGTTTCACTTGAGTGCTTAATCGGTGATTCGTAGATATAATCACTTATTCCGAGTTGAACCGCAGATAGTCCTCCGGAGATAATCGATGATTCGATCGCTTCTTCAATGTTATCGGTTATTCTCTCTTTGGGCATTCGGTACCGGGTTCTTGAGCTTCATACACGTTCTTCGTGGGAGAGAAAAGTATACATCGGGGTTATTCTTTGGCTATTGGACTTACTCGCTACTTGATGGTATAAGTTTCTCCGTCTTGGTATATGTGTATTCGGTTCGTGAGCTCTAGTCTAAGAGACCGATCGCATCAATTCATCTACTTGGGGGAAGTGGTCTCTTGACAACCTTTTGGTATGGATTGCTTCAGACTTCAGTGGTTATGAAATGTGAGAAGATTATTTATGAGTGGGATGATACGTTGCTGTTCTTCTTCTTGATGATATAACCCCGAACGAAGAATCTCGATTATCGTTCTTACAAGGAGCAGCGGGATTTATGATAATGGTGTACTTCTCTGTGCACCTGGCTAAGGCAACTTGAAATAGAGCTTCGAATCTGCTCATCTAATGGATTTTCGGTTTGGGGGGAAGCTGCGAAAGTCTCTCTTTCTCAAAGGCTCATGTTCTATCTTCTATTCTGGAGCCTCGAAAGCTTTGGTGGTGAATGTTTAAGAGATGATGACTTCTATCTTCTTCAACGGGGCTGCTCGATATCCTTATCTCGGTACTCGTATCATCATCTTCTTAAACTATATCATCTACACTATTTGTAAATATTTATCTGAAAAACCAAATACAAAAATACAAAACCAACAAAACAAAATAGAAAAATATAAAACCTTCAAAAACCCATAAAAATCAGAAAATTTGAAAAATACCAAAAATATGTTTTCAAAGACATGTCTTCTGGTATCGATAAAATCTGCGGTCTTAGAAATGTCATTCAACAATGGCACGAGACCATAGATGAAGTTCGAGCAGGAGGTGTAAATATTCTTTTTACAAAACATGTCTAAAAATATGGCTTACGCTATTTCAAATCAGAACTCAAGGCTTCAAAATGGCTTGCGTTATTTTGATCAGAACCCGTGCCTAAACCTTAGCTTGCTATTATTTGAGATAGCAACCCGCTCTTCAAGAAAGGAAAGTGTTGCGCTAAACCAATTTTCAAATATTTCGTGCACTTATCCTAAAAAAATTGAGGAAAGTATGTCAAGGATCATTGTTCCTACTCAAATATTTTTCTTCTAAAATTCTTCGTAAAAATATTTGTTTTACAAAAGGTGGTAAATTGAGTTGCTTGAAAATCAATCGAATCATAATTTTCATAAATTTGCAAAACTCAATCAATGACTTCAAAGACTTTTACACTTTTCAGAAAATGAGTCATTGATTGAAGGGGAGAATGTTTTCAAATTTATATCATCTAACGGACTTATCTAATTATCCTATATGCTTAACTGAAAAATGATGTTAACCTACGTTGAAGGACTAGGTGCTTAGGATATGATTGTTAGGATTAGATGATTAGAGTTTGATGAACACATAAATCCCATGCCTTATATGATCTGATTGATATGTTGGATAGACTTGTATTAGTCGATTGCTGTTTGGGTGATGTCGACCACCATATATTTGTATGTGTGTTCACTAACATATGTAGGTATATTGGTATATAAGAATGTTCCCGATCTGGATCCCACAATTAAAAATGATTGTATGCCAAAAGGAAAGGGTAACTATATCTTGGGTTGACAAATGAAGAAACGGAGCTTAATTTGATTTCTATGGAGAGTTGGCATGAAAAAAAATACAACGTAAGAAGTCTCACTGCTTCAGCAGATGGTTTTCTTCCAAACCTCCAGCAACAACAACAAAAGAAGCTCAACCACCTAACGTATCTTTGTGCAGGACAAGTAGTGGATGATAACATTTTTTTTAAAACAATTTTTGAATAATATTGTTTTTTTTTTGAAAATGGAAAAATATTGTTTTGAAAATAAATTGGACTCAAATATTGGAAATCACTGGACTTCATTTTATCAAAACATAAGTCACTCAATCATCGACTACGGTCATCGATTGAGGGGGAGAGTGATTTAAAATAAAATATTTTCAAACGATATTTCATCTATCAAGTCCGTTTGTACAAAATAAGTGGTGATCTAAAGATTTAATGTTATGTCATGGTATGATTTTATTTAAAACCCAAAGATCTTTCAAAATGAAATTCTTTCTGTTCTTGTTTGATTGTGAAATTGTTTTATTTTACTAAAAGATCTCTTAAAACTATCATACCTGACAATAACAATCTTTGATGTCTAAAATTGATCCTGATCAATCATTTTTCAAAATTAAATCATGCCACGTCTTTCCCCAAAATTTTCTAAATGATTTAAATCAATCGGGATCCAAAATCCCAATTGGTTTGAAATTTTGATCAGGGGAGAGATCGTGATTTAAATCTCAAATCGGTTTTAAAGGGTGATTGTTTCAAAAGCACTCCTTCCTTCATGTGCCAAACGATTTCAAATACATAATGCACATGATTGTCGAGGAGCATTTAACCAAAAACCAGAAGAGTATTTAAACAAGGCCACATATTCTCCCATGTTTTCCAAACCTTATTAAATCACTTGGGATCCAAAATCTCAAAGGGCTTGATATTTTTGATCGCGGGAGAATTTGTGATTTAATATGAAATTTGATAAATGATGATCGATTTGATTCAAATGTGCATACTGCTCTCCCATATGTGCTAAACGCTTTCGAATCTCAAAGCACATATTGAGGGGGAGCATTTCGAAAGAAAATAAACTATCAAGGTACAAATGCTTTTAAGTTTTAACATAAAGTACCTTGATTGATTTTCTAAAGGTCTCTTAATGGCTTTTGTGATTGTGGATGTGCTTCAAAAGAACTCTTTCCTCTATGTGATAAAATGATTTCAAAAATCCTATGCACATATTGAGGGGGAGAATTTACCAAAGAAAATCAAATGGCTTTTTCCATGGAAATTGTGATCAAGAAAAGATTTCAAAGTCCTCTTGCCTCCATGTGCGAAACTATTTCAAAATCATATGCACATGTTGAGGGGGAGCATTTCTAAAAGATCAAAAACAATTAAGGTACAAAATGCTTTGATATTATATCACAAGTACCTTGATTAATTTTTCCAAATGATGTTTCAATTGGGAGAAGGAAAGAACAATACCAAAAGACCGACCAATTTACTTTATGCATGGTGTTATAAGGATGGTTAGGTTAGGTATTCGTTCCCACGATCCCGCCAGAGCCAGAGGGATCTACCCAGGGATAATCCACTAGATAGTGTAGAGTCCTTAGGTATGATGAAAAAAAGGAGAAAAGTGAGATATGGGAAGAGTGCGGATCGAGATAGAGCTAGAATCGAATAAACCCAACAAGGTTCTAGTTATGAAATCTCGTAAGCAATCAAGGGGTTGAAGAATGAAAAGAAATGAATGAGAAAAGGGTGAAAAGAAATAGCCTCCAATAATTCAACCTTAGGGCGTAAACCGGGTTCAATACATATGCTACTAGTGGTTACTAAGGTAACACCGTATTGAAGACAAGACGTCATGGACCCAAAGGACGACCGCACTAAACTTCCCAAGCTACTCAAGTTCCTCTTAAAAGGACTTGTTTCATTCTCACATGGAACCTACATTATCTATTGACTTTCTCTTAGAGATGGTTGATATTGAAGAAGGAGACCCTCTCCCTAGTCTCCGGCATAGGAACCAAATGTGCACAATTGAGTCTAGAGCCAAGAGATCATCCACAATATCTCATTAGGTCACAAAATTAATGAAGACTTGCTGTTTCACACAATGTGCAAAGTAAGCATATATTAAGAGTCCTACACATTATCCTTGTGGTATTGCCAGAACATCCGAGTGATATGTAAAAGTATTCACGATGAAGATGGAAATCCTTCTAGAGCCAACATCAAACTTGGTGGGTGACATGTGAGATCTTTCTAAAGATCAAGCTTGTGAAAACTGGATAGAAACGATGGGGCGATTCATTCTTGAATCAAACTTGGTCCAGGAATGGAATTGACGAATACTTTTGGAAAAACCGTTCGATGTGCAAATCTTTTCTTTTCTCTAGCACATCGAATGTGTATTCATGTTTTCAAACACAAAAAGTATCTCGATTGAAAAAATACTTTTGGAAAACCGCTCGATGTGCGAATCTCTTCTTTTATCTAGCACATCGAATGTGTACTCTTTCAAATACAAAAGTATTTATGATTGAAAATTGATCTTTCTCATAAAACCTTCGTCGTATTGCAAAACTATTTCTTCTAAGCAATACCGATTGTTTTTCAAATCAATTTTTCATCAATCGCTGAATCTCAATTATTTGGTTCACTCACTCCGTGTTGTCTTCTTTGAGACGCCCGATTTGAGAACAACTAGAACAATTGCGAAACCCCATCAAGGAGATTCTTCGAATTATACCGATCACATGCAAGACTTGTCTTGATCAACGGGAACCGTGGGCGTGTACCTCAATTCAATGAAAGTGATCAAAGACACTTTCGTGTGTTTTATTGCTAAGCGTTGTTTGTAGGTAAATTTGGACGGTTGTACCGATCGTAATCGAGAAGTCAATCCAAAGCCGCATGCTCGCAACATCCACACTTAATTGAAGAAATCATGACTAATGCATATCTACATAACCTGGCTCTGATATTTTTATACTATGCTTCTGCTACGCTGCAGCAAATATCATGAACCAGTAAAGCTTCCGCTACTCTGATGGAAAGAAGTCATGATTCAAAAGTGTGAGCATGTTGGTCCATAAGTCACAACTTCACATGAAGGTAACACAACAAAGGGTGATCCAGAGATTTGATGTGGCTGATGATCTCAAAGAAAGCTTAAAGATCATCAAGATGTGGATCAGATCAAAGACCTCCACTTAAAGTACAAAGTAATTGGACTTTGAAGAATCACTGCTCAAGCACAAAGAATGCGGACGCTGAAGAATTAAAGTCTACGAGCTCAAGACTGAAGATTTAATAGAATGCTAGGATGCAAAATGTAAATCATGGGGTGACCTCCCTTAGGGGGAGATTGTTAGGAATTGGAAATTCCATAGTGAAGAGTCGGTCACCCCAAATATAATCTAGCATATGTTAGCTCGTAGACATATCGTTATTTACTTGTTTATTAGTTAGTTATTAGCATAGTTTAGTTTAGAGCAACACAGTGGAGGAAGGACGGGTCTTTACCCACTGTATGCCTGATCCACAGTCCGAAGGAGGACGTGTAGTATGTAACTATAAATACCCTCTACCTCCCAAGGTAGAGGGTTGGACCTTTCATTCTTAATCTAACCTTCTATGTTTTCTTTCACTTTCTCTCTCCAGAAAGGCTCCCATCCTACTTTCTCTCTCTCTAAACTCTATCTCATTCGATCCATATAGTGTGATGTGATGTGTTTATGAAATCCAATATGTTATAATGAGGTACCTAGGGAACAGATGAAAAGATACATACCCAGGGGTAATCAAAGAAACTTCAATGACATAATTTCAAACAGATTAGGAAGTGAATTTCAATGTGTTAAAAAGGCTTGTTTTAAATGTGGTAGTTTTGAACATCTACAAAGAAACTGTTATAAAAACCAACCACGACTTTGGAACCATTGAAGGAGGGTAAATCATCAAAACTTTTCAAAGAAAACAATCCCTCATCCTAATAAAAATATGGTTCCCAGAGCAGTGTTAATGAAAAATGGCTCAACTAAATCAATAATCACTGCTGCACCTAAATGGGTTCCAACCACTGCTAAGCAAAATGATTCCACTGCTAAGCAGAATGTCACCATTGCTAAGACAAAAGAAATTTTAAAAATACCAAAGGTGATAACTGACACAGTGGTTGGAAGCCATTTCTATGCTGTAAAGGCCTCAGCTTGTTGGCAATGGAAACCAATGACCAATGTCTTAGAACATGTCAATAGTGCATCAATGAACTTAAAGAAATTTGAATATGTTGATGCACAAGGCAGACCTAAGTCAGTGTTGACTTGGGTTCCCAAAAGGAACTAACTTTTCAAATTTCATGTGCAGGGCAATTTACAAGATGAGCTACAAGACAAAGGAATTTTTTACAATGGTTGCTCTGGGCACATGACATGCGATGGGAGCAACCTTGAGGATTTTGACGCCTTTGATGGAGGCTATGTGGCATTTGGTAATGATCCAAAGGGAGGAAAGATACTTGTCAGAGGAACAATCAGAACAAGAAATTTGGACTTTGAAAAGTCTATCCGCATGTGGACCAAGTACAATCTATTCAGTGTTTCTCAGATGTGTGATAAAAAGAACTGGGTACTTTTTGGGGAAACTGAATGTGTGGTGTTATCTCCTGACTTCAAAATGCCTAATGATAAGTATGTACAGCTTAGGGTTCCTAGGAAGGATAATATATATTGTTTTGATATGAAAGATGTCATTCCTAATAGATCCCTAACCTGTTTGTTTGCTAAGGCATCTGTTGATGAGTCAAAATTATAGCATAGAAGGCCAGGTCACCTAAACTTTAATACAATCAATAAATTGGTGAAGGGGAACTTAGTTAGAGGTCTACCTTCTAAGGTTTTTGAATGTAAAGATCTTTATGTGGCTTGTCAAAAAGGTAAAAAAACATATAGCCTCTTGTAAGACCAAGACTGTGAAAACCATTACTCAACCACTATTTATGTTACACATGGACTTATTTGGTCCCACATTTGTTAAGAGTTTGAACCATAAGCAGTATTGCCTAGTTATCACCGATGATTATAGTAGATTTTCTTGGGTTTACTTTTAGGCACTTAAGAGTGAAACTAGTGAGATTTTTAAGAATTTCATCACTAAGATAGAAAATAGAGTAAACCATAAGGTCAAAGTAATCAGATGTGATAATGGAACTGAGTTTAAAAATGATGTCATGTATAAGTTCTGTGTGGATAAGGGTATTGAAAGACAATTTAGTGTTGCTAGGACACCTCAACAAAATAGTGTAGCTGAAAGGAAAAATAGAACACTAATTGAGGCTGCAAGAACAATGTTATCTAAATCTAAGTTACCAACTACCTTTTGGGCTAAAGCTATAGGAACTGCATGTTATGTGCAGAATAGGAGTAAGGTAGTAAAGCCTCATAACTAGATATGAGATGTTACATGGTAGGAAGCCTATGATAGATTTCCTAAAACCTTTTGGGTGTCCTGTTACTATCCTGAATACCATAGACCACCTAGGCAAGTTTGATGAAAAGGCTGATGAGGGATACTTTATTGGCTATTCTTTCAGTAGTAAAGCCTTTAGGGTATACAATAGGAGAACAAGGATAGTTAAAGAGAATCTACATGTTAGGTTTAATGAAGAAACTCCTAGTGTTGATACAAAAGTACCAAAGTGGCTGTTTAATATTGATATGCTAACCAAGTCTATGAATTATGAGCCATTCAATGCAGGTACATCCACAAATGTTGATGCAGGTACACAAAAGGATTCTGATGCAGAAACAACTTCTAAAGAAGCTGAAACTCCAAAGGAATTCTATTTGGTTGAGAAGTGGAAAGCTGGTCCTGTCAAACCCATCATTGAAAAGCAGAGTCCCATAGATGATTATATTTTGGATTCAGGAAGCAAAGGTGATCATCATCAAGATAAAGAGGAGTTGTCTAATGATAACTCAGTGTCGGTAGAAGAAATTGAGAAGCAGAAGAAAATTGTTGAAACCACTGCTAAGCCAAATTCTACCACTGCTAGTTCATCTGAATCCCCTGTTGCAAGTTCAGATGGCAGTCCTTTCTTTGGAAACACTGCTAGACCACTAGTTGATTCAGAGGAGTATCCAACTGACCTTGACATGCCTGACTTGGAAGAAAGGGATACTCCCACATATGATGAGAACTTGGATGACTATTTCAAAGATTCTGATTTTACTAATTTGGAAACAGTCATCATAGAGAGTCCAATTCCTACCACCAGAGTTCATAAAAAGCATCCCAAGGAACAAATACTTGGAAATTTGAATACTCCAGTTCAAACAAGAAGCAAATCTCAGAACACTAAAACCTTTCCTGAACAAGGTTTCTTTGCAAGATCACTTCACAAAAGGAACAGTCATCAAGACTTGCAAAACTGTTTGTTTGCCTGCTTTTTGTCACAGAAGGAGCCCAAAAGAGTTGAAGAAGCATTAGGAGAAGAAGGTTGGATTGAATCAATGCAAGAGGAGCTATTACAATTCAAACTTCAAGAGGTATGGACATTGGTTGATCTACCTAATGGCAAGAGGGCTATTGGAACTAAATAGGTATTCAAAAAAAATGGGATGAAAGGGGTATTGTGGTAAGGAATAAATCAAGGTTGGTTGCTAAAGGATACACACAAACTGAAGGCTTGGATTATAATGAAGTGTTTGCACCAGTTGCCAAAATTGAAGCTATAAGACTGTTTTTGGCATATGCTTCATTCAAAAATTTGGTGGTGTATCAAATGGATGTTAAGAGTGCCTTTCTTTATGGTACTATTGAAGAGGAGGTTCATATTTGTCAACCTCCTGATTTTGAAGATCCTGATCATCCTGATAAGGTATACAGGGTGAAGAAGGCTATGTATGGATTGCATCAAGCTCCAAGGGCATGGTATGATTGCCTTTCTACTTATTTACTGGACAATGGATTTAAGAGAGGACTGATTGACAAGACATTGTTCATAAGGAAGCACAAGGATGATATATTGCTGGTTCAGGTTTATGTTGATGACATCATCTTTGGCTCAACAAATAAGGAGTTGTGCAAAGATTTTGAGAAACTTATGCATGATAAGTTTCAGATGAGTTCAATGGGTGAACTCACTTTCTTTTTGGGGCTACAGGTTCAACAGAGGCGATGGTATCTTCATTAGTCAAGACAAGTATGTAGCAGATGTTTTGAAGAAGTTTGGATTTCAGGATGTCACGAGTGCTAGTACACCTATGGAAACACAGAAATCACTGCTACCAGATGATGGATGTCCCAAAGTTGATTTGAAGCTGTATAGATCCATGATTGGATCTTTGATGTATCTCACTGCTTCTAGGCTAGATATTACGTTCTCAGCATGTGTGTGTGCAAGATTCCAAGTCACACCAAGTACATCACACATGAATGCTGTGAAGAGGATCTTTAGATACCTTAAGGGTCATCCTAAATTTGGCCTTTGGTATTCTAAGGATTCAGCTTTTGATTTAGTGGCCTATACAGACAGTGATTATGCTGGATGTAGGATCGATATATTATTGTGTTGATGATTCGGGTGGTCTTGGATGATCAAAATACATGTTTGCCATTAGAGAGAGAAAGTAGGTAGAGAGGGTGTTCTTGCTAGAAACTTGGTTTACATAAAGGAAAGGTTAGATTGAATGAGAAGTACCACCCCTTCCATGGATGGAAGGGGTATTTATAGTTACAACTTACATGACCTCCTATCGGCATGTGCATCAGGTATACAGTGGGTAAAGACCCGTCCTTCCTCCACGGTGTTACAATAAACTAAACTACGCTACAAACTAACTAATTAACTACTTAACAACGTAAATAACTACAAGTCTACGAGCTAACTTTATGCTAGACTATAATTGGGGTGACCGATACTTTAATATGGAATTTCCAATTCCTAACAATCTCCCCCTAAAGGAGGTCACCCCATAAAATACATTTTGCTTCCTAGCATTCTATCTTTGACTTCGTTCTTGAGCTCGTAGACTTGAATTCTTCATTTCCGCAATCTTTGTGCTTTAGCAGCGATTCTTAAAAGTTCGCATAGATTTGTAATTTAAGTGGAGGCCTTTTACTGATCCACATCTTTATGATCTTTGAGCTTTTATTGAGATCATCAGCCACAGTAAATCTCTCTGGATCATCCATAGTTGTGTTGCCTTCATGTGATGTTGTGACTTTTGGACCGACATGCTCACACTTTTGAATCATGACATCTTTCCATCGAGTAGCGGAAGCTTTATTGGTTCATGATATTTGCGCAGCAGTAGAAAAGAGTATAGTATAGAAATATCGTAACCGTGTTATGTAGATATGCACCGGTCATGATTTCTTCAAGTAAGTGTGGATCTTTGTGAGCATGCGGCTTTGATTGACTCCTCAATTCGATTAGTCGAATCATTCAAATGTACCGCAAACAACAGATTAGCAATAAAACACACGAAAGTGTCTTTGATCACTTTTGTTGAATTGAGGTACACGCCCATGGTTCCCGTTGATCAAGACAAGTACCGCTCGTGAATGTAGAGTTCAAGAATCTCCTTGATGTGGTTTCGCAATGTTCTAGTCGTTCTCAAACCGAACGTCTCAAAGAAGACAACACGGAGTGAGTGAACCAATAATCGAGATTCACCGATTGATGAAAAATTGATTTGAAAACAATCGCAGATTACTTAGAAGAAAGAGTTTTGCAATACGACGAAGGTTTTATGAGAAAGATCAATTTTCAATCAAAATACTTTTGTATTTGAAAGAGTACACATTCGACGTGCTAGCGAAAAGAAGTGATTCGCACATCGAACGGTTTTTCCAAAAGTATTTTTTCAATCAGAGATACTTTTTGTATTTGAAATATGAATACACATTCGATGTGCTAGAGAAAAGAAGATTTTCACATCGAACGGTTTTTCCAAAAGTATTCGTCAATTCCATTCCTGGACCAAGGTTGATTCAAGATTGAATCGCCCCATCGTTTCTATCCAGTTGTCACAAGCTTGATCTTTTGCAAGATTTCACATGTCACCCACCAAGAGCTTGTTTGATGTTGGCTCTAGAAGGATTTCCATCTTCATTGTGAATATTTTTACATATCACTCGGATGTTCTGGCAATACCACAAGGATAATGCGTAGGAGTCTTAATATATTCTTACTTTCCACATTGTGTGAAACAACAAGTCTTCATTAACTTTGTGTCCTAATGAGATATTGTGGATGATCTCTTGGCTCTAGACTCAATAGTGCACATTTTTGGTTCCTATGCCGGAGACTAGGGAGAGGGTCTCCTTCTTCAATATCAACAATCTCTAAGAGAAAGTCGATAGATAATGTCGGTTCCCCGTGAGAATGAAACAAGCCCTTTTAAGAGGAACTTGAGTAGTTTGGGAAGTTTAGTGCAAGCGCCATCGGGTCCATGACGCCTTGTTTTCAATACCGTGTTACCTTAGTAACCACCGGTAGCATATGTATTGAACCCGATTCATCGCCCTAAGGTTGAATTATTGGAGGGCTATTTATTTTCACGCTTTTCTCATTCATTTCTTTTTCATTCTTCAACCCTTCAATGCTTACCGAGACTTCATAACTAGAACCTTGTTGGGTTTATTCCAAGACTAGCTCGTCTCATCCGCACTCTTCCCATTTCTCATTTTCTCCTTTTTCAATATTCCTAAGGACTCTACACTATCTAGTGGATTATCCTCGGTAGATCCCTCCGGTTCGGCGGATCGTGGGAACTAATACCTAACCTCACCATCCTTATAACTCCATGCATAAAGTGAAATGGTCGGTCTTTTGGTATTGTTCTTTCCTTCTCAAACCAATTGAAAATCATTTGGAAAAACAATCAAGGTACTTGTGATACGAGATCAAAGCATTTTGTACCTTAATAGTTTTGATCATTTAGAAAACCTCCCCTCAACATGTGCATATGATTTAGAAATTGTTTAGCACATGGAGGCAAGAGGACTTTGAAATATTTTCTTTGATCACAATTTTCATAGAAAAGCCATTTGATTTTCTTGGTAAATTCTCCCCTCAATATGTGCATAGGATATTTGAAATCATTTTATCACATAGAGGAAAGAGTTCTTTGAAGCACATCCACGATCACACAACCATTAAGAAACCATTTAGAAAATCAATCAAGGTACGTATGTTGAAACATAGAAATCTTTGTACCTTGAAAGTTTATTTTCTTTTGAAATGCTCCCCTCAATGTATGCTTCGAGATTCGAAAGTGTTTAGCACATATGAGAGAGAAGCTCGCACTTTTGAATCAAATCGATCATCATTTATCAAATTTCAATATTAAATCACAAATTCTCCCGATAAAAAATATCAAACCCTTTGAGATTTTGGATCCCAAGTGATTTAATATGATTTAAAAACATGGGAGAATATGTGGCGTGTTTAAATACTCATCTTGTTTTGGATAAATCCTCCTCCTCAACATGTGCATTGTATATTTTGGCACATGGAGGCGGGAGTGCTTTAAAGGACTAAACCGATTCCATTAAAATAGATTTGAGATTTAAATCACGATCTCTCCCGATCAAAATTTCAAACCATTTGAGATTTGTGATCCCAAAAGATTTAAATCATTTAGAAAATTTTGGGGAAAGACGTGGCATGATTTACTTAGAAAAATGACTGATAAGGACCATTTTAAGACAATAAAGATTGTTAGTGTCAGGTATGATTGTTCTAAGAGATCTTTAAGTAAAATAAAACAATTTCACAATCAAACAAGAACTGAAAAAATTTCATTTTGAAAGACCTTGATTTTTAAAGAAAATCATACCATGACATAACATTAAATCTTTAGATCACCACTTTATTTCATACAAATCGGACTTGATAGATGAAATATCGTTTGAAAATATTTAATTTGAAATTACTTGAGATTTGACAAAATAAAGTCAGGTTGATTTCAAAACTTTGAATCCGATTTATTTTCAAAACAACATTTTTCCATTTTCAAAAACAATATTTTTCAAAGTTTTAGAAAAATGGTATTATCACTATTATCCCTGCACAAAGATAAGTTAGGTGATTGAGCCGCTTTTGTTGTTGTTGCTGTAGGGTTTGGAAGAAAAACCGTCTGCAGATGCAGTGAGACTTCTTACGTTGCATTTTTTATGCCAACTGAGGTCCAATTAAGCTCCGTTTCTTCATTTGTGAGTTGAAGAAAACCATCTGATGATGCAGTGAGACCTCTTACGTTGCATTCATGCCAACTCTCCATAGAAGTCCAATTAAGCTCCGTCTCTTCATTTTTCAACCCAAGATATAGTTACCCTTTCCTTTCGGCATCCAATCATCTTCAATTGTGGGATCCAGATCGGGAACATTCTTATATACCAATATACCTGCATACGTTAGTGAACACACATACAAATATATGGTGGTCGACATCACCCAAACAACAATCGACTAATTCAAGTCAATTCAACATATCAATCAGTTCATGTAAGGTATGGGAATTATGTGTTCATCAAACTCTAATCATCTAATCCTAACAATCTTATCCTAGGCACCTAGTCCTTCAACATAGGTTAACATCATTTTTCAGTTAAGCATTTAGGATAATTAGATAAGTCCGATAGATGATATAAATTTGAAAACATTCTCCCTCAATCAATGACTCATTTTTTTTGAAAATTTAAAATCGTGAAGTCATTGATTGAGTTTTCAATTTTATAAAACTCTGAATCCGATTGATTTACAAGCAACTCATTTACCACCATTTTTGAAAACAACAAATATTTTTCTGAAGAATTTTAGAAAGAAAAATATTTGAGTAGGAACAGCAGTCCTTCGACATACTTTCCTCATTTATGTTTTAGGATAAGTGCACGAAATTTTTTTTTAGAAAATTGGTTTAGCTCAACACTTTCCTTCCTTGTAGAACGGGTTGCTATCTGAAATAATAGCAAGCCATGGTTTTGAGGAACGGGTTACAGTCTGAAGTAACTGTAAGCCATATTAAGAGACATGATTTGGAAAAGAATATTTACACCTTCTGCTCGAACTTCATCTATGGTCCCGTGCCATTATTGAATGACATTTCTAAGACCGTATATGTTTTTTGGTATTTTTCAAATTTTATGATTTTTATGGGTTTTCGTTGGTTTTATATTTTTCTATTTTCTTTTTGTAGGTTTTCTAATTTTGCATTTTTTTTTTTGATAAATATATACAAAGATAGAGTAGATGATATAGTTTAAGAAGATGATGATACGAGTACCGAGATAAGGATATCGTGCAACACGTCGTAGAAGATGGAAGTCATCAACTCTTAAACATTCACCACCAAAGCTTCCAGGGCACCAGAATAGACGAAATTGAGCCTTTGAGAAAGATAGACTTTGGCAGCTTCCCCCAAACCGAAAATCCTTTAGCTGAGCAGATTCAAAGCTTTCTTCAAGCTTCCATTAGCCAGGTGCACAAAGACGCACACCATTATCATCGATCTTGCTGCTCTTTTTAAGAATAATCACCGTGATTCTTCGTTCGAGGTTATATCATCCAATAGAAGAACATCACCGTATCATCCCACACATAAAACAATCTTCTCAAATTTCTTTTCATCGACGTCAAGCAATCCATTCCAAAAGGTGTCAAGAGACCACTTCCCGAGTAGTTGAATTGATGCGTCGGTCTCTTAGACTAGAGCTCACGAACCCGAATACACATACCGAAGACAAAGAAACTTATACCATCAAGTAGCAGATTAAGTCCAATAGCCAAAGAATAACCCCGATGTATACTTTTCTCTCCCGACGATAGTGTGTGAAGCTCACGAACCCAAGTACCCAAATGCCCAAAGAGAGAATAACCGATAACATTGAAGAAACAGCCGAATCACCGATTATCTCTGCGGATGACAATCTGCGGATGTCCACTCGGAATAAGTGATTATATCTCTGAATCACAGATTAAGCCCTCAAGTAAAACAGTTGAGCATCCCCAATGTACACAATCTCTCTCCCCTGATGATTATGATAACATCAAAATCATCACACACTTGAGTACCTCTTTCATCTTCAGAAACTTTCTCTTACATCACTTCCCCCACGTCGTTGGAATAATAACACTAAAAGCCTTGATGAGTAAAACCTTGAGTTCTCTGCGGTCATGACATTTGTTTTCCCGGGATATCTTCAATCACTTAGAAGTATTAAGCTCATCAAGTTTACTCGCCATGAATCAAACCTTGAGTTTCTCTGCAGTAATAACATTTGTCTTCCCGGGATATCTTCAGTTAGTTAGAAGTATTAAGTTCATCAAGTTTACTCGCTTTGTGTTTTAGATGTGTGTCTCCTTCCCCCTTGCTGGTTTTGACACTTCAGAATCAGCAACTCATTGTAAGCCCGTATACTAGAAATTTGTTGAGAAGAACACTTGAACTCTTGTGGGAATCAACTTGCTAAAGAATATGAGCAAGTCTAATTGGGGATTAAATTCGAAATTTCACTCTCCCCCAATTAGTGCTCTCCCCTAAACCGACAATCTGTTTGATAAATGCTCAGATTAAGAAGAAGTCTTTAGATAATTAAATGCAACTCGTCTTCAGTCTTCTAATCATGTAGTAGAGGATGTAGAACCGACTGTAGACTCGACCTTCTTCAAGATTGTCCGGTTGGGGAATAGATAGTTAACATCTTCAACTCACCAAAACAAGAACATCACCAAAAGCATCCCAATCAACTTACATCTTGCAAATCCCTTAACTAAAATCCTCCCAATCAAACAAGAACGTAAAGATGTTCATCAAGGAAATCGACAATCGGGGCCAGAACGAACACACAAGATGGTAACACCAAACTACCAATCACATCAAACAAGAAGAGAGATTGTTCGGAATCATCATGTTGATGTATCGTGAAGCATTAACCGGAAGCACTTTGTCGATAAACTCATCAATCCGGTGAAGATGTCAACCAATGGCTCTTAGAAGAAACTCCATGTAAAGATGATCCGATAAGAAGAAGCTCGGTTCTTACATGAGTTAGAGCCGTATGACCATATATTCTCATAAGTCAATCAACTATGCGGAATTATCACACTTTTCTCCCTCAAGAATTGCATACGAAGATGCCATTCTTGATTAAACAAGTGAACATCATCCAAATGTAGTCTATTCACACTTCTCCCCCGCAAAATTAGCACAGGATGTCGCCATCGTCATTATAGTTGAGAAAGTGGAATCAGAAGACAATCAATGGTAGCCCGGTTCACTTGAAGAATTGAAAGCGCATGGAAAAAGCATGAAGCATGTTGATGATAATGGTCATAAATGAGAAGATTTCTCTTCTTCCGAAGATAATGCGCACTGACACGTACACATTTCTTTTCTTTGAGGAACGAGGCATGAACTGTTGTGTTCATACGTCATAATATCTCTCTTTTCAACTCTCTTAGCAAAACATGTAATCATCACCATTATCATTCAAGAGGCTCTTTGCGGTGACGGTGATGGAGAAAACCCAATATGATGAATTTGACCTCAAGTAAACTAACCCGAACTCGTGACTTAAACTTGCACATATGTAACAAAGAGCGGTGCCGATTTCCATTAGCATCTCTAAGTACTCTCTATGTACTCTATACTCTTCAACCAACCAACCATCAAGTATAAGACGTACATTACCTCTTGAAAATCCACAATTGAATGTAACATCGAGCACTACAACGTAACTCCTTAAAGTGATAGTTATTTTTGTGGCAAAAGAGCCCAATTTCCTCGTGGTAAAAAAAAAGACTCCCAAGAATAACTAGATTTACAAGTCTTTGTTTTTGATAATAAGCTCGAACAAGGATCATGAAGAATCTTTATTCATCCATCCCCTGATACCTTCAGATACTAAGTACACTCGCCCGTGATATTTCACTTCAACTTCAAATAAATAATAGTGAATTAACCCCGTTGTCACATCTTGTTAAACGCTCAAATCTAGCCTCCTTTGATCTTAAAAGTGAACTTTGATAATGGTTTCCATCCCGACCATGGTTAAAGGCACATATCCCCGTAAAACCATGTAATAACCAAACTGTCATGACGAAAATCCAAACACACATCCAATTTATGAAGTACACCCTTTTATCCCTTCTTCGAAGTAGAAGCCATAGCACCAACATCAGATAAGATCCAGAAATACACCTTCCTTTCTCCAGGATGGTCCATCAATACGGGATTTTATAATTCTATGGTTTAAACCGAGAAATAGTTTCTTTCGCGGGATTTTACAAAACCAAGAATACACCACAAGATAGATCCGGAAATGCACATTACTTTAACCGGGATGTTTCCATTGTCACGGGATTTTACAAGTCTATGATTTAAACCGAGAAATAGATTCTTTCGCGGGATTTTACAAAATCAAGACTAAACCATAAACAATGTCAGCTTGAGAGTGTGTTATGACAACTTTGATTTTGGTGAATATATGTTTTTAGGGGAACGTGCAGCGGTTCATCAACAATTCTTCTCCACCATATGTAGAGTACTCCACAAACCATACTTAAGTAGAGTAGTATACACTACTTTCCCCTGGAGGTTGACCGTAACACATCAAAGTACACGTTTCTCCCCATGATGGTTTCAACTTTCGGAAGCATCATCACGTCTCTGACCATTTACACGAAGTTCTTGTCATAAGCAAACATCTTGAAAAATCATGGTGTTGAATGATTTTGCTTAGACTGTGAAGTAACATTGACATTTTGTGGCATCGAATATCCCATGGGAATTGCTGAAATTGAACCTCAATTTATTCATCGGCTAAAAGTAATGACCACAGATGGAGATAACGTCACTTCAATTTCGCATCAATAATACCGTACAAAAAACCCCATAGTCATTATTCACTTATTCGCTCAAGCCGTGAATTATGTATCCTCCGTGAAAAAATACCATACCAATAAATACCACACTTTTAAACCAAATATTAATTACAAAATTTTTGACTAACATCATTAAGCCAAAATATTCGTATACAATATTTGATCAAAGTCAACCCTCAATTAGTCATGCAGTCCACGTCCAACAAATGCAATAAACACTGCCCGGTCCAATGTCACATTGTTAAAACACACGGCCCATAAACATAGGTTTGACACACGGCCCAAATCCCTTTGAGTATACCATATAACCGGTTAAGACATAAGATACCCTAGAAATTAGGTTTTATTATCCTAACCCTAAACACTTGACTCGTTTTATTATCCGCCCCCATCACAAAAAAAAACTCTCTCACATCTCCTATCTCATCTCATCATTTATCAAAAAAAGACTCAACAAATCTCTATCAAATCCGAGTCTTGTGCTACTCGAATCTCCCAAATACATATGTAACCTTCCTAGATGAGTACGTTTTTCAAGCACCAACAAATCAAGACATCAGAACGTGGTATCAAGGTCCTTTGGAGGGTCTAAGGTAGGGTCGTCGAATGTTTTATTCGTTGTAGGACAAGAGTTACATAAAACGAACCCAAGAAAAATTAATAACATAATTGTTATTTAATTTTTTTGATTAAGTTCGAATAAAAATTGAAGCTTAGCTTCAAATAAGTGTCAATGAGGATTACTACGTGTGAACCTTCTAAGGTTTGATGTAAGTCAGTTAATACACACGAGTAAGATCTGAGAAACTTTTGATTTTTCTTTTTTAGAGTCATTGATTGTTTGAGAGTAGATTTTTGTGATGAGTTTAGACTAGAGTTGGTCGAGGTTGTGAATCAGGCATGATGTTTTTCTTTTTCGGCTCATTATAATTTTTTTTCTTCAGTAATTGGACTTGGATAAATGATGGTTGTACTAAACTGAGGTTGATAAGCGTATGGTATTTGGTATAGCTTTAGTTGATGTGGTCGAGTCTTGTTGTGGTCACAGTCAAACACTTTTTCCAAAGCAAGTCGCTACTTCCAAAGCAAGTCGCTACGACTTTTTCCAAAGCAAGTCGCTATGACTTTTTCCAAAGCAAGTCGCTACGACTTGTTAAATAACAAGTCGCTAGGTCTCATCTTTTACAAGTCGCTAATATTATTTCCTCAAGTCGCTAGCATAACTCGCTACTCAAATACAATGAATCTAGACGACTTGTAAAGACAAGTCGCCAGGTCTGTTTTTAGGTTCATCAAGTCGCTAGCAAGATATTTACAGTTTTCCGATGAGTTTTCCGACTAAGTTCCGACCATATTCATGACCAGCCCAGAAAAAGCATAAAGAACACAAATAATATCCGTTTTGACCACTTGAATTAGACCATTTTGACCACAAATAAAGACCACTTATTCACAGATGGTATAAATTGTTACACAACATGAACAAACATGTGTATTGGACCATAAAGTATTGACCAAAAGAATGCATAATGTTATGACCAAAAGAATACATGTTGTACCAAAAGAATAACCATGTATAAAATAGTTATGACCAAAAGAATACGTAAAACCTGTTAAAAGCTGCAATAATAGAAAAATGAAAATTTTCGACCAAAACAGTGATTCAAAAACAGTTTTAACAAAATTAAAAACCACACGAATCAACACACCACAATAAACCTTGGCTCTGGTACCAATTGTAGGATCGATATATTATTGTGTTGATGACTCGGGTGGTCTTGGATGATCAAAATACATGTTTGCCATTAGAGAGAGAAAGTAGGTAGAAAGGGTGTTCTTGCTAGAGACTTGGTTTACACAAAGGAAAGGTTAGATTGAATGAGAAGCACCACCCCTTCCATGGATGGAAGGGGTATTTATAGTTACAACTTACACGACCTCCTATCGGCCTGTGGATCAGGTATACAGTGGGTAAAGACCCGTCCTTCCTCCACGGTGTTACAATAAACTAAACTACGCTACAAACTAACTAATTAACTACTTAACAACGTAAATAACTACAAGTCTACGAGCTAACTTTATGCTAGACTATAATTGGGGTGACCGATACTTTAATATGGAATTTCGAATTCCTAACACCGGAGCTAGTTTGGATAGAAAGTCTACTACTTGGAGGGTGTCGCTTTAGGAAGCGAGGCTAATCTCATGGCGGTGTAAGAAGCGGCACAATTGTGGCCAATTCCACCTTTGAAGGCGAGTATGTGGTCAGCGCTAGTTGTTGTGGTCAAGTGCTTTGGATTCGTAATCAATTATTGGACTTTGGGTACAATTTTATGCATACTAAGATTTACATTGACAATAACGAGACAATATGCATTATTAAAATCTAGTTTTGCATTCTAGAACTAAACATATTGAGATAAGGCATCATTTTATTAGAGATTGTAATGAGAAAAGGTTAATACAAATGGTTAAAATCCATACCGACTTCAATGTTGCTGATCTTCTCACTAAAGCTTTTGATGTGGGAGGTTTAAGTACCTTGTAGTTAGTATTGGTATGATAAATCTCTAAATCTCAAATTTGTTTTGTAAAAGTTTGTAAAATTTATGTACTGTTATTGGCAAATCTTAGTATTGCTAGTTTAGTCTTATCCACTGCTTGTTATTTTTGTTCCCACTAACTATTTTGTAGATCAAAGTTCAATCACAATCAGTAAGTAGCAATGGTGCTTTAAAGAAACATGGAAATTATTCATTAATTAATAAAACTGCATCCAAGGATGCAGTGGTACAACCATTTCCATTCATACAACCATCACATGATTACATCAACAGACAACCACTAAGGACTACTATCAAAAGACTACTACATCAATATAACCACCTCAACCAACTACTCCCTTGACCTCTTTTCTATGGCCCATGCTGGCATATTCTTCTTAACTCCTTGGCCCCCAATAACATCCCACACTTTTGGGCAAGGGAGTTGTAACACCCCCAAAATTATCGCGCGGAAGATTGTGTCCTTTGGGGTATTACTTCATAGTTCACGCAGCTGAAGTTATAGAAAAGCGACTCTAAATGAGGCGTTTTGAAATGAATTATCATTCGATTAAAATATCGAGTTTACAAACCGGTCCCACAAGTTTGTACAATCATAAAAGTACAACATAAAAGTTGTAATGTTTTTCGAATGATAATATATGAATTGTCTTCAAAATGTTTTTTAAATGGCGCCTTCACATGCCATGCCACTAATTCCTTTCGAACACGAGATAACATGCTAAAAGTGTCAACACAATGGTTGAGTGAGTTCATAGGTTTGTAAGCAAAGCAGTTGATCACAAGATATCAAGTTTATCAAAGTAGTAGGCTACGCCCATAGTGCGTTTGATTGTAACCGGTCAATACAAGCGATAAAAACCTCATAGGTTTGAAAGCGATGATGGACAATATAGTTTGTAGTATAATTGCAATGTGTACAATTATCTTCTTGAAAATTATTATTGCTCTAAGCTCATGGCACTCACGATCGATTGTTGTATATATATCACGGACGATATATATAAATAACTTGCCCTTGGTGGTAATTGCCATATACCTAGGTAACCTCAAATAATGTGCGCCTTGTTATTTCCGATAACATAGACGGGTGCGTCAATTCGATAGGCCTATCCACAATATTTGCGCTCACTCCCGGTGATTAGTGGTCCATGATGTTGGGGACTTTTGGCATAAACAACAGTGGTTTGCAATAATACGATCAAGGCATTGGTTTTCAAGTAATTGTCCATAATATAGCATTTTGGCATATAGTAAAAGCAGAGTATGTATCTCCCCAAAAGAGTTTATAAAGCAGTTAAACAAAAAAATTTGGGGCTATGAAACTCATGAGTGATCGTAGCTGGAGTGTAACGATATAATGTTTATCAACGGTAGAGTATGACAAGATCACGATCTTTAATGATTACCTACGAAAGGATAGTAATCGCTTTAGTATAGTGTACGATATAAGTGTACAAATATATGTAGTTTGTTGGCTTTCAATATGATGTTGTACATGAATCTTAAGTTGATGTATCCCTTAAGTGTTTGTTTGACTTCTGACCCTTTTTATAAATGACCTCATTACCACCGTTCGGGCTAACAAAATCAAGAGGTCATGTAGTAATCGCACGAGGAGCCAGGACACTTTAAATCGTAAATCCACAACTCGTCAATACGACACTCCGAAGAGGCCTCTTTATGATAATGAAATTCCCTACTATTGTAGTACTTATCATTTATAAGTAAGTATTTGACGAGATAAATGTTGTATAAAACATATGTCTTCTTTCGTCAAAGACTATTTGAGTGGTGACGTGATAGTGTTATGAGTTGTGTGTCGTGAAGCATTTATCATGTGTAAGTGTTGTGAAGTAGTCTATCATGTCATATGGTCATTTACTTAGTTTGTCAAATTCTAGCAAAGTTTAACCCAATGAACCAAGTTTTACAACAAGAATCGACCATTAAATCCAAACTAGCCATAACAGGTCCGTTTAGTATTTGTTGTTTTTAAGACTTTTCGTTCACTTTCTGCTTATGTGCTCCTGAGTTTTTGAAGAAAATTTCATTCCGAGCAACTTTCGTGTTTTACACTTTTGCTGATTCGGACCAGAAAAGGGTTTAAAACGCGTTTTAAAATCGTATCAGCAACTTTTTGATCCAACAACATATTCACCTCTAGTCATCTTCATTTGGCCACAACTTTTTAACCATAAGTCATTTTTAAGTGATTCAAAAGCCCAAGCTTTAGTTTTTACTTCCTCTAACAGCTTCTCAAGCTTAATCAAGTCCAAAGTCCAAATTTTACTTATATCAATAGTCTAATTACAAGTATATACTTATATTTCATTGCAGAAAGTTTGGCTGCACATTCAGCCCTGCCAAAACGACCATAACTTGAGTTCTACAACTTGTTTTGACACGCGGCTTTCGCCAAACTTCAAGTTTGTGTCTTAGCTACATTTCATAAAACTGAGTCGACTTCCAGAAATGAGCAGAACCATAGGCTTTTCCCAAATGAAGTCTGGTGTGCAGATTTTGACATGTTTTGCCATTTTGGCTCTCATTTACTCATCGGGATGAGTTATGAGGTGGGCCACCCGGCGAAACGACCATAAGACATAGCTCTACAAGCCTATCATACTTATTTAACCTCAAAGTTTACTGAGATGATCAGTTTAATCAATCTTTGGGCCTGTTCCAGATTTCAACTTACAAAACCCACCTAAAGCTTGTTTTAGCTTGTTTTTCATGATACAAACTTCATGTACAACATCAACCAAGCCATATTACATATACTACTTATATCAAATTACATCAAATAAATATTATTACAACCATATTGAATGACAAGAAATTTAAACAACTTCTTACAAGAGTTAGGTTGAATAGTCACAAGAACAATCAAGCCTAAACCCCTTCAATCTTCAACCCTTGTCTTCAACCTCTTAACCCAAGCTTCACTAATCTCTTTACTCTTGTAATAGCTCTTTTTATTCAGCCCCTAATACCTTGTGTAGCTCCTAATTCACCCTTGTAAACATCAAAACAATCGGATCATGTAAGACCCAACTCTTGCTCCATCTTCTTAGCGATTCTTGAAGTATGAATCAAAGTGAGGATTGGTGTTTTGGTGATGATAGTGAACGTCCAAGGAGAGAAAGGGGAGAGAGTTTGGTTGATTTGCATGTGAGTTGATAAGAATGAGGTGAATTGGTTGAGTGGGGGACAAGATTTAGAGGTGAGTAAGAGTGGTGGTATGAGAAGAAGCCATGTGGCTTTGTGTTTTAGCCAACAAACGCCACCTCTCGTTGAGGTGGTAGTTTGTGTTCTTTTGTGATAACTTTGTATTTTTAGGGTATAGTTTGGTCCCGGTAATTACTAATGTTAAGCCCTTAAGTCACGAAACTTAAAATCGGGTAACGTAAAAATGTAATACTTTCAAAAATGTTGAAACTTATCAATATACTCCAACTAAGTATATTAAAGGTGTGATAAGTCTATTTTGGTGCGTCTATGTTGTTAAAACCTAATAATGTAGGTTTGAGCAAGCGTATTACGTAAAGAGTAAAATATTTACGTAAAAATAACGAAGTGGCAATAGTTCATATAAAATATGACTATTGATAAAAATAGAGTATTTTGAACACCTAGACTTATCGTAGTCTTGTGTTGACCATGAGGAAAGTTTACGATTAAACTTTCGTAATTATTAAAGTCACAACTTTAAATAATTATTTATAGCCAAAGGTGAACAAAAATATTGAGTGTAATAATTGAAGCAGATAGAATTATTTAACTTGGGAAATTGCGGTTACTACCGATTCTGATGTTGCTTTACGTTACGGTAAAAGTCAAATAGTAAAAAGTCAAAGTCAACTTTTAAGAAGTCAAAGGGTAAAATAGTCATTTTACATAGAAGGTTAGATTAAGATGAATGAAAGGTCCAACCCTCACCTTGGGAGGTAGAGGGTATATATAGTTACAAACTAAGCGTCCTCCTTCGGATGTGGATCGGGCATACGGTGGGTAAAGACCAGTCCTTCCTCCACGGTGTTGCTCTAAACTAAATAACTAACTAATAAAGCGGTAAATAACGATATGTCTACGAGCTAACTTATGCTAGATTATATTTGGGGTGACCGACTCTTCACTATGGAATTTCTAATTCTAACAATCTCCCAAAGGAGGTCACCCCATATTTTACATTTGAATCCTAGCATTCTATTTAATCTTGATCTTGAGCTCGTGACATTAATTCTTCAACATCTGCATCTTTGTGCTTTTGCGGTGATACTTTAAAGTCGAAAACTTTGTACTTTAAGTGGAGGTCTTTGAACTGATCCACATCATTGACGAGCTTTCATTGAGCTTTCATTGATGATCTTGAGCTTTCATTGATGATATTTGTAGCAGCAGAAAGCGAAGCATAGTATAAAATATCGAACCGGGTTATGTAGATATGCACGGTCATGATTTCTTCAATTAAGTGTGGATCTTTGTGAGCATGCGGCTTTGGATTGACGCCTCGATTACGATCACCGCAACCGTCCAAATGTACCGCAAACAACAGATTAGCAATAAAACACGAAGTGTCTTTGACCACTTCGTTGAATTGAGTACACGCCCACGGTTCCCGTTGATCGATTAAAATCGCACTGTGATCGGTAGGATTCCTAAGAATCTCCTTGACGGGGTTTCGCGTTGTTCTAGTTGTTCTCAAACCGAACGTCTCAAAGAAGACAACACGGAGTGAGTGAACCGACAAATTGAGATTCGATTGATGAAAAATGATTTGAAAAACAATCGCGTATTGCTTGAAGAAAGAGTTTTGCGAAGACGACGAAGGTTTTATGAGAAGATCAATTTTCAATCAAAATACTTTTTGTATTAGAGAATGAGTACACATTCGACGTGCTAGCGAAAAGAAGAGATTCGCGCATCGAGCGGTTTTCTAAAAGTATTTTTCAATCGGATATACTTTTTGAATTTGAAATGGATACACATTCGACGTGCTAGAGAAAAGAAGGTTTGCACATCGAGCGGTTTTTCCAAAAGTATTCGTCAATTCCATTCCCGGACCAAGGTTGATTAAAGAATGAATCTCCCCATCGTTTCTATCCGGTTGTCACAAGCTTGATCTTTTGCAAGATTTCACATGTCACCACCAAGAGCTTGTTAGATGTTGGCTCTAGAAGGATTTCCATCTTCATTGTGAATATTTTACATATCACTCGGATGTTACGGCAATACCACAGGATAATGCGTGGGACTCTTAATATATACTTACTTTCCACAATGTGTGAAAAGCAAGTCTTCAAGAATTTAGTGTCCTAACGAGATATTGTGGATGATCTCTTGGCTCTAGACTCAATAGTGCATTTTGGTTCCTTTCTGGGAGACTAGGGAGAGGGTCTCCTTCTTCAATATCAACAATCTCTAAGAGAAAGTCGATAGATTATGTAGGTTCCCGTGAGAATGAAACAAGCCCTTTAAGAGGAACTTGAGTGGTTTGGGAAGTTTAGTGCGGTCGTCCTTTGGGTCCATGACGTCTTGTCTTCAATACGAGTTACCTTAGTAACCGCCAAGATAGTATATGAATTTGAACCCGTTCTTGCCCTAAGGTTGAATTATTGGAGGGCTATTTCTTTTCACCCTTTTCATATTCATTTCTTTTCATTCTTCAACCCTTGATTGCTTAATGAGACTTCATTACTAGAACCTTGTTGGGTTTATTCGATTACTAGCTCTGTCTCGATCCGCACTCTTCCCATATTCTCATTTTCTCTTTTTTTTCAATATACCTAAGGACTCTACACTATCTAGTGAATTGTCCAGGTAGATCCCTCCGGTTACGGCGGATCGTGGGAACAAATACCTAACCTAACCATCCTTATAACACCATGCATAAAGTAAATTGGTCGGTCTTTTGGTATTGTTCTTTCCTTCATGAAACCAATTGAAAAATCATTTGGAAAACCAATCAAGGTACTTGTGATACGAGATCAAAGCATTTTGTACCTTAATAGTTTTGATCATTTAGAAAACCTCCCTCAACATATGCGTATGATTTATAAATTGTTTAGCACAAGGAGGCAAGAGGACTTTGAAATATTTTCTTTGATCACAATTTTCAAGCGAAAAAGCCATTTGATTTTCATGGTAAAATTCTCCCCTCAATATGTGCATAGGATATTTGAAATCATTTTTATCACATAGAGGCAAGAGTTCTTTGAAGCACATCCACGATTACAAAAGCCATTTAAGAAACCATTTGCAAACTCAATCAAGGTACATTATGTTAAAACATAAAAGCTTTTGTACCTCGATGGTTTATTTGCTCCCCTCGATATGTGCTTCAAGATTCAAAAGTGTTTAGCACATATGATGAGCGGCGTGCACAATTAAATCAAAGCGATCACCTTTATCAAATTTCATTATTAAATCACAAATTCTCCCCGATCAAAAATATCAAACCCTTTGAGATTTTGGATCCCAAGTGATTTAATTAGGTTTAGAAAACATGGGAGAAAATGTGGCCTTGTTTAAATACTCATCGGTTTTGGATAAATCCTCCTCCTCAACATGTGCATTGTGTATTTGAAATCGTTTGGCACATGGAGGCGGAGTGCCTTTAAAGGACTAAAACCAATTCCATTTAAAAGCAGTTTGAGATTTAAATCACGATCTCTACCCCGATCAAAATTTCAAACCTTTTGAGATTTGTGATCCCAATTGATTTAAATCATTTAAAACATTTTGGGAGAGGCGTGGCTTGATTTAACTTTGAAAAAATGACGAGATAAGGACCATTTAAGACATTAAAGATTGTTAGTGTCGGTATGATAGTTTTAAGAGATCTTTAAGTAAAATAAAACAATTTCACAATCAAACAAGAACGAGAAAAATTTCATTTTGAAAGACCTTGATTCTAAAGAAAAATCATACCATGACATAACATTAAATCTTTAGATCACTACATTTTAACGTACAAACCGGAACTTTTATGAAGAAATATTGTTTGAAAATATTTTAAATAAAATCACTCTCCCCCTCAATCAAAGACCGAAGTCGATAATTGAGTGACATAGGTTTTGATAAAAAGAAGTCCGGTGATTTTCAACATTTAGTCCAATTTTTTCAAAACAATATTTTTCCATTTTCAAAAACAATATTATACAAAGTTTAACAAAAATGGTATCATCACTATTATCCCTGCACAAAGATACGTTAGGTGGTTGAGAAGCTTATGTTGTTCTTTGTAGGGCTTGGAAGAAAACCGTCTGCCGATGCGGTGAGACTTCTTTTACGTTGCATTTTGAATGCCAAGCGAGGTCCAATTAAGCTCCGTTTCTTCAATCACTTAGAAGAAAACCATCTGCGATGCGGTGAGACCTCTTACGTTGCATATATGCCAACTCTCCATTGAAGTCCAATTAAGCTCCGTTTCTTCATTCGTCAACCCAAGATATAGTTACCCTTTCCTTCGGCATCCAATCATCATCAATAGTGGGATCGGATCGGGAACATTCTTATACCAATATACCGCATACGTTAGTGAACATACATACAGATATATGGTAGTCGACATCACCCAAACAACAATCGACTAATAAAAGTCAATTCAACATAACAATCGGATCATATAAGGCATGGGGTTTATGTGTTAATCAAACTCTAATCATCTAAACCTAACAATCATATCCTAAATTCCTAGTCCTTCGACACGAGGCAAATATCATTTTAATTAAGCACGTGGGATAATTAAGAAAGCTCGTTAGATGATATAGATTTGAAAACATTCTCCCCTCAATCAATGACTCATTTTTGAAAAATTTTAAAAGCTTTGAAGTCATTGATTGAGTTTGCAAATGTCTGAAAACTCGATTACGATTGATTTTCCAAGCAACTCATTTTACCACCATTTTGAAATACAACAAATATTTTCTAAAGAATTTTAGAGCGGAAAAACATTTGTGTAGGAGCAACGATCCTTGACATACTTTCCTCAATTAGTTTTAGGATAAGTGCACGAAAATTGTGAAAATCGTTTAAGCGTAGCACTTTCCTTCCTTAAAGAGCGGGTTGCTATCGAAATAATAGCAAACCATTGTTTAAGCACGGGTTCTTCATAGTTTAAGCCCGGTTCGAGAAATAGCGCAAGCCATAGTTTATGACATGCTTAGAAAGAAATATTTACACCTCTGCTCGAACTTCATCTAAAGTCCGTGCCATTATTGAATGACATTTCTAAGACCGTAGATGTTATCGATACGGAAGACATGTCTTGAGAAAACATATTTTTTGTCTTTTCAAATTTTTCGATTTTTATGGCTTTTTGAAGATTTTATATTTTTCTATTTTCTTTTGTTGGTTTTATATTTTTGTATTTTGTTTTCGAAAATATATACAAAGATAGAGAAGATGATATAGTTAAAGAAGATGATGATACGAGTAAGAGATAGGGATATCGAGCAGCCCGTTGTAGAAGATAGAAGTCATCATCTCTTAAACATTCACCACCATAGCTTACGAGGCTCCATAATAGAAGATAGAACATGAGCCTTTGAGAAAGAGAGACTTTGGCGACTTCCCTCATCATGTCAATCTTGAATAAAGACCATTTTCCCAAGAAGAAGAATGAGAAGAAAGCAGTCTCATTGAATGAAGCTCGACACCGAAGAACATGAGAACACCGAGGTAACAAGTTAAGAAATTGATCGACTTAGCGGTTATCAAATCGAGAATAGCGATGAAGACCGATCACATGCACTGTTGTGCGTCCCGATGTACACATTACTCTTGAGATTGACCAGTTGTCTTATGCGGGGAACAATACATCAACATCTTCATTTTACCAAATGCATTCGGTTAACTTCCATATAACCAATCGACCCATAATGTACACAAGTACCCAACGAGTAGAAACAACAACATCACACTAAGCGGTTGAATCACCGATCTCTCTGCGGATGTCAACTCTAGAATAAGCGATTAAGCTCGATCATGTGAATATGTTGTCCGACCACGATATACACATATATCTCCTCGATCGTTGCGATCTCATCGAATCATCATTACATTGTGTACATGAAGCACTAACCGGAAGCACTATATCAAAAATCATATAGAAGATGTCGATATGCAATATCATCTCACGAACCAAATATTCTTTTCACATTTATTCTAAGCGAAGCGAGGTAACACATACCAAAAGTCTCCGAGACCATTTCCTCCAATAAGTTGATACACCAAAGGCTACGAGTTAAACACCGAGTTTCTCCACGGTTATGACCATTGTCTTTCGGGATAACTTCAATCGGTAGAAGTGTTAAGTTCATCATGTGTACTTGTTGTGCTTTTAGATATATGTCTCCTTCCCCTTCTTTGGTTTTGATACCTCGATTCAACAAAACATAATATACCCAAAACTTCGAAATCTTGTGAGAAGAACTCAAATAGCCCAAATGAATCTGTGAGAATCAAGCTGCATGAAACTCTCTCGACTATCTTTATCAACCCATATGTAGACAATTTGAAGTGACCACCGATGAAGAATACCCGATATACCAAACTTGGCGAAGTCAAATTCCGCATTTGTATCTTAAGCTTGCACTTAATAATGGAAGAACGATTGTCGAGAATTTATGCTTCAAGCAAATTTCTAAGTACTCACTACTCAAGCAAAGTATGAGACATTAACACCTCTTGCGATTATCCACACCGACATATCGTGTGACCTTGAGTAAAACAAAGTAACTCCTAATAGTGATAGTTAACCGGTCTTCAACCATCCACCTCATTGCGGTAACTAGATAACCCAAGACTTCAACTCAAATTCTTAAGCCCGAGCAAGTTATCAAATAAGAATATACCTTTGTGAATGTCAACTTCAACCTCAAATAAGTGATAAGAGAGTAACTTGAGTAATCAACTTGTGTCAAATGTCCAACACTTGAATAAACATTCAATCGGATGAACATTGACCTAATGAATGAACCAAAGCAAATGATTCCTCAACATCAATGCATTCTTCCTCAAGGTATACATGTAGAAGGCGATATGGAAGCTTTACTAAAAATGTCTTCTAGCGGATGAGAAGTCATTTTCCTTAATGTTTATGTGGTTGATTTATAAGCGTGCACAATGAGAGGAAAAATAATCCGTGAAGATTTGGCAAAGGAATACCAAAGAGCGGATCATTATTCATGAACAATAATCCGTGAAGATTTGGCAAGGAATACCAAAAGCGGATCATTATTCGATGGTGCAACTACAATATCATGATAGTCATTATCAACGCCTTTTGAAATGGCGGAGATAAGGTTTCTTGATAGTTACGAGAAGTACTTCTTAGATGGTGAACTAGTTGAGTCGGTAAACCGGAGCATAAGCTTGAGTTGGATGATCAACATTCGTTAGAGGTTGGAAGTACTCGTCAAACATATCTTTGAAACACAATGAATCCCAAACAATGAATCCCATTTATCCTTAGTAATTGAAGCATTAGGCGTTGGAGGTGTCATCAAAATCAAGCAATGAATCATTGCTAAAGAATCGAGCAAGTCTAATTGGGGATTAAATTTTGGCTTTTCAATCTCCCCAATTAGTGCTCTCCTAAACCGACGAAGATTTTCAAGTGTTCTTCTCGGCCGGATTAAGAAGAAGTCTTTAGATTATCAAATGCAATTAGTCTTTAGTCTTCTAATCATGTAGCTTTCAAATATAGATTAGGCTGTAGACTCGACCTTCTTCAAGATTATCCGAATGGGGAAATAGCAGTTAACATCTTCTTCAAACCAAAGGCATTCCGTTAACTTGTAAATAGCAAATCCCTTAATTAAAATCCTCCCAATCAAACAAGAACGAAAGATGTTCATCAAAGAAATCATTGAAACTAGAAGCACTTTGTCATTTAATCATATCGGCCCGTGTGAAGATGTCAACCAACGGCTCTTAGAAGAAACTACATGTGAAGATGATCCGATAAGAAGAATCTCGGTTCTTACATGGGTTAGGAGCCGTTTGACCATATATTCTCAAATATCGATCAACCATGCAAAAATTCACACTTCTTCTCCCCTCAAGAATTGCATACAGAGATGCCATTCTTGATTAACCAAGTGATTATCATCCAAATGAATTCTATTCACACTTCTCCCCATAAAATTAGCACATGATGTCGCCATCTTCATCATATTGAGCAAGAGGAATAAGAGTAATTATCGATAGTCCGGTTCACTTGATGGTGAAGCGCATGGAAAAAGCATGAAGCATGTTGATGAAGAATGTCGATGAGAATGGTCATAAACATGAAGATTTCTCTTCTTAAGAAGATAAAGCGCCTTGAAGCGTACACCTTTCTTTTCTTTGAGGAGCGGGGCACGAGTGTTATCTGCAGACGCCACAATGATGAAGTACGAGGCTGAGCGATGTGAGCGGGCGTCATAGCCGATTGAATATCAATGTTGAGTAACTAGAACCCGTGAATTATGAGATATCAATCCTTTTGTTATCCATACTTTAAGCCGATCCATGTATTGAAGGATCAAGTATATCGCAAGCGAGTAAGGACTACTGCACTAATATTACAAACTTGATTGCATATATTATGGTTAGTGACATCGATATCAAACCCTTTGGGGTTTCACGGTCAACATTGAGAATGCTATTGGTAAACATCTTTCTGTGGGTATCCACCTAAGTCTAGCATCCTTAAAATTCTACGGATGGTATCCACTTATGGCAAGGTCTAGGATTGTTAGGCATCTTATGCATAGTGAGAGACTTATCCTTATTCCTAGTTTCCAAAGATTTAGCGATTGGTAACCATCTTGGTGAGGCTTTTGGTTTCATTTGCTTCATATGCCTTGTAGATGACTTAGTGTGAATCCTAGACTTAACGAGTTGTACCATTGCATGAGCATTTACATTCTTGAGGATTTTGTGAAACATTTATCATGATTAGCATTAAAGATACATTTGAGACACTTTGAGCAAGCGACTTGTTTGGATTCGAAATAGATCTAGATTTCTTAGAGTGATCTGCTATGGGAATAACTTTAATCGAAACGCAACTACTCTTAGATGTACGCCAATCCCTAGTCTTTAGATTAGTGTTCCTAGGTAATGGTTTAGAACTACTAGCGGTGCCTTGAAATTTTGAAGAATTCATCATCCTAGGTCTTGCACCTAAAATTCCATCTTTACGATTATGTGCCTTCTTTCTAGCCATTTCAAGATAAGAGTTCTTATACAAGTTATTCATATCAATTTTCCTAGGCAAGTGAGGTGAAGTGGTGGTTTTGTCAAAACTTGTTTCGCATCAACTTGGGAGGCAAACCGCGTTTTGAAAATTTTGGTCGTTCGAGATCTAAACGCATTCGGTTGTCTAATAATTGGTTTCCCAAGTTTGATGGTTTTGAAAACTTAGTGTTCACACTATTCCTGTTGTTTTTCCGAGCTCATTTTTAAAGCAACAATAGCGAAACTCTTTTCACGAAGTTGAGCTTTGAGATCATCAATTTTGCTATCAAAGAGTTTGTTTCCATTGACTTAGTTCTAGCTTCTTTGTGAGTCACTTAGTTCTATGTGATTCTTTCTCAAAGACTCATTTTCCTTTAGTAATTTGGCCACACAAACAACTAATTCATCATTTCTCATTTGAATATCATCAATAGCATTAACATCGAATTACTTGTAACCAAATTACTTTTCACATGCATACCGAAATATGTTTCTTCAAATTGTTGATGGTTGATTCTTTGTCTTGAAGTGAGCTTTCAAAGTGTTCATTTCAAAAGTTCACGAATTCGGGAAGTTCCAGTTTTTACGGTTTGTTAATTTGAAACTTTCTTCTTTCCTTTGTATCGCAATTTCAAGTGAAATGCAATGTTTTCAAGATTTGAGAATTTGTTTGAAAGTTCATCAAAAGCCTTTTATCAACCTTATTGTTTGTTTTGAAACACTTAATCTCGGACTCACCTCGATTCTGAAGATTTAACAAAGTCATGTTCGACATCATGATCGGTTCGTTTAAGTACTTTAGCGGATGCACTATATTGAACATGAAAGGGTACCTCATTACATGACACCTGCTCAATTTACAGTGCGATATCGCATCCACATCATGTGTAACAAGAGTCACCGGACATTGGATGTGTCAAGCTTATCAATCTACGAGCCTCGTATTCGGTGCCAAATGATCCATCATCGGTGCTTTACCCGACTCATCATTATATGTTGACTCGACATTACGCATTCAAGAACACCCGATTCTTCAACGGATACATTACCCAACTTATCACAACTATCTCAATTGCACGACATTCATTCACGTTTTCATTTTATGTGTAACTTCCTCAATGTACTTCTCCACATTATCCATGAGTTGTATGAATGTCTCAATGAACACGCTAATTTCCATTCGGTGTGTCTCTTGAAAGACATTTCGATCATGTCTTGATCATAATCGATGTAAATTCCCCAGCGATGAATGGTGAAATTGGTTGTGGATCACTTGAAGTGCGACCTTGGAACTAACCTCTTGAACCTTCTCTTTGTCAAGTTGTTGTTCCAATTGTTCTAAGTTCAATAATCTTGTTCCGTTAATGTGGATAAGTCTTGACGGAAAAGGGCAATGCATGTTCGTTCCATTCAATCGGTGTGAGTAACATAAGGTGTGAGTGAAGTTGTTGATAAGATTCAATGCTACTTTCCTTTTGCATGGCATTACGTAGTCAAGCGGTGCAATTCTTTTCATTGGACTCGAGCATGAAGAACTCAGTCATCATTGATTGATTCCATCATCGTATTCGATCGAATAGCTAATATTCTCATGGTTGTCTCTGACATCATACGGTTTGAGTACTTACGAAATCACCGGGTCGATGAGAGTAGGACATGATGTGGTAGAATGCGGGATTTTACAAGTCTATGATTCAAACCGAGAAATAAAATCTTTCGGGATTTTACTAAAATCAAGACCAAACCGTTAAGCAATGACCAATGGAATGTGTTAAGATGATGATGGATCGATACAATGAAAGATGATTGTGTGATAGGGCTTTAGATTGTTAGTAGGAAAAGTGAAATGTTGATTGGTTGAGATTTGGATTGGTTGATGCGTTTTACGGAGAATTTTTGGGTCTAAAACTTAAAACCTCAATAACTTCATTTCGGAGGATTTGGGCCTCGAAAAATTCGTTTCACGACATCATAGTGAAACCTCACAATATTCATTTGTTCGGTCGTTTTGACGGTATTTATTTGAAAGCAGATTCTGGATCAAAAGTTATGGCCGTTTGAAGTTTTGACGTAAAAGTCAACTTTGGTCAAACCTCTTCTTCGTAAAATCAACCAAGTCGCTATAACACTTGAACCAAGTCGCTAAGCACCAAGTCGCTAAACAACTAAGTCGCTAAGTAGTAATTCGCTAAGCCTCAAGTCGCTAGCAAAATTTTGGCGACAATTAAGCTACTCAGTCGCTAAAGATTCAAGTCGCTAAAGAGCAACTCGCTCTGGACCAAGTCGCTACCACAAGTCGCTACCCGTAGTGGAGAGTCCACTACTTGTCTTTGTTAATCGCTAGGTCTAAGTCGCTAGCTCAAAAGCGTAACTCGCTACAAAATTGTGAAGCAAGTCGCTACGAAGAAAGAGATCCGTATATCAAGTCGCTAGCAAGAAAAACCACATAAACATCACTTTTCAATCCAAAACAACCCAACCAAGATGATTCAAGCATACCAAATGAAAACCTAAACACTTGTGATGATTCTAAACATAAAAGTACTAACAAAATCCAAACTTTAACACTAGAAATCAACCAAATGATGCAAAACCACTAAACTTTTCAAACTCAAAACCACCTAAAACCACTAGAAATCCAAAGATGTGCAAGATATGATCTAACCATGGCTCGATACCAATTGTAACATATTGGATTTCATAAACACATAACAAACAATAATATGGTCGAATTATTTAGAGGTTTTAGAGAGAGAAAGTGGGAGCCTTTCTAGAGAGAAAGTGAAAGAAAACATAGAAGGTTAGATTAAGATGAATGAAAGGTCCAACCCTACACCTTGGGAGGTAGAGGGTATATATAGTTACAAACTAAACGTCCTCCTTGGATTGTGGATCGGGCATACGGTGGGTAAAGACCCGTCCTTCCTCCACGGTGTTGCTCTAAACTAAATAACTAACTAATAAAACAGTAAATAACGATATGTCTACGAGCTAACTTATGCTAGATTATATTTGGGGTGACCGACTCTTCACTATGGAATTTCTAATTCCTAACAGCTTGATATCACTATTTTTGGCTTAGATTTTGTTGCAGAAGTCTTAGTCAAAGGATTGGAATGTTGGTGAGTTTCCACTACTAGTATCTTTCTAAGCACTGCTAGTTGTGGCCAACCCACTGCTAGTGCAGTATTGATGAAAATGGAAACTCAAGGGGCTGTTCTGTAACATCTTGATGATAACTTATTTAATCCCCAAATCACGGATCATTTAATTGATCTTTAAACACTTCAATTAGCACTCTACACAAACCCCAACCACTCCTAACCGATAATTACACAAATCCGCATCTTTTACATCTAAAACACACAATCTTGATCGAATATTCCACCACCCACAACCTCGTTGCATACCTAATCAAGAACAATCATTCGTAAGGGTTTCATGAGATGATTGATTTCATCAAACACACTCCTATTCACTATGCTTTAACTGTAGAACCTATCATTGTTAAATCCTACATTCATCAATTTTGGTGGTATGCTGAAATTCAAGAACGAGATGGAGCAGAGGTTCTTAGGACTGTTGTTGATGAGAACGAGATTCTAGTCACAGAGGGGGTGATTAGAGATGTTTTGAAGTTGGAGGATGCTGAAGGGGTTGTAAATTTGTCTAATGATGAGATTTTTGAGGGGTTGGAAAGAATGGGTTATGAGAAAAGAGGGGATAGAATTAAGTTTCATAAAGGTATGTTTTCACCCGATGGAAGTTTTGATACATACTTTGCTTATGTGTGTAAGCAATAAGACTCATCGGCTTTGATGAGTTTCCTCCAAAATAACAACCGCTAGCATATGTTTATCACAATGGAGGTCTTTAATTGGTCTAGGATGATTTTTGATGGTTTATGAAGAACATTAAGGAAAAGGGAAATACTACTTATGTCATAGGTTTGTTTAATTAATAGTGGAAAAACAGATCACATAACCCATTCCTCGTAAAAGGAGTATAAAGTACTTCATATGCTATCCAAGGTATTTGCACATATGAGGAAACAAAATCCAAATTTCTCGGGAACTCTTACACCATTATTCCTCGTATGCTTAACTTGCGGACATTCACGAAAATGAAGAGGTACCAAACACAACCCACTCAAACCACCGATCTTTGAACCCACCGCTCCTCTACTCGAACCCATTGCTAACCCACCTGAACCCAGTGCTGAACCCTTACCCTTACCAATTGAACCCAAACGGATCTTAGTTCAAAGAAGGAGGAGGAAGGGCACCAAGCTACCTCAAGCTGGTGTTAGTGGTGTTGTTAATGAGGCTATCACAGGAGGTGAAGGTGACATGAGTGGAAGGGCTTTCACTACTGCTTCAAGCCTAGGTGCTGAACAGGTCAGTGAAAACATAAATAAGACCCGACCACTGGCAACTCCTAATGTGGAGAGTTCTCTTGAGCTCACCACAGGTGGAGGAATCCCTAGCCAACTGGCTACATTAGGGTGCATGGATGATCAGGCTAGGTCTAATGCCATGTTTTCTACACCCCAGGATTCACCTCTCAGAGCAGGTTACACAGCTCGAAGTGATGAGGGTAGTTTGGGACATGATAATGAATTGACGGGTACTAATAATGTACATGATGACTTTTCCAAGGATCCACCTCTCGGACCAGGTCACACAGGTCGAAGTGGTGAGGATATTCTTGAACAATTAAATGAATTGACGACTAAATGTACCACAATGGAAAATACAATCACTGGTCTTCAGGAACTTGCAGTCTTTCAAGCTAGAACTATCAGAAGACTGAAGCACAGGGTAACTGTATTGGAAAGAATCAGGAGACCAAGGATTGCTACTTATAGGAGAGTCAAAAGGTGAATAATCAGGCTAGCTCCTCCAAGGATCAAAGTTTGGAGGATGCATCCAAACAGGGTAGGAGTAAGAGCAAGGATTCAGGGGAGGATTTAAACTTGAATGTTGATCTGGATTTGGAAAGTGGAGATCATGGTGATGATTATGTGGTGACTGACAAGGAAGGAAAATAAGCAGTGCTTGAAACTTTGAAGGTTGTAGTTGAAGATAAAGAGAAAGAAGTGGTGCACGCAACAACCACTGCTATTGTTGCTGAATCCCCTGCTAGTACAAAAGAAACCACAGCTGCAACTTCTGAGGTAATTTTATCCACTGTTACTTCAGATACACCTGTTGCTATTACAACCACTGCTACCATAATCACAACCACTATCACACCACCACCCAAGTCTAAGGAAGTTGAGAAGGAGGTTGCTGGTACACTGTTAAACTTAAGTAAAACCTCATCAAACCCTGAACCTATTATTGCACCTGTTCCAATTATTCTGAAACCAACTGGACCTAAACCCTTGGGAAGTTTGAAAATTGGTGAGCCTGTAAAGACTAAAGTGGTTCAATCAGATATTGGAAAGGGGAAAGGTATTGCTGAGCCATTTTTGAAGTTTAAAAATAAGCAAGAGCAAATTGCCCATGATGAAGAGCTTTCTAAGAGGTTGCAAGCTGAAGAATTGGCAGCTATAGAGAAGCAAAAACAAGAGGAAGAGGAAGCTTCTATGAAATTGATTGAAGAATGGAATAATGAACAACCTCTATTTCAAGCTGTTGAAAGCATAAGAACAGAGTACATTGCTCTTGAATGGGGATAATTAGACATTGATACAAGGTCTAAAGTTTTGGCTGAGAGGATGAGAAAAATGAGACAGGAGAGAACAGTTAAAGAACATCAAGCTAAGAAGAATAAACCTCCAACTAAGGTTGAAAAGAGAAATCAAATGATGAAGTTCATCAGGCATATGGGGATAAATGTTTCTGTTAATCTGAGAAAATGCTCCTATGGGGAAGTTGAAGAGATTTATACTACTTGCAAAAAAAGATGTGATGACTTCATCCCTATGAATTCTGAGAAAGAAGATGAGTGGATAAAGAACAGACAAAAGAGAAAAGCAGCTAATCAGGAGGAGTCTAGTTCTAAGAAACAGAAGCTGGATGAAGAGATGGAGAAGGAGAAAAGACTGAATCAGTATCTTATAGTGTGTGATCAACCAGAACCTATCAATCCTACACCAGTAAGATCCATTCATCCTATTGAAAATTGGCAGATAGTCACAGCTAATGATAGAGAGATAATTGAAATTACAAGAGCTGATGGATGGAAAAGTACATACTTCAATTTTGGATGTTTGTTGTTTTGTATGAATAAAGTTGATTTGGAACAACTGTGGAAGATCATGGAGTTCAGATATGGTAAGTTTGGACCAACTAGAAACTTAGCAAGGTTTGTGTGGACAGCTGTGAAGAACTTGTGTCAACCCAATCCAGAAGAAAATTTTTGGGAAGACTGTGAAGTGGTTGACTGGATGTTATATCAACCCTGCAGAGTACATGTTGTGCAGACTATACAGGAGAAGTTTTTCATGTTCATTGATAAAGACTATCCACTAACCAAGAATGTAGCCAGAAAGATGTTGGAAGCCAAACTTGATCCAAAGGGGACAAAGCCTACAAATCCTATGATTGATCAATTGTTCCTGAAGATTGAGAAGATTGCAGATCTACAAGGTCCTTTAGTCATAAAAGCCAAGCCTCAAGGAAGATTGAAAAGGAAGGCTGACAGATCAAAAGCTGTGGACTATACTTCTGAGTCAGAGACTGAAGAGGACATTGAAGTAAACAAGAAAAGACTGCCGGTTCTCACAAAATTTGTTAGCCGTAACATTTTTATTAGAAGTGATGGTCATTCACGTTTAGGAACTTTGTAACGTGTGTTAGATATCGTGCTAGAATAGTCAACGGGCTCGTGGATTGGGCTAAGCTAAATGGTTAATCGTTTAGTTAAGCTAGCCTTGTATAAGTTCATGTAACCGAATCCATGTCCAAGCCCATCTCACGGCCCATGGCCAAGCCTTAGGGCATTATGTTACTTGTACTATAAATACCCCTCAAAGTCTCATTTGAGGGGTGTGCTTGAGTGTGTGTGTGTGTGTGTGTGTGTTTTTCCATTTGATATAACATCTCTTGTTCATCTTTCTCTCTACACACATACACGCATAACTTATATCATATCAAGTCACCACCTTTCTCATCTTTCCATTTTTGTTTCTTGTTTCTTCTACGCATAACGTGGGTGTTTGTGTTCGTGTTTTATGTGTTTGGTTAGCTTGGTAAAGTGATAAGGTTGAGATATTTAAGGTCCTACAATTGGTATCAATCGCATAACAATGGTTTAGGAGTGTTGTGTTACGTCTTTTGTTAGAACTTTACACATAAAGTTGCATTTTTACTATAAACGTGGGCTTTTTGTCTTCAAGTTTTGATTTTTACGTGTTTTTAAGCTTAAATTTGTAGACTTTATTGATCTTTAAGTGTTTTGGAAGAAGTTTGTGCAAAAGAAATCATTTGGAAACGAGTTTTTGGGTGAAAAATTGCGTTTTGCAAACGGTAATTTTACGCCGTAAGCATTGAAAGTCAAACCCTATTTTTACGCTGTAAGGAAAAGTCAAAACCCTAGTTTCTACGCCGAAGGTATACGCCAGAAGATTTGAATTTTACGCTTAAGCTTTTGGTGACAAATCTTCGTGCAACAACGGTTACTCGGTGTTTTCCTTGCTTGGATAAGCCCGAAAACACTTCGACTTGTGGATATCTTTCACGCTTGGACGAGTGTGAAGGATTTTGGTTTTAAACCTAATCTTACGCCTAAGCGTAAAGCTTACGAGTAAGCACTCTACGCCTAAGTTAAATCTTACGCGAAGGTACTCTACTTCTAAGTATAACGCTTACGCATAAGCTTACGCTTAACCTTAAGTTTACGCAGACGTGCGGGTTCACGATAAGCATCATCTTATGCCTAAGGAGAGCTACGCATAAGAAGTCTACGCCTAAGCCAATTTCTACGCATAAGCACTCAATCATACGCCTAAAAACAAGTTTACAAGTAAAATCTTAAGCAAAACTTCAAACGCCCATAACTTTTAAACCGTAACTCCGTTTTCAGCGTTCTACCCATCAAAACGACCGTGAGAACGAGGAGAATGACACGACGAATCAAGTTAACCTTCGAGTCCTAAAAACGCTCCGAACAGAAGTTATTGAGGTTTTTAAGTTTTTAGACCAAATTTTCACTCCAACAACCGAGCTTAATCTTCATCAAACACAACTCCTTTATCGTTGAATCGATCCTACATCAACTTTATCATCAAATACCTTCATCAATGGCAACTCAACAAGACATTCATGCAGCTGGTGCCGAAAACCGTCCTCCTAAGCTGGAAAAGGGTGGATATCTTCAATGGACAAATCGTATGCTCCGCTACATCAAGACCAAACCTAATGGAAAACTCATGATTCAATCCATTACGAATGGACCCTTCAAGCCTCGACAAGTCCAAGACCCTGGACGTCCTGATGCAACACCTCCCGTTCCACCATACTTTCGTGCTCAACATGAATCCGAATACAATGAAGAGGATAAGAAGTAGGTCGAAGCAGATGACATGGCAATACACATCGTCCAACTGGGACTACCAAGATACATCTTTGCTGCGTTGTAGATAGCTATGAAACTGCTTACGATATGTGGGAACGTGTTAGACGGCTATGTTATGGAACAAAAATTGGTCAACAAGACATGGAGAATAAGCTGCTAACTGAATGGGAGAAGTTTACATCAACTCCAGGAGAACTGTGGAAGATCATGGAGTTTTTGCACTTTGATGAATGAGCTTATCAGAAACAAGTTGGCACCCAGAACTATCGTGAGTAACATCAAATTTCTCAACAATCTTCCAGAAGAATGGGGACGATATGTCACTATTGTCAACCAAACAAAGGACTTACATCAGGTGAACTTTGATCAACTCAACGATTTTCGAAACAAAACCAAGTCAAGTCAATGAAGTTAGGAAAGAAAGATTGGCAAAGAATCATGATCCCTTGGCACTAATTGCAAAACTCCAACTCCGGTGAACTCACAACAACAAGCTTCATCATCTTCCACTAACAACAACTTGCAAGAATACATTCCACAACCACAAGTCGTTATCCCTCAACAACAATTCTACTCTCCGAACAACAAGTCATTCAACAACAACAAGATCCACAATACCAGAACAAGGAATCATTGATCTTGAACCGAACATGGACAAGCATTGTCAATCGCATTTGCTTTTTGACTAAAGCATTCAGAGGTCGCTATTCCACACCAACTAACAACAACCAAAGGATTTCATCAAACACTCGCAACAGGAAAATTGCACAATCGGATGTGAATATGGGTCATCAAGGACAAATGGTTGGAGTTATTGGGAATCAACAAGGATATGCTCTTGGATTTCACATAGGTAATCAAAGTGTTCCGTATCGGGGTGTCGGTTGGGTCAAGTATGTTGGAAATCGATGGGGCGTAATGTTGGGAATAGAGCGATGGGTAATCGAATGGGAATGTTGCGACCCGATCGTTAGGAATTATGGAAATGTGAATAAGGGTAATCAGGTTACGTGTTACAACTGTCAAGGAGTGGGTCACATGGCAAGGAATTATCCTACTAAGCCGAAAAAGAAGGATCTTGCATATCTTCAAAAAGCTATAATGTTGGTACAAAAGGAAGAAGCAGGACTTTAGTTGAGTGCTGAGGAACATGATTTTATGGCTATTATGGATGAATTGGAAGACCGAGAAGACATCAATGCAACCGCATCTTCATGGCAAATCTTCGAGGAGGCTAAGCACGACATCGATTTCGACGCACCTCCTGCTTATGACGCCAACGCAATATCTCGAGGTAACAATCATTGATCCATGCTATAACAATGTCATATTTGATGTGTTTACTCATGAACAAGATTTCGTGATGCCAAGACCTACTTATGATACATACTTGGACAATCCGAGTTGTAGCAATACTAACTCGAAACTCGGATGTGGATCCTAATGGAGGGTGTGGCACAAAATATCGAGACCGATGAGGAAACACGTGCCTTATTTGAAACATTAATCAATAATTGTGGCATTGAAATTGAGAAAGTGAAAAAGGTCAATCGCGATGTTAAGGCCGCGAATGAAAAATTGACCGCTGAGCTTGAGAGGTACAAGGAGAATGCAAAAGCTTTTGAATTTCACAAAAACAAAGAGTCAGAATTAGAAATTGGTTATCGAAATTCCGTTTTTAAAGAACAACAATTGCAAATCAAATATAACACACTTGATGTTAATTTGAACGTAAAAATAAAATTTTTAAATGAGGAAATTTCTGATCTTAAAAACCAACTTTCTACTCAAAAGCAACTTATTCTGACCTTGAAAAAGAGAAGAAACAGTTGATTGCTGATTTTTCAAAACGAGAAGATTCTCTTCTTGATGAAATTCTTGATAAAGATGAAAAAATCAAAAATTGGAAAATTTGCTTGTTACAACGGGTCATTCAGCTAAATCAACTAATATGCTGATTAATCAAACAAATCCGTATTTTCATACAACATAAAAAATGGCTCTTGGTAACAAACCTCCTTGTTTCCTCAAGAAAGCTTAGAAAGAACGGAATGTTTTGAACAATGGAATAGCTTTACATGAACCCATAATTGTTCGTGATTCTCTTGAAACATTAGAACTATCTGATGAGAGTAGATAAAAAATGCAACAAAAGAACCCAGATCTAAAACCAATTGATTATAACAAATGGAACAGAATTTCTGGCATTTCTTTTGTTCCCCAAAAATAAAAGTCAAAGTTTTCCATCACACCCAGTGTTTCAAACAAAGAGTCTACACCAGTTTCAAAACCAGTTCCAACACCTGTTGTTGTCTCACAATCTCTTTCGAAAATCGAACAAATGTCTTCTAACAATCCTTTTAACACAAGTGATGCTAGAAGCATTTTAGATGAAATTAAAACTAGAATAGGGCAACTTCAGGAGATTGTTAAATCAAAAATCAACATCAGCACCAACAACTGGTTTTCTAGTTTTCACGATGAAATGAAAAAGGTTTTTGAAAATGAAATTGCCAATCCGCTAAACCACGTCAGTGCGAGGGTGATTCACTTTGAACAAGCATTTTTGAAAGAAACAGGTGACTTTGTCAAGGACCATAAATCCCTGGTAAAGCAAGCTAATGAATGTTTTGAACATATCAAAGTTTTGGAAAATTTAAATGATTCTCTCGTCGAAGATGTTCTGACAACTGATATTATGTCCATTGTTTTACAAACATATTCTGTTGAAGATCATGAAAGACTCCAGTCTGAGACCTTTGTAATTGTTTCAAAATATGAAAAAGCTCTTGAAAAACTTGAAAAAGAAAATGTCTCCTATTTTAAACAACTTGATCGAAAATCTGAGGAATGCAAGTATGACAAATTGTCGTATGAGCGTGCCTACAAGGATATGAAAGAGCAAAATGATCATTTGAGGGCTCAGCTGGAATCTCTAAAAGGAAAGGCTGTGGATACTAAGATTGCAAAACCATTGACTGAGGAGAAGGAAAATGCTCCAAAACAAGTTTTTAAACCAAACATGTCTATTTCTATGCCTCCTCCAAAAGTCAATGAGAAAAAAGATTTGACAAAACCAGTCACTCCACCTGCCTTGTCAAAGCAAAAAGATAAAATAGTTGAAAATGAAAAAGCGGTTATCGAGAATCCAAAAGTTTTAGCACCTGGCCTTTTTAAGATGAGTACCACTAATGCGTCTGCCTCCACATCTAAAACATATGGAACAAATGACATAAATTTAAACAAGCACTCTAAAGAGACTATGATAGCCGAAACCACTTCTCTTGATAAATATGTAAATCCTAATGCGTGTGCCTTACCTTCTACAGGACTAGAAAGCACCTCTAGGAGCAGCAGACTAAAGCCTAGGAGCAATACAAGGAACAATAGAGTCTCGCGTGCCTCTAAGAGTAGTAGCTTGAATAAAGAGAAGAAAGTAGAAGAACACCCTAGGAATTTACCGCTTATTAATAAGAAAGACATTTCATCTGAATGTACTGAACCTATGAAACTTGCTAAGTTTAATGAATGTGTTGATTCTGTTTGTGTAACTTGCAAGAAATCTTTAACTAATGCTCATGATGATTGTGTTTCTAAGAATGAGATTGTTAAGCCTGTTCAGAAGAACGTTCCTAAAAGAACTTATGCTAAACCCATAGGAAGACTAGTTGCAAGATTTAGGCCTTACACTACTGATAGGAAGCATAGTCCTTACTTTAGGGATGACATTTGGAAACCAACGGGTAGAATTTTCACACTACAGAATGGTACAATGAGTGACCAACCAGAATACCCAGTAGAAAACTTCTTTGAGTGTGATCAGGATTTTTCCTCTAACCCAAAGGAACCAAAATCAAAACGGTTTCCAAAATCTTCTTCTTCTGTTATTGGCGGTGTTATCGAAATATGTTTTGGATCGTCGACTCGGGTGGCTCCAAGCACATGACCGGAATCAAGTCACCGATCAATTTCGTCTGAAATTCATGGAACTGTATGTTTTGGAAATGATCATGTAGCAAACTATCATGGGTTATGGAGATCTACCTTTTTGAAATTATTTGATCACTCGGGTTTATTATGTCGAAGGGTTGGGAAACAATTTGTTTTCATTTGGGCAGTTTTGTGATGCAGATTTAGAGGTTGCTTTTAGGAAAAATGCTTGCTTCGTTGGAAACTTGGATGGCACTAATCTCTTAACTGGGAATCGTGATACAAACTTGTATGCTATCGACATAAACCTAATGGCCTCTTCATCACCAATATGTCTTATGACACGAGCATCTGGAACAAAGTCCTGGTTGTGGCATAGAAGATTATCCCATCTCAATTTCGACACCATCAACAAACTGGCCAAAGACAACATCGTCAACGGACTTCCAAAGTTCAAATACACCAAGGTTCACATATGTCCATCATGCGAACAAGGAAAAAGCAAAAGAGCATCACATAAACCCAAACCCCTACCTAGTTTGGAAGCAAGGTTGCGTATGTTGCACATGGACTTATGTGGCCCAATGAGAGTTGAAAGCATTAATGGGAAAAAGTATATTCTTGTTATCGTCGATGACTATTCAAGATATACATGGGTTAAGTTTCTGACGTCAAAAGACGAAGCACCAGGCATCATCATCACCTTTCAAGCGTATTCAAGTACTCCTTCAAGCTCCGAAGGGTAGTAAGAATGCAACAACGGCACAAAATTCACTAATCGGGAGTTATGAACTTATTTTGAAGATGTTGGAATCACACATCGACATCGCTTGTTAAAACTCCACAGCAGAATGGGGTAGTTGAAAGAAGAAATCGTACTCTTGTGGAAGTCGCCGCACAATGCTAATCTATTCTAGTGCACCGTTATTTCTATGGGTCGATGTTTGCCAACGCTTGTTTCACTCGAATCGATCCCTAATCCATCCAAGATTCAATAAAACCCCATATGAGCTAATCAACAACGTAAAACCCGATATCTCTTACCTTCACGTGTTTGGCGCTTTGTGCTATCCAACAAACGACAGAGAAGATCTAGGAAAACCGAAAGCTAAAGGTGATATTGGAATCTTCATTGGATACTCGAAAACTCGAGGGCATTGTGGTGTATAATGGAAGAACTAGGAAGATAATGGAGACGATGAATGTGAAGTTTGATGAACTTTCACAAATGGCTTGTGAGAGACTCACTCTAGAACCCGCGCTTAATCCGATGGCTTCTAATCAAAACAGATTAGGACCCGCACCAAACCAGCAGACTTCTGGACACATAAGTTCAGGACTCGTACAACAAAGAGCTCCATCAACTTTTGCTGACACACCTCATGAACAAGAATGGGAGAATTTCTTCGAGTTAATGTTCGATGAATACTATGGTGGAACTTCGACAAATGCATCAAACCATTATTCCGCTGCACCCGCTCAAAATCATCCACCACCACCAACAGAAGATGCATCTACAACGCTCGAAACCAATGCACCAACTCCATCAACATCATCTACATCAACTTCTGCAAATCCTATTCTTACAACAGTTTTACCAGCAGTTGATGAACAAAACCAAAACATATCATTTCAAGAAGAATCTACTCAAAACCAGAACAATGCAACGTTAGATGACGACTTCTTTGAAAACCCATTTGCTACGTAATCACCGAATCATCTTCAAGCTTACGAGAACCATCTAACTCGTGACACGCTCAACCAACGGTATCCTTCTACTCTGAAGTAGACAAAAGACCATCCAATTGAACAAGTTATTGGTGAACCTTCATGGGCAATTAAAACGAGACGCCAACTTGCCACCGATTGCGACTTGTGCATTTACATTTGCTCAATTAGCAATATTGAACCGAAGAACATTCGAGAGGCAATGGCAGATAATGCATGGATAGAAGCAATGCAGGAAGAACTTCTCCAATACCGTCTACATGACTCTTGGGATTTGGTTCCAAGACCAACTGACATTTGTGACATTGATCTCAAATGGTTATGGAAGAACAAAGGGATGAAGAAATGATCAGTAATTGTAACAAAGCTCGCCTCATGGCCAAAGGATACAGACGGGGAAGAAGGGATAGACTTTGAAGAGTCATTCATACCGGTAGCTAGACTTGAAGCGCCAGATATTCTTAGCCTATGCGACTCACAAAACATCACGGTTTATTAGATGGACATTAAGACCGCGTTCTTGAATGGAACTCGAAAGAAGAAGTGTACGTGAGTCACCAAGGCTTCATAGACATGGAACATCCGGACTACGTCTACAAACTCAAAAAGGCAATCTATGGTTTAAAGCAAGCTCAGAGGCGTGGTATGACGAATCGTCCTCTTTCCCGATTCTTCACAATTTCACCAAAGGAACTGCTGATCCTACCTTGTTTACAAAAAATGAAAAACGACATTTTGATTGTTCGGTTATGTGGACGACATCATTTTGGGTCCACTAATCCGAATCTATCAAAACATTTTGAAAATCTCATGAAAAGCAAATTTGAAATGTCCATGATGGGGAACTAAAATTTTTCTTGGTTTACAAATACATCACCCCCACGTGAAATTTTTATTAATCAAGAGAAATATACAACCGATATTTTGAAAATCATGGAATGGATAATTGTGACTCGGTCGGTACACCAATGGTAACTTCACCAAAATTGGAGCCGATTTATTTGGGAAACCCATCGATCCAAGAAATATCGAGCATGATTGGTACTCTCATGTGCCTCATCGCTAGTCGATCCGATATTCATTTTGTTGTTTGCTTATTAGCACGGTTTCGTGCAAAGCCTACCGAATCGCACCTCAAAGAGGTTAAAAGGATCTTCGGTGCACCAAGACATCCATTCACATGGAACTTTGGTATCCAAAGGAACCGGATTTGATCTAATTGCCTTTTCGGATGCGGACCACGCAGTGATCAAGTTACAACAAAAGAACATCGGGAGGAGCACAATTTTGGGGAAAAGTTAGTAAGTCGGTCTTCAAAGAAACAAGATTGCACCGCACTTCCAACCTCTGAGCCGAGTATGTGTCTCTATCTGCGTGTTGTGCTCAAGTTCTATGGATGAGAACATAACTCACATATTATGGCTTTACTTTCGATAAAATACCTATGTATTGTGACTCGAAAAGTGCCATAGCCATATCTTGCAATCCTGCTCATCACTCAAAGACTAAGCACATTCGTGTCCGCTATCACTTCATAAAAGAACACGAAGAAGGGTCTTGTTGAATTATTTTTCATGAAGACAGATACCAACTCGCCGATCTATTCACTAAAGCCCTTCCAAAAGAAAGGTTTAACGATTTAGTTCGACGAATTGAATGCTAAGCCCTAACCCCGAGGAGTTAGAACGTCTTCTCAAATCTTCTTGAAAATGATTTTCCAAAACGCTCATTGTAAATACTTTTGAAAACAAAATACAAAATTTGAAAACCAACAAAAGCAAAATATAAAAATATAAAACTTTCAAATAATACAAAAACAATATAAAATCAAAAATTTACAAAAAATATTCTTCTCACGACATGTCTCTCGTATAATCGATGTTCTGTACGTTTCTAGAAATGTCATTTAACAATGATACGGACATGTACAGATGCTTGAACGAGAGTTCTTTAAATGTTTTCTAAAACATGTCGATTCTCAAAAACTTCTTCAAAAATGGCTTTCGTATACTTAAGTACGAAACCCGGACAAAAATGATGACTTTTGATTATTTTCAAATCAATACTCGTGTTTTTAAAGAGAAAATCAAGTGTACGCTTCAGTGCACTAAATTTATAACTGGTGAGAAATCATCATCCCTCTAAAACCCTTTAATTGATTATGCTTTATTAAAGGGGGAGTATAAACCCAAAATGTTCCAAATTCATGATTAAATCAAATCCGCTTGTCTCCCCAAAAGATTCTAAAATATTGTTTAATCCGTTGATATCAAAAATATCACGAATATGCTATTTTTGAGGGGGAGGAGACGTGATTAAAATGTGATCAAAAAGTTTAATGATTGTTGTTTGAATCTCAAAAGAGCTCGACTCAGTCGTAACCATTGAATTGACGAGGAATCTAAGTCACAAATTGTACCATCTCGAGAAACTTTCTATGAACTTGACCAGGACGGGTAATCATTTCAAGCTAGTTCTCTAGTGATGTAAACGTGTCTCGAATCGGTCTTGTTCATTTAAAGTCGATCAATTCAAAAAGTGCGAACTCTACCCTCACTGCAAGATGATTGTCAAAACTTATAAGCACATGTGAAGGGGGAGTGTTTCTGAAAATATAAAACTCTCAGAGTGTTCCAAACATGTTTTCAATCATAATCACTTTGAGAGATTTTCAAGAAAAATGGTTTTATGGCAACATGGGACAGTCATGGAGTTATAAGGTGACTAAGGATAGGTAAATCCGTCCTATGATCCGCCAGAGCCGGAGGGATCTACCCAAGGACATCACAAATAGTTAATATTAGAAGTCCTTAGGAATAATTGAAAAAAAAGGAGTAATGTGAGAAAGGAGAAAGAAGGGGTTGAAGAATTAAAAAGAAAAGTAAAAGAAATGGTGAAAAGAAATAGCCCTCCATAATCAACCTTAGGGCAGAAACCGGGTTCAATACATATGCTACTGGTTGTCACTTAGATGACGCCGGTATTGAAGACAAAGACGTCATGGACCCAAAGGACGACCGCACCTAACCTTCTAGCCACTCAATTCCTCTTAAAAGGATTTGTTTCATTCTCACTGGGAACCCTACATAATCTATCGACTTTCTCTTAGAGATAATTGATATTGAAGAAGGAGACCTCTCCTAGTCTCCGCTCAGAAAACCAAAATGCACTATTGAGTCTAGAGCCACGAGATTCATCAAAAGATCTCATAGGAACACTTGACATGACATCGCTTGTTGTTCATCAATAAGGACACAAGTGATATATTCTAGAGTCCCACGCAGATCTTAGCAATCGCCGAACATTTATGAGAAGTTTCACATTTGTGATCTTCAATGATTGAATGGAAACTCCCGCTGTGGTCAACATCAAGCACCATGACACAGTCACCGGTAACTCCCGTGGATTACGCTTAGTGTGTCTCAATCGGTCTACGTTTTGGGGTGATGCTTGGTGTACCTCAATGACTCACCGAATCAGAGGTGTACTGTACATCGCGTTATCTCACTTATGGGACTCAGCTCAGAACGGCCTTTGTGAGAATTAGAGACGTGTTTTCACACTATGTTGTTAACACACTCGAAATTCAAACTTGTAAGTTACCGGATTATTTCTAACCCATGTTTTATTTTTTCTTCTTATGGATGCTCGCGGGAGGAAGAGATCGTGCAGATTCTCCACATGCTCATAGCAACAATACATGAAAGTTCTCATCAAAATCAAAGGCAACACAAAGTTAAAGATGATTCTTCGTCAATGTCAAATAATCTACAAAGTATAAAGACTCGAGAACTACATCATTGGTAATCAAAAGTCAAATAGAAGTGTGAGCATGGTGGAGAAAGACGAGGAGACACCTAACCAACGAAGTTGACAATGGCAGAAAACTACATTAATTGATCACAATGCATGAAGGAACAAAGAATCAAGACTATTCTATATCTACACGCAAAGTTCAAGCTCAAGGAAAGTAAAGACCTAATCAAGTGGAGCATCTTTTTAATGACCACCCCTTAGGGGGAGATTGTTAGCCGTAACATTTTTATTAGAAGTGATGGTCATTCATGTTTAGGAACTTTGTAACGTGTGTTAGATACCGTGCTAGAATAGTCAACGGGCTCGTGGATTGGGCTAGGCTAAATGGTTAATAGTTTAGTTAAGCTAGCCTTGTATAAGTTCATGTAACCCAATCCATGTCCAAGCCCATCTCACGGCCCATGGCCAAGCCTTAGGGCATTATGTTACTTGTACTATAAATACCCCTCAAAGTCTCATTTGAGGGGTGTGCTTGAGTGTGTATGTGTGTGTTTTTCCCTTTGATATAACATCTCTTGTTCATCTTTCTCTTACACACATATACGCATAACTTATATCATATCAAGTCACCACCTTTATCATCTTTCCATCTTTGTTTCTTGTTTCTTCTACGCATAACATGGGTGTTTGTGTTTGTGTTTTACGTGTTTGGCTAGCTTGGTAAAGTGATAAGGTTGAGATATTTAAGGTCCTACAAAATTATGTAAAGTGAAGGAGCCAGAGGTTAGTTGTGCATGACCTCTTACAGATCATCATCAAATTATCTCTTATACATTTGAACTTAATGGAAGTGAAGGGTGTTGGAAGTTTAATGGAACCAATGGTGAGCTTTATGGTTTTGTTAAATTTTCACAAATGCTTTACTACATGGATAGAGATGATTTGATGACCATCTGGAAGCTATACAAAGGCAAATTTGGTGATTTATGTCCAGATGATTATCATGAGAGGATTGTGTATCATAATTTGAAGATCTTGTTTAAACCCACTCATGATGAACCAGAATGGAAAGGACTCTTCAATGGCAAGGTTACAAGATGGTTTCTATATTAGTCTTGTGGAGTTCATGTGTTAACTATTTCTGGAGAGATTATTCATATGTGTGTAGAAAGTGATTATCCTAAATTGAATAATCATCCAGGAGTTATTACTCAGATGTTACAGCCTGGTGGTTTAAAGTTGAAGAAACCCTTTGATGATCAAGCTTATAGATTGCTGAGGAAGTATGAGAAGTTACTTAATCCTGATAAGTGTTTGGAAGCATCCTTCAAGTAAGAGATTATGTACTTAAGAAGAAACTTGATGATTTTGGTAGTAAATATCAAGTTTAGGGAGGATTGTTGGGTTTTAGGTTCCAATGAAAGGAATTATTCTAAGTATGGAATCACTGCCAGCACAAAGGAAACCACGGCTAGAAGGAATGGATCCACTGCTCATGATTAAACCACGGCTAGTAGTTACTTGGAACCACTGCTAATGTAATCAAAGCACTGCTAGTTAGATATGTCGGTTTAATGTTTCGTATTAGATAAATATGGTAAATATATTTATCTTGTAGGTTACGTATTGTATATTGTAAAGGACTCCTTAGCCTATAAAAGGAGGTCATAGATTAGAGTTAGATATACATATTAGATATATCTAAAGTCGATACACTTCAAGGTTGTAAAACCCTAATACTATTTAGAGTATTCGTATTAATATAATATTGAGGTGTTGAGTGTTAATCAAAGTATTCTTCTTAAGATTAAACATTAAATTCCGTGTAGTGTTTAATAGTTTGTTATACTTTAAGTCAGCTTTTATAAAGGATCGTTTGCTCAACTGGGATCAACATACATTTTTTATACAGCGGGTCAACCAGGATCCTTTAGCATGAGGTTCCATTATGAAGGTACATTCAAATACTTTCCAGGTAGAATATATCAAGGAGGCATGAAATGCCTTGTTGATCATGTGGAAATAAAAGAGGTATTTGTAGATGAAATGGATGCTCTCATGACCCAAATCGGTTATGAGATTGGACAAACCAATTATTTCTACTTTCTTAAGCCTGGTTGTACATTGACGACGGATTGTTTAGTTTATGTAAAGCTGCTAATGTTGAGTTGTTAAAAGAAGTTGTCAAAGACCATAAGTTGATAGATGTGTATGTGGAAATAGGTAACACAAGATTAGAGCTGTCTGAAATGTCCCCAAAATCTATTAAGACTGTGTTTTGGGAGATGGATGAAGATAGGAGAAAAGTTGCTACTGCTGCTACTCAATCTTGTTGTAGACGATTGGTGTTAGATGATCTTGATAATGAAACTGCACTAGATCCTTTTATGCAACTTAGACAAGTGCCTATGGACCTCAATGATATTGGTGAATCTAGCAATTTGCTAAACATTGAGCCTGTATTTTCCACCCTAGACACATCATTTGCTAGCCAACCTGTTCATAACAGTGAGCCTGCTTTAGTACTTATTGATGAGGACAATGCTATTATGGAGCCTGATAATCTTGAGGTTAATATGTTCCGAGTGACTCAGGGGAAGCACTTAGAGAAAGTAGGAAGAGCACTAGTTGATGTCAATAACAGGTTTGAGGAGCCCGATGTTGATGTAAATTTTTTTCAATTGACTCAGAGGAAGCACTTAGAGTAAGTAGGAAGAGCACTAGATGATCTCAATAACAGGTTTGAGGAGCCTGATGTAGATGTAATTCTGTTTCAATTGACTCAGGATAATCATTTTGTAGGATGCGCATCTGTTTATGACAATAACATAAAACAGGATCCTGTTGTTGATGTTACTCTGTTACAAGTGAGTGACACTAGTGACTTAGGCAATGCATTTGATGATTCAATTCAAGAAAATGAAGAGAATACTTGTCGAGAATGATGCACAACTTGCTATGGTCCAAGTAGGTCGAGTAATGAGTTAGGTCAAGCAGAACAACCAAGAATATAAGTGATGACATGCATTTGGAAAATGATTTACCTGTGATGGTTGATGATGTCTTTTGCAGTGAGTATGTTTCTTTCCGACAGGCAGACTTTGCAAATGGAGTCTTTACCACATTCTTCTATTCTGGTCTGGAGTTTCCTACTGCAGTGGATGTCAAAACTAAGGTAAAGAGCATTCAATAGAAACTAGGAGGGAGTTATTTTTGTGAAGAATGACAAAACAAGAATAAGGTTCAAACGTAAGGGTTGTATTCCACTTTCAGGCCCAAGTGAAGGTCCTGGACTGGATATAGGCCCATCTAGAAGTCCATTAACCAGAAGGGGTATAAATGCATTGCTTTCGGGCAAAAAGGACCCATCACAAATACTCTGCCCATGGCTATTGTTTGTCGGAAGGAATGGTGAGACAGGTACATGGTCAGTCAGAACATATAATGAGCAACACACTCGTTTGCAATCAATGGCACTCAGAGCTTTTGACCTTAACTATATCTCAAAGCAAATTACAGCACAAATTGAAACCAATTCACTAGTTCATGTCAAGTCTGTGCATAATCAACTTACCAACCAATACGAGCTTCAAGTGTCCTTGCAAAAGGTTTTAAGGGCTAAAAACTTAGCAATAACAGCCATAAGGGTTGTGTTCCACTTTCAGACTCATAAATAAAGAAAAGCGTTTCGTGGGAGGCAACCCATGCTTAATTGTTTGCTTGTTTGTGTGTCATACATCTTTTCATTATTGTATGTTCTCATGTTTGAATTTGTGAAAATGTTTTATTTTGTCTTTAACCTCGTCTTAATTACATATAAAGGTATTTTACAAAAAGGATAAGTGTAGGGAGGATTACACACGTTTTCAAAAGAATGTGAACATGGGAACTACGATTATTGAAATTGATATATGTGTGTTTGTTAGAATCAAATGCTTGTATCGAGTCATAATGGATTTTTTCAGGAATGTTTCCAGATTTTAAAGGTGTAATTTTTCCAGAACTTTTCCAGAAAAACGCAGCAGCACGGTTCGTCAGATAACTCGACGGCGTCAGATTAGAACCCGACGACGTCAGGAGGAGCAGAAACAACTTATAAAAATTTCTCTCGTTTTCTTTGCTAATTATAAAATTTTGGAAATTCTCAGGTCTTAATTTTCCAGAAAATCTGCAAACATCCATTCCACAAGCATTATATCATAGTGTAGTTGAGTCATATATAATTTTACCGCCAATTTTACGCGAAGGTTTTGTCTATTATCTTAAAGTGTGCAGGTTTTATTTATCAAGAAGAAGAAACATAATATTGGATGAAGCTTATCACGCATACATTCTTCTCGGAAAGAATTTAACCACTACTTAACACGGATCCTACCGAGCTAATCAGGGGAGTGCTAGTTTCTTTCTCTTTTAATTACCTTCCGTTATCATAACTTTGATACTTTCGGGGAACATTGAGGACAATGTTCAGTTTAAGTGTAGGGAGGGAGAATAAATGGGAACTTTGAAACTATGCTTATCCTTGATCATTTATCTTGTCCTATTTCAATTGTGTAATAAGCTATGAGAGATATTTGTTAGGGCAATTTTAGCACCAAATTTAAAAATTTTCATGACATGTACGAGTGGGACTTTAGTCTTAATAAAGCGTCTCATGGATATGAGTTATATGACTAGCACAAAAACCTTTTACCACTCAAATTCCACCCAAAAAATGTGAGGTTTGGCCCTAGATCTATAGGAATTAAAGCATTCACCTTTAATGCTTCGAGAGTGTACCGGTAGTATAATAGATTCTAGAGCTTGTTTTGTGATGCATTCCGAGATCGCTAGTGAGACTACACTTTTGTAGTTAGGAATAACTAAATGATATGAGGCATCAGGATAACCCTTGTTTGATACCCGTATTATAATTACTTCTTCTACATCGGTCGAGTAACCCCCACACCCTTGCGATGTACTCATCTTTAGTACACGATACCCCTAGTTAACCCCTCAGAGCCTATCCTTTATGTGGTTCTCGTGATGTTTTGGTTTTCCGGAATATCAATGAAGAGCATTGTTTACAATCCACCCCCAAATGTACATCCAAATCACCTTAGCCTACCTTGTATGCACTCACCTTTAGTGCATTATTGTTATCATACTAAACCCTTAGTTCAATTATCTAGTTACTTGCATGGTTGCTAAGTCGAGTCATATCTTTTATACACAATTTTGGGACGATTGGGACTCATGGGTAAAGTAAAATTTTATGGAGTGATGGGAAAGAACGTTAAATTCAAATTCCCTTTATTTACGTAATAAAATACTCCAAGTGTTTTGATATTTTAATTCGGGTCAAATTAGTGATAGAGTAATAAAAACTCAAGTGTAGGGATGCTCCTATACATCCATTATATTTTGATGTTATCTTAGAGGATGGTAGAGTAAAAGTGTATGCCAAAAAAAAAAAAAAACGGGCTACCATTCCACATCTATCTTTATATTTATATTTGTTTGTTTCAAAGTTATATAGAGTTTAGTGAGTCTAGTCTTTGCTTAGCAACGCCATTCTTTTCATGCTTGTAACATAAGATTTTTGACTTGCCACCACTAAATCGCCTATCCAACCAAACCATTTGTTTCTCTACCGTAAGCCTAACGTTACAACCCTTTAAAAGACCTCTTAGATAGTTGTTCCTAGGTGCTTACGCCAAAGTGGTGGAGGTTTGATATAGTCTCAAGCCTATGGTAATCTATATACTATGACCGGTTAATGAGTGTTTATCTTCCATTTCCATTTACTATATTTCATATACACCCGAGAGATGAGAGAATCCAAACACCCCTTGTGAGGTGCTAGTATATAATTCCCGTGCTTGGTATGACTATTGCGGTGCTTTTACTTGTTGTGAATTATGTTAAACCAATGCTTCATGCCCCCAACTTCTAAATTGATTAGCCAAAAGCACATTTACTTGAGGACAAGCAAATACCAAGTGTAGGGATATTTGATAAGGATTTAAAATGTACACTTTTAAGGGGTCATTTAAGCCCTTAATCACCCACTTTTATATCCGTTACTGCTTAATTTCGTTCCTTTTTACTATTTAGGTGTCTTGGAAGCAAAATGATGGAATAATGCATATTTGGACGAAAAGGAGTGAATATATGAAGAAAATGGCTAAGTCAAGATCAAAGACACTCAAGCTGCTGAATTTGAAGCTGACGGCATCCCAATCAAAGGGCGACGCCGTCCCTCTATACGTAATTAAATTTGTGATGGCTCAGTAAACTTTTTGCTAAATTACACATGACGGCGTCAGGCTTTGAAGAGGAAGGGCGTCACGAAGACTTTTCATCCCAGACGGCCTAGATCCGTAATCGACGACGCCACCATCAAGCCCGACGGCGACACAACCACAACGCGACGCCGTCCCAATTATTACTTGGCCAAGACGAAACCCTAATGACGGAGATCTGACGGCGTCCCACCTATAAGGCGACGCCGTCGCGAATGTAAAACTATATATAGAAATCGAATTTTTAGAATTTTAGGAGGTAGACTTGTGGAGTAAAAACCTAAAACGATTGTAGTCCGGTTTGGACAGTATCTTAGGGTTCTCATACCCTATTTTACATCAAGATAAGTGTTTTACTTCATTGATTTCATTATGTCTTCGATTGAATGTATGTATGCTTGCATGTTTAACATGTCCGGCTAAATTTCTTGTGTGTTTGCTTAGATCTATGAAACCTAGTTATTAATTATTGATTGGTTGTCTCTTATCTTAATTGTAATTGGCTTAGGATGCAATAAGACCATCTTTGTGTTTAAATGCTTAAGTAATCTTTGTAAACCTTAGTTTATGAGTCACTTAACGGATTTGTAGGCTAAACATCAAAAGATAACCTTAGTGTTAGTTTATGATTGACCTAGAGATTTCGTAGGCAATAACCTTAAGGTAGTCTCAAAGAGTTAGGGATAAAAGCATACCCTACGACCTTAGAAAACACAATGCGTTAAGAATAAGGACGTGACAATTCAACCACCAATAAAAGATAGCTAAGGAGTAATAGTATCTAGGTAGACACATTTTTAATCATCATACGAGCACACATCAAAAGACATAAGACTACCCGTAGTTTAGATAATTAGATAGTAGAGTAATCAGTAGAAGTACCAAACCCCCAAATCCAAACCCCAAGATTTTACCCTTAGCTTTATAAAAAAATATAAAAAGATAAAAAAAAAAGAATCTTCCTCAACCTCAACCTTAGCGTAGTACACTTCTTACTATCATTCCTATTCCCCTAGAGAACGATATCAATGCCCGAGGTTTACCCAATACTACACTACAACGATTAGGTTCACTGCCTAGGGTGTTGAAAAACTTGCTCGACGAAAAGGAAGTTCCTTTAACCCCTACGCTCATCAACACATCACCTTGAGCAGCTACTAATCTTGCCTCAAGCTCATTTCTCCCTCTCAAAAGGCCTGGTATGATCATTCTTGAACGAGCACAGATTTCAGGATCATACCATCGTATCCACCGACAAGAAGACCCATATTCATTATTATGACAAGTCATTAAACAATCACCATTGTTACAATGTACTTTGCTGCTTGCGAAAACAACCTAATACAATAAATATTAAGACGCACTTACTTCAACAGGACAACCAAAGAATCAACGCCTTGGGTTGGCAGAGGTCCACGAAGTGCGAATAATAGCTTGCTTATCACACCAGCAACGTACCATGTTGAAACGATTATCATTTTGTAGAAGACTGTTTTTTGTGGGATAGTTTAGGGATGGATGATAACTGACGACTAAACCGTGTTACACAGACATATAGTAGCTACAAACACTGTACAACGGTTTGTATAGAGTACGCTATAGTGAAAGACAGTTTTTCCCTCAACAACATAACATTGACATCGGCGTTAATGGTCAAGGGACGAGTTTGGCATATAAAACCCATGTTTAGGACCTCCACCGATGATAACGCCCAACTTTGTCCCATCGCGATGCGCAGGAACAAGTTTAGGGACCAACGGTGTATTTTAGTCTAAATTGTTTTTTCAAGTACATTAAAATTCCTCACTTTTTGGAGACATTCTAATTCTCTCCATTTTGGCAATTTGTGAAATTGTAAATTATTTCAAATGCCCCCATTTGAGTTACCAAACAGGATATTTGAAGGGAATTGAAATGCAAAACCCCAATATACTCCAAATTACCCCAACCAAATGCCCCCTAAGTGTGAACAGTAGATTTTGCAACTACATTTGGCCAATAGCATTATGTCAAACCAATGTATGGTGTACTCTTTGAGATATTAACAACCTTAATCCCATGTGATAGACCAATAAAATGCCACATTCACAATTAATCAAGTACTTATGCATTCTATAATTGTGGCAACAATTTTCCACTCTTATCTACCTATTATATAAACAAAAAGGCTCTAATGACTGTAGCAACCTCAAAAATGACACATCAGCACCTATGATGTCTTAAAAATTTACACATCAGTAGTTAATAGTTGCTAAATGTTTCAACTTTGAAAAATTGAGAATGTGCTTTCTGAGTAAATACGCAACAGTTTTGAAGAATTTGACTACCCCATTGTGTGTAGAGCACAATCACCCCATACTCATCAGCTTCTCATCCCCATCTCATTTCCTCCCACCCCAACTCATTTTTTACACTCATTTTCTATCAAGCTTTATCATTTTTACACTCCTTTTCACGTAACATATGTATTTCTCCACCCCAACTTCTATATAACCTTTTCCTTTGATCAACTTTGTGAGAAGGCTACAGGCTACTACTTGGTAAGTTTTATTTCATTTAATTTCCTGAACTATTTTTATTTATGTATTCTTAGTTAAATATATTATGCACTCTTAAAACCTACAACTACAGTAGCCTTAAGTAATTTTTAAGTGGTAATTGCTTTTGTGGAGTTCTTGATTGTGCTGTAAATCAGAGTTATGGTCGTGAAGTGCAGGAGCATATAGTTTACATGTTTCCAAAAGTTCAGTTTAATCAATATACAAGTTTGTTTGTCATTTAGATTGCGTGTGTTCTGTTAAGATTTTTCACAAGTATGTGTTTTATGTTTCTGTTTCAGGTTTTCAGACTTTTATGAAGATCATATATGCGAGTAAAATTGGTATGATATATTATCTTGAATATTCATTCACATATTATGATTAACTATTAGAAGCTATGGATAGTTGGATAGGATAAACAATAGTGGCGGTGGATATCATGTGTATTTGCATCAAAAGTATAAAGCATAAAACAAGGCAATGCAAATAAGGTTATTATAAAGTTAAAACTGCATATAACCAAAAGATCTTATATTTTGTGATACAAGTTTTTCTGTTGCTAAACCTAGATTTCAATGATATGCAGATCGTTCGCTTATTTGGATGTGGTCTTCAAAAAAGGAGGATGATGACTGAGGAAAACATGTGATTTACTTGATATATATATAGCTGGAAAAAAGTCATGTAACTCTAACCCAATCTTTGTTGGTGTAATTTCGCAGTATGGGGTGTGATTTAAGACTAGGTTCGACTTTGGAGTGGGTGGTAGAAGTATGGGGTGTGATTTGTATTGTGTAAGTTTTGTCAAAACAAGGCATCAATTTTATTTACTTGCTCAATTGTATATACAACAAACCTTTTTTTTTTTTTTTTTTTTTTTTTTTTTTTTTTAACGGATGTGATTTGCACACTCCATAAATCATGGTTGTCAAGATCGGGATCCTACCCAGGATCGTTTTCATCTTTGCAAGATCGTGATCGCAAGATCGTGATCGTAAGATCGGATCGGGATCTTAAGATCCTACTCTAATGTTATTTGTTAATAGTTTATGTAATTTTATACAAATCTACAAATTATAATACATTATAACCTCAAAATACTATGAATGTTTTATATAAATGTTGTCCTAAATTATGATTATAAAATGTTTAAAAGATTAACATGTTGTTTTTGAATTCTACAAACAAACAACCCATTAATTTGTAGTTTTTAGTTTGTAATCCGAGAAAAGAAGATCGGATCGGATTAGATCGAAGATCGTATGGTCAAGATCGATCCTATAAGATCTTAAGCTTGCAAAGATCCTATGTAGGATCCGGATCGTTTTTGTTTTGCAGTATCGTAAAATCGTAAGATCCTAAGATCAGGATCGGATCCTGACAACTATGCCATAAATGATTGGGACACTCTAATTTTTTGTGTTTTGACATTCATACCCTCAAAGTTATTTTTACATTTTTCACCCTTGTGAGGGTATAAATGTTCAAACACAATAAATTAATGTCCAAATCATTATTTAAAATGTGCAAATCATCTCTTTTTTTAAGTGACCACAATTAATAAACATGTGACCTGAAATATGTACATTAACGTTTAGCATTTGACTTTGTCAAGTATTCAACATCTTCGAATATGACAACAACATCATACCAGTTTCACTTTAACAAATTAAGATTCAAATATGAATCGGTATTGAGACGGGATTTGGATAAATTACTAAAATAAATGGTAAAGATTAGGTAATTTCAGAAGGAAAAAAAAAACATTAATTTTAGAAACAAAACTATTTATAAGTCAACTATTTTAAAAACTATATTTATGTGATAAAGCAAACAAAAGATTGAAATTTATATGTTAAATGGGTATTTTGAGAATTAAACATTAATAATTTTTATGTTTTTTAAAGATTAAGAAAAAACCATTTTGCATTATATATGGTATAGGAAAAGAGTTTGGATTTTGTTTTCAAAAACTTGTTTATTTATGTTCTTCAAAACCTCAAATATTAACTCCCGGGCCGTGCTTAGCATGACCTTAAACACTTCCTAGTTTTATATTATAATATAATATATAAATCTTTGCTAAAACTTTGTTGTTCTTTTGGGTTATGCATTGAAGTGGTAAAGACAATGGTGTATATAGAGTGATTACTTTTGCAGCAAACCAGTAAAGTGTAATATAGTCATTTATTTGTACACACATTTTAAATCCTTTGACACAATTTTTGGGATCCAAACAAGTGATGGGATTTTAAATCTTAGAAGTTCAATATCAAATACTATATAGTTTCAAATTCATGTGTTCTAAATTCAAAAACCAAACTCTCACTAAAACAATAAAGAGTGCTAGTTTAGATAGTGTCAAAATAAGTAAGAATGGATAAAACACATTTATCAGCCAGTTAAGATGAAATAGCACTTGTCGATAAATGACAACGGAATAATATATACTCGAAAACAAAAAGTTCAACCAGCTGTTTAAAACAATCATAAAATAACAAAATCAATACTAAAAGTTATAACCACTTGCTAAGATTTCACTTTAACTAGTATCAAAAGTAAACAAATCCAATTTCTGCTGTCGAAAAACCATTTCCAACAATATTTTTCTACGGGAGTGCACTTCCGTTACATAAACTAAACAAAACCAAATTCTTCTTTAGAAAACCATTTTTAAAACAACATGCCAACTCCGGTTTCTGAAGACATATCTCTATAGTCTTAGGGTGTGTTTGTTTTTTTAAAAAAAAATCTTACTAGCCCTCTTACTCTCACCAGTAAGAGGAGGGCAGACGTTTTCTTTGTTTGTTTTTTCTTTCGAGTAAGCACCCGCCAGACATATAACATCTTACTCAAGAAGAGGTGTGACTGTCTTATCGCTTCTTACTCGCTTTTGTAAACTTTATATAATATATTTGATTGTTTATTAACTATGTTATATTTATGATAAAAGTTTTGTTTCATATTTACATAAGTTATTTATTATCGTATTGCGTTGGTTTAATAAACAAATTGCAAAACGAAAGACTTAAAATCATTCGGACACTTATACAAAACAAACAACATTATTTCGCTCGATTTAAACTTTCTACCACCTCTTACCAAGATGTGGTAGAATGATTCGCACCAAAACATCTTAATGAAACAAACACACCCTTACTATATTTTAGTCTCAACAACCGACATTAAATATATATGATCCGGATAATAAAAACCAGAGTTGCGATTCACTGAAAAGTGAAAGAGATAAGTTTGCAAAGTCAATCATCTATTGTCATGTGTCTGCCATCAACTTCTTTATTTTTTTAAATATTATTAGTTAAAGGGTGTTTTGGTCATTTGACCTGTTTTTTAATTTCATCCCAAATTTCAAACGTAAATAACTTTTAAACGAAACTTTTTACAAAACCGATTTCACCATAATTTAATTCTTTTTAATTTGGTATGTATTTTGATATGTGAATTGAAACCTTTTTTTAGCTTTTTAAGTGGGTGTTGATTTTTTTAAATTTTCGACATTTTCGGCTCTAATTTGTCTAGTTTAAAGCCGAATTAATTAACAAGATTTATACCAAATCAAAGAGAATCAAATTTTAAAAATTGTGATGAAACCGGTTTTTTCTAATAGTTAGCCGTTTGTGACTTATATGCGTTTGAAGTATGAGGTGAAAAAAGAAAAACGAGTTAAATGACTACTACTATACCTCTTTGACCGAAAATAATTAAAAAAGAAAATAAAAAAGTTGACTAGATCCCATCTAATGGTGGAGGTTACTTTTTAGGATAATGATACTCTCATGTTCATTTGAACATGAGAAGTAATGTTGTGCTCCTTATGATTGTACATTTCAATTAAAATAAAATAAATGCTTTACAATAAGGACAATGTCCAATCACAAAAAGCACAACATTACCTCTTATATTCAAATTTCATATTCAAATGAACATGAGAGGATCCTAATCCTATTTTTTATACTTTGCTAATTGATATCACTTGATAATGGATCCGCAGTCATAAAAACCATCGGTTGGTTGATAATGTTTATCGTTAAAATTTAATAATTATGGGGCTTGTGGTCTAGTGGTAGAAGCTTAAGCAATTAAGCGAGCCACAAGTGAGAGTAGAAGACGTGGGTGACCTATCGGAAGTCCTCACCAGAACCACAAGCTCGCTGATATTAGGCAATGAAGAAGAGAGCCCGAAAGCCATTAGTTGCAGTTCGAATCCGAGCCGCCCCGGTTTTCATCCGCCGTTATTTCAACGAATTATAATCGTGTGGGGCGAGACGGTTTCTCACGGACGCCATTAAAATCCCCACTACCCCAGCCATGGATCGGTTACAAACAACATAGTGCGGGTATGATGCATGGATGAAGCTCATCAGAAAGGGTGCGACTTAATCCATAAAACGAAAGTCACCGTTAAAAAATATATATATAAAACATTTAGGCCCACCTGTTAATAGAAATCTTAAAAGATTAAGTTTGTAGATTTTTTATTTATATTTTTAAGGTTTAAAATTTTGTGACATATTATAAATTAGTGCAAATAATTGAATTTAGTCATGATAATTAATATCATATTGTTATTAAATATAATACACTTGCTTGTGTAATTTATTCATACCATAATTTCATTATATACGTCATTTACAATGGAAATACTATATTTATATTTCAAAATTCAGCATGTTTGTCTAAGAAGCATTTGATGTTGGACCTTAGAATATTTAAGTTCTTTGATATATATATTTAAATACATACTCATATTATTATCAATTTTATCATTTGTATTTATTACAAAATTATTACAAATTTATTACGAAATTTACGTTTTTTTTATATCATATCTTTTAAGAAACACCTAATCACTTTATAAAATAGATACATTATAGTAACTAAAATTATTAAACAATTTATATCAAAGTTATAAAATTGTAATCTTCTTTCATTTGTGATAAATTTTGCTTCACATACAAATTTTTATTATATTTTGATTGTTTATAAAAAATTATTTCGTAATAGATTTCAGTTGCGATGTGTACAAAATCAAGTGCATCAAATTGGAAAATAAAAGGACATATAATGGTGCAAAAGTGTGTTGGAATTTTGTTATACGAGAAAAAAGAAAATTTGAAAAATTAAAAAATTATTTCAGTTCTAACAATATAAGGAGTATCAAAAAAGTAAGTCATATTAAAATAAGAGAGTTGATATTTTTATCATATTTTTATGCAAATCTTATAACTGTGCATTACAATGTTATATTGTAAGCTTTATAATTTGTGTAAAATGATATTTGCATCAAAAAATATGATGAGAATATCAACTCGCTTAAAATAAAGGAGTAACTGTTTTGAAAATTTCCCAACTATTAAACATTATAACTTGAGATCATAACCAAAGTCCAAAACACTCATATCTATCTATACTACATATAATAGAAAAACGGTAAAAGGTGAAAAGTTGATTATTGAAATCGGTCAAATGAGAGAGAAATGCATAGTAATTAATACTTTTATTAAAACACCCTCTTACTTAAAAGTACAATAATTTATTCACATTGTACAACCAATTAAAAGCACATCTACCAAATTAAAAATAACCAATTAAAACATCCCTTACTAAAAAGTACAATAAAAATTTCATAACGTACAATTTAAAGAAGCTACAACATAATCCAAAATATAAAATAATTAAACACACTAATTAATGATATTTTTAAAAGTACATGTTATTATACACATTATACAAATTAATAAAACACACAAAACTTCATACAAGCTAATGATGAGTGCTTATTCACTCATCATTTTTACCCATCTAAGACCACAAAACGACTAAAAACACTCAAATATGATCAAAATATGTCAAAAATATCATCGGAGTGTGTTTTATGTCTTTCAGGTACAAAATGATTGAAAACAGAGTTGAAACGGACTAAATCGAATAAATCGAAAACGTGGTCAAACAGACGGAGCTTCAAGAATGGATTTTCTACATTTTCGTGAGTCGGGACGATTCTTAAAGTGGGTTTGGGAAACCATCTTAAAACCTTCCCCAAACCCAAATGACCATTTTGCTCATTCAAAACCAAAATTCCAAAATAAAACACCATTTTATTTTAAAACCAATTTTGTAAAATTATTTTCTTACAACCAATTTTTGTTTCAAAAAAAAAAAAAAAAAAAAAAAAAAAAAAAGTTTTACAAAACCAAAATACATTTTACAAAACCTTTTTACAAACAATACCCAAGCCTTTCATAATCCCCTTCCCCAACCCAAGAAAAAAAAACCCACCCATTACCCTTTTGTTTTCCTCCATCCTTTTCTCCTTTATCTCGCTTCCCGTAAACCGCCACAAGCCTTTACCCACCTCTTCACCCAAAACACTCCATCCTCACCACAACCCTTACCCACCCATCCCAACTCCCAAACCCACTACTCAAGCTTTCCTCTTCCCCAAATGCCACGATGGCAATCCAGGCTCAAAAAGCTCAATGGATGGCTCTGATTTATACTCACTTGTACCTAGGGGTGAAAACGAGCCGAGCCGAGCTCGAGCTCGGCTCGTTTATATATAAAAAGCTCGAGCTCGAGCTCGTTTCGAGCCTCACATTTTGAGCTCGAGCTCGGCTCGTGAAATTTTTCATAAGCTCGAGCTCGGCCGAGCTCGTTAACACAAAGCTCGACTCGCTAACACAAGGCTCGAGCTCGTTAACATGGTTATACGATAGAAAATATATATACGTATATATTTTAGGGCTCGCTTAGGCTCGCGAGCCCAAACGAGCCTTTGTATAGAGCTCGGCTCGGCTCGATTATTAAATGAGCCCAAACTTAGGCTCGAGCTCGGGCTCGAGCTCGTTTAGGCTCGGCTCGTTCTAGCTTTTTACCGATCCGATCCCGAGCTTTTCACGAGCGGCTCGGCTCGTTTCCACCCCTACTTGTACCTACTTAATCAAGGGCCAAGATGAAGTGAAGAAAGCACACAAAGGGTTTTGGCTTGCTGCCCTCACATAAGAAGCACAAAGAGAAGAAAGAAGCCAAGAGAAAGGAAGACAACTTTTTTATCTTATTAGTATAAATATGTATTAGGTGAAAAACAAAAACTTTGTCTAGAATCTATTGTTCTAGTCCCATTTAATTTTCATTGTCATTTACATTTCAGTATTATTTAACTTAAATGCAATTTAATTTCAAGTTCATTTAAATTCCCAGTTTTGCAATTTATGTATTGAATCTGCTATTTTTTTTTTCATTCACCAAAGTTGTTAAAAGTTCGTTTTTTTTAGCTCATGAGGGCTTATGTTTGAGCTCACAAGTTTGTCTTTAACATTTTCACATCGTCATAGTGTCAAAAACTCACTTCTTTGCCCTTGAGGCAGTGTTTGGATTAGCCCTTGTTCGTGGGTCAAAATTCACATTTTGACCCATTTTTATTCTCAAATCAGTTTTAAGGTGTTTTGCAAGATATTTGGTTTAAGTTGTTCTCACAAATTTAGCTTTCAAAAAGTTAATGGAAGTCTTTTTTTTTACAATTTCAATCTGTTGTAGCAGCCATGTTCAGTCCCCAAACAGCTTTTTCCCAACCCTTTTTGCATCTTATTGTAAGTCCATCTTAGCCCGCATTAGTTTTTTTTGGAATGCCCTTAGTGCTAGCTTAATCCATGTTAACTTGTTGCTATTTTGGAGTTCAATTAGGAGCTTATTCATAAGCTCTAAAATGCCCACCTCAATGCATGTTCTGTCCATTGTTTCAGCAGCATACTCACACCCATTTTAGTGTTTATTAGGCTTGCTTTGTAGCTTATTTAGGTTATTCATTCCCCATTAAGTTGAATTAGTTTAGGATTAGTTGCCTTAGTGCTTATTAGGATCATTCAATTGCTTATTTCATCACTTGTCTAGTTTTAAGGTTCCCCACTAGTGTAGCTTATTTGCCAACTGATTCCCCCCTCATTTAGTTACTCTCAGCTTATTTTAGATAGATAATCTCATGTGTTTAGCTTATTGGTTCATAAATCTTGCTTTCCAACTGCTTTTCATGCTATTTCGGTGCTTATAAGATCTGATAAAGTGGTGTTTGGTTGGTTTTCTGCCCAGCTCAGAACAGCTTATTCCAAGTTTTCAAAAGAAAAGTTTTTTTTTAAAGAACCCTATTTTGATCTTATAATTCAGTGGCAAAAAGAAAATTACAAAAAAATAATAATAAGTGAGAAAAAAGGACAGGAGGTGGATTCAAACCCAAGACCTCCTACCAAGCAATCCCACGCAACAACACAACCACTGATAACCAACTGCCCTTGGGTCTTTTTGCGTTTACATTTGCACCATAATTGTACTTAACTAGTTTTTGCATTTTTAGCTTATTAACATGTTTGCTTTTTTAACTGCTTATTTCCTTAAGCAGTGGTAGGTTTTTATATTTTTTTAGATTCAGCATTGTTAAAAGTGTTTTCTGTAATTTCCTTATAATTTTATAAAAATGTTTAGTATTTTTAGTAATTAATTTAGTTTAAAATAGTTTTTAATTCGTAGAAAATAATATAAAAGTCGAAAAAATACCCGGCTTTTTTCTAAAATCATTTTTAGTCATGTAGAATGTAGGAAAATTAGTTTTGCACTCGTAGGACTTAAATTGAATCTTTTTCACTTTCGAGGCTCGGGATTAGCTCGGGTTTTCGCGTTTTTGCATTTTAACACCCTAGGATGTAGTATAGCGTCGTTTTATTGTTTCTTAGGATTAGTAGTAGTCTATTTAGAGTTTACTTAGTTTTACATGCTTAATTTTCATTCCAGTTCTTTATTTTATAGAATAACGAAATCAAATTCCAAAATTCATTTAACCAATTCAAGTCCTATTCACGAAACTCAACGACACCGTCAATTTCACACCTCGTTGGGACACGACCCGGGAAATCACTTTTCCGGTATCACTTTTATCACACCCGTAAGATTTGGCACGTCAACCCTTTTCCTAAAAGGTTGGTTTGTCGGATTTTATGGTTAATTTGATATTTTGATATTGTGTTTATTCACCACACTCACAAACAACGAATCAAATTTTGGCGCCGCTGCCGGGGAGGTGTGTTGCGACAATATCGTGATTTTTGCGATTAGTGACTTGAAGAACCTTCCTCGTGAAGTTATTGTTTTCAAAAATACAAAATACAAAAATATTTTTCTTTTGTTTGTATATATGTAAAAGATAAAAATACAAAAAGATTTTGCTTGTTGTTTTAAATAAAATAGAACACACAATCAATATAACACTTCTCAACTTGAGTGTTATCATAATAAGTTCCCGAACCAAAGATTCAAAACTTGCCTTTTTGTTACTTGCGTGAATACGCTTGTGATTATTGGTTTAAGTTCACTGTGTTTTGCCTCGGTCTTGTTTTAATTGAAAGTGTTGTTTTTGAAAGTGCATGTGCACTCGTCTTCGAAAAATCCAAAAATATTCTTCTCATTCCTCTTGTCCATTTGATTCTATCTCTTTAACCCTCTACATGTTTAATTCTCATGGCGACGCTCGATTATCGCCGTTGTTTCCACCGCAAAGCCGTATGGAAGAGGATCGCCTTTATTGTCGAATCGTGATTGTTTATGCAAGCGATGTGGAAGGACGGGTGCAAGCAAATATTGCTATTGGTGTGAATTATCCGATAAAACTCTCTCGATGATTCTCCAAGTTTTTCCGACCATCCGCCACAACCCGATGTTTCTTCTATTGTCTCGAGCCCAAACCGTCCGTAATTGATCAAAATTTTTCGCGATTTACTAAGGTTAAGAGAAAAGAGCAAGAACCGAGACCAAAACGAAGTGGTGGAAATTGCTAGCTCTAAGAGCACACCACTTGTCCCACCTCCGAATCTTCAAGACGTTTTCAAGATCTCCTTAGGGACGGAATGAACATGATTGATAACTACCTTAATGAATTTCGTCTAAAGTTAACTTCGGGAAGTACCGCTACAAATACCATGTGTGATATTGATGAACCCTCGATTCCTACTACCGAACCTGAGATATCTTCATTCGATCACGATTATTGCTACGGTTGTGGAGACGTGTTACCAAAAGGATTTCGTTGCTACAAATGTATGTGCGAGTGGTGTGGAAACTATCTCATCGATGAATTTTGTTCGATTTTGCCGAGAATTCATGCGCTTATGATTCTAATCCTAATTCCTTCAATTTTCCTCGTAACGATTTCAACTACCCTCCTCGTAATGCATACGAACCACAACCGTATTATCAAGAATTCAATGATACATCGCTTCGTAACTTCTCCTCAATACCTTTGTTGTGCAAATCATGGGGTCCTCATTTTGATTATCAATGTCAATCATGGAATCAAAACTATGGGCCTCGACCCTTGTTATAACACTCCTTGTTTTGACAATTTCCAACCCCACAATTTCCGTCATTGAACCATATCCCGCCATTGATCAACATCCTCGTGAGAAAAGTATTCTAGAAGAACTTGTCAAGATCAAGCATCTCGCTACGAAAAATCTATGCTAGAATTACTTGAAGAAGAGGAACGAGCCGTCAGATTGAGAAATGTATGAAGAAATACGAATCAAGAATGGCACTTGCAAGACGTGCTCGATGGCTCACGACTTACATTGACGATGATGAGGATTCCATTCAAATGAAAGAATATTATGAGAGCTTATCCGCTGAATCACACCAAGAACCCGTAAACTCTAAGTATGGGGATGAGCATCTTAGCACTATTCTCGAAACGGAATCGCCTTGTGCCGAGAACCTTGTCCCAACCCCTGTGAGTCCGAGGTTATCTCCTGATGATGTGTGATGAGCCTCTTAATGATGATTCTACTTTCCTCCCACCCTTATTGATTCTGTTGAGATGATCTCCGAATCTGAAAATGATTATACGTCGTTTGATGATTCTTTATCATGTGGAGACATCGAGTATGTGGAGGAAATTCCTTCTGTGCTCGTCAGCTTAGAAGAAGTGAGAGATGTTGATCCCGAAGATCTTGATATGGACACCGATTTTGAAACATATGATGAAGATATTCTTGTTGTGTCCGAGAAACCTTTTGCTATGGCGTTCACTAATCCTCTGTTTGACTTTGATTCTCGAATTCACTTTAGTTTCGGATAATCCCATCTTTGACATTCGTAATGAGGATAGTGACTTACATGGAGAACCTCGTTATATCTCCATCTTTTCCCGAAGAAAAGAATAAGTGGCAATCCCACTTCGACGTTAGACCTTCTCAAGGAGTTCTCCGATGAACTCGCTCGCTGATAATTCTCCACCGGAGATGATGATGATGCACTTCGACTTTGAAGTCGACCCCGCTAAATTGGAAAATCTTCTACAATTGGTCTTCGATAATTCGTCGAGTGACACTATTATTGAAGAGGTCGACTTTCTTTCTCCTGATGACTGATACCTTCGGGTTTTCAGAGTGACGATTATGGCTTAGGTCCATCATCCACTGTGACACCGCTAAACCGCCTCGATGATGGAACCTCTTCTAAGATCGACATGGATGTTTTCATTGCTTTAGTGGTGGATAAGATTTCAACATTCCGCCAATGTTCATCAATCTAATCTTTTACCCACCCATCCCTCCCGTGATCAACTCATTGTCACTTTGCCTTCTCATCCCATTTTTCTCCATGTCTTAACTCCCACGGAGTGAAGACACCATCTTCGACCCCGCATTTTCATTCTTTTGAGTCGGTTGCATCTCATCGGAGTGGAATGGAGATTTTCCTCCACTGCTTCCCATGGACCAATGAATCCGGGTCGAGTCAAGCTAGCGACTGTTAACAAAAACAAGAGTATTCCATGGGTTTTCACCCATGTTTCGACTTCTTTCTTTTCTAACGACTAAGTGGGGAAACCTCCACAATGTTTGATTCTTGTGTGTTTGCTCATGTTTTCAGTATCCCTTGATCGTGATGATTGATGCGCCTGCTTTCAATCTAGCCGCCCAATATCCCATCATGTTACTAACGTTTATCCGGGGATATGTTTTCAAAATCCTTTTTATGTTAAATGACGATTTCGCTCACACTTGGTTAGTGGTATTACCTTTTCCGCTCGATAGTATCGGCTTGCCGGGACTTTGAATATTGAGGCAATATTCACTTCTAAGTGTGGGGGAATTCGCCGAATTTTGTCACATTTGTACCCTTTAGTCCCTAGTACCCTGCTTTGACCCAAAATTTAAAATTTTTCATAAAAAGAAGTGCTTTGCACAAAAATAAAGTGTTAATGCTTCGTGTTAATGAAAGTTTAGTCTTGATTAGGTTAGAACAAAGTGAATCCTCGACTGCCAGAGTGTTGATCTAGTCGCCTCTTAACATTTAGGCTAAGTTTTTACGAGTCAGGCAAATAAAAATGCTAAGCGTGGAGTAGTTGGTTCTCTTTAGAGCTTATATAAGTAATCTATGGCTTTTTCTCCCAAGAGTTCTAATTGAAACTAAAATACGTGCTCATCGTCAAACTTTGAACATTCAAATTGTCTTGTTACAACAAAAGTTTTTAGCAAAATTGATAAAGAGCTCAAGTTCAAGTTTTTATTTAAATTTTGAAAAGCATACTTTCTTAAAATCGGAATAAAATTGCAAAGTGAAAAGGGCTTGAATGATGCAAAATAAAGTGCAAGTCAAAAAAAAAAAAAAAAAAAAAAAAAGGTGAAAAAGTGAAAAAGTGAAAAGTTGAAAATGAAAATGCAAAATATGAGTCCTCAAATAAAAGCAATAAGTTGCTTATGAATAAATGTGCTAAACTTGCTTTTTCTTAAATTTAAAATGAAGTTGAGCTTGGATTCGCAAGGTTGTCTAAAAATTTGACGGTGATTTGAAATTCTTGAAGTCAAAGACCCCAAAGTCTGATACTATTCTCAAGGGTGAAAACCTAGCCTCCTTAAATGGACAAGTCGAGAAGAAAGTCGCAACATGGAGTGATCTCACCTTTGAATCTCGAATTTCTAAATTATCGTTGGTTGTTGTCCATTTAGTTATAGTTTTAACTTAACGGTAGCCTCAGAAATCTTTGGAATCAATTCGCTAATTCCCTGACTATTCTCCGTGGGTGTCAAAAGCCCGGTCACTTAAACCGATGTTTTGGGATGTGCCGAGAAGAAAAGTCACATGGAAGAGGCCCTTCGATCCTTAGACTTTCGTAGTTTCCGGAAGTTAAGATTTTAGTTGTGGATAGCAACCATAACAAGGTCGGTTTCAATGGTCAAACTTTTGAAAATGAGCACACGAACTTAATTGTATAAATTGAGGGAGTAAAAAAGTTAAGTCTCGACTTACATAGATTATTTGTATAAGTAGTGTTATCATTTTACAAAAACATTTGCACAATAAGTTTAGACTTAGTTTGAGAGTATTAAAAAGAGGATGACGATCACAATTCCCTGGAGACACCCATTTTGTGTGAATCCCGCTCCATGATACCACTTTTTGTTAATCAAGCATGTTGTTTAAATTCAAGTCTAGTTTAAATTTCTCGCATCAAATAAAAAGGTCAAAATGGGGTATGCTCGCATGTTTCATCCATTACTCACATGATTGATCGCTAGGACTAGCAATTGCCTAGGTAGGGAATTTGACGAGTGCTTATTCACCATCGCTTTTACCCATCTAAGACCACAAAACGACTAAAACACCCAAATATGATCAAAATATGTCAAAAGTATCCTCGGAGTGTGTTTTATGTCTTTCGTGTACAAAAGGATTGAAAACAGAGCAAAACGGACTAAATCGAAATAAACTCGGAAAACGCGGTCAAACAGACGGAGCCAAGAATGGATTTTCTACATTTTCGCATCCCGGACGATTCTTAAAGTGGGTTTGGGAAACCATCTTAAAACCTTCCCGAAACCCAAATGACCATTTTGCTCATTAAAACCAAAATTCCAAAATAAAACACCATTTTATTTTAAAACCAATTTTGTAAAATTATTTTCTTACAACCAATTTTGTTTTCAAAAAAAAAAACGCGTTTTACAAAACCAAAATACATTTTACAAAACCTTTTTACAAACAATACCCAAGCCTTTCATAATCCCCTTCCCCAACCCAGTAACAAAAAAAAAACCCGACCCATTACCCTTTTGTTTTCCCTCCATCCCTTTTCTCCTTTATCTGCTTCCCAGAAACCAGTTACAAGCCTTTACCCAATTCTCTTCACCCAAAACACTCCGTCCTCACCACAACCCTTTACCTAGTCCATCCCAACTCCCAAACCCACTACTCAAGCTTTCCCCTCTTCCCCAAATGCCACGATGGCAATCCAGGCTCAAAAAGCTCAATGGATGGCTCTGATTTATACTCACTTGTACCTACTTAATCAAGGGCCAAGATGAAGTGAAGAAAGCACACAAAGGGTTTTGGCTTGTCGCCTCACGTATAGAACACAAAGAAGAAAGAAGCCAAGAGAAAGGAAGACAACTTTTTATCTTATTAGTATAAATATGTATTGGTGAAAACAAAAACTTTGTCTAGAATCTATTGTTCTAGTCCCATTTAATTTTCATTGTCATTTACATTCAGTATTATTTAACTTAAATGCAATTTAATTTCAAGTTCATTTAAATTCCCAGTTTTGCAATTTATGTATTGAATCTGCTATTTTTTTTTTCATGCACCAAAGTTGTTAAAAGTTCATTTTTTTAAGCTCATGAGGGCTTATGGTTGAGCTCACAAGTTTGTCTTTAACATTTTCACATCGTCATAGTGTCAAAAACTCATTTCTTTGCCCTTGAGGCAGTGTTTGGATTAGCCCTTGTTCGTGGGTCAAAATTCACATTTTGACCCATTTTTATTCTCAAATCAGTTTTAAGGTGTTTTGCAAGATATTTGGTTTAAGTTGTTCTCACAAATTTAGCTTTCAAAAGTTAATGGAAGTCTTTTTTTACAATTTCAATCATAGCAGCACCATGTTCATCCCCAAACAAATTTTTCCCAACCCTTTTGCATCTTATTGTAAGTCCATATTAGCCCGCATTAGTTTTTTTTGGAATGCCCTTAGTGCTAGCTTAATCCATGTTAACTTGTTGCTGTTTTGGAGTTCAATTAGGAGCTTATTCATAAGCTCTAAAATGCCCACCTCAATGCCTGTTCTGTCCATTGTTTTAGCAGCATACTCACACCCATTTTAGTGCTTATTAGGCTTGCTTTGTAGCTTATTTAGGTTATTCATTCCCCATTAAGTTGAATTAGTTTAGGATTAGTTTCCTTAGTGCTTATTAGGATCATTCAATTGCTTATTTCATCACTTGTCTAGTTTTAAGGTTCCCACTAGTGTAGCTTATTTGCCAACTGATTCCCCTCATTTAGTTACTCTCAGCCTATTTTAGATAGATAATCTCATGTGTTTAGCTTATTGGTTCATAAATCTTGCTTTCCAACTGCTTTTCATGCTATTTCGGTGCTTATAAGATCTGATAAAGTGGTGTTTGGTTGGTTTTTTCCCGCATCGTAATCAAATTTTATTCCAAGTTTTCAAAAGAAAAGTTTTTTTTAAAGAACCCTATTTTGATCTTATAATTCAGTGGCAAAAAGAAAATTCCAAAAAAAAATAAATAATAATAAGTGAGAAAAAGGACAGAGTGGATTCGAACCCAAGACCTCCTCGCCAAGCAATCCCACGCAACAACACAACCACCGATAACCAACCGCCTTGGGTCTTTTATGCTTACATTTGCACCCTAATTGTACTTAACTAGTTTTTGCATTTTTAGCTTATTAACATGTTTGTTTTTTAACCGCTTATTTCCTTAAGCAAAGGGTAGGTTTTATATTTTTTAGATTCAAAGATTGTTAAAAGTGTTTTCTGTAATTTCCTTATAATTTTATAAAACTGCTTAGTATTTTTAGTAATTAATTTAGTTTAAAATAGTTTTAATTGTAGAAAATAATATAAAAGTCGAAAAAAATACCCGCTTTTTTCTAAAATCATTTTTAGTCATGTAGAATGTAGGAAAATTAGTTTTGCACTGTGAGGACTTAAATTGAATCTTTTCACTTTCGAGGCTCCTGGATTAGCTCGGGTTTTGCTTTTGCATTTTAACACCCTAGGATGTAGTTTAGCTGCTTTTATTGTTTCTTAGGATTAGTAGTAGTCTATTTAGAGTTTACTTAGTTTTACATGCTTAATTTTCATTCCAGCTTTATTTTGTAGAATAACGAAATCAAATTCCAAAATTCATTTAACCAATTCAAGTCCTATTCATTTAAACTCAACGACACCGTCAATTTCACACCTCGTTGGGACACGACCCGGGAAATCACTTTTCCGGTATCACTTTTATCACACCCGTAAGATTTGGCACGTCAACCCTTTTCCTAAAAGGTTGGTTTGTCGGATTTTATGGTTAATTTGATATTTTGATATTGTGTTTATTCACCACACTCACAAACAACGAATCAGCTAACAAGTTGATGTTACATATAGTTTTGAAAACCGGACCGGATCGGACCAACGTGTTCAACCGGGAACCGATGTCGCCACCGGTTTTCGGCTAACCAATTAAAGCCATCCGAAAACGAACCAGAGAGGACCCGTTAAAACCGATACAAACTGATGAACCAAGTTTCATCGAGATATTTTCACGTTCTATTTTGAGCGTTATACGAAACACTTACCACGATATCGCATATCGTTGATTGTCTGCCGCTAGAAACCGATGCCGCTAGGCACGGGTAGTCGCCTAGTACTAAATATAATAGAAAACGGTCAAAGCATGAAAAGTGAAAAGTTGAAAGTCAAAAGTGAGAGAAATGCATTGTGTAATTAATACTCTTATTAAAACACTTCGTTACTTAAAAGTACAATGATTTATTCACATTGTACAACCAATTAAAAGCATCTCTACCAAATTAAAAACAACCAATTAAAACACCCCTTAGTAAAAAGTACAATAACATTTTTAAAATGTACAATTTAAACAAGCTACAACATAATCCTAAATATAAAATAATTAAACACACTAATTAATGTTATTTTTAAAATACCCTAAAATGAAAGCTAAATGTTATTATACACATTATACAAATTAATAAAACACACAAAGCTTCATACAAGCTAACAAGTTGATGGTACATACGGTTTTGAAAATCGATAGGACCAACGGGTTAACCGGAACCGTGTCGCCACCGGCTCGCTAACCAATAACAACCATCCGAAACGAACTAGAGAGGACCCAATGAAACCGATACAAACCGTGAATCGTGTCTCATCGAGATCTATTTCTCCTGTTAATCGTCACAGGTACCCACCTCCGCAACGCACGGTACCTGCTATACTATATATAAAGAAAACCAAAAGGTAAAATTGAAAAGTTGACACTATTAATACATATCGAAACCGAGTTGACCCGAGACGCTCAAACTCGGTGGGTTGACCTGCTTAATTTGACCTGCTTTGACCCAACCCGTCGGGTTGACTTGGTTTAATCGATTTGCTGAGGGAACTGCTCAACCGGCTTAACCTCCCGGTCGAATCGGGTTTCAAAACATTATGTTTAATCCCCAAATCTTCAAACTTTTATTTTTTTCGTTTAGAACCCATAAACATTTTTTAACACAAAATGATCTGTCGCTATATAATTATATTATATATATAAGTTTTCTTCAAAAACGATTATAATGTTTTACAATTAAGAGAAAATATGTGCCCGTTAGTGCACATTTTACTTTTCAATAGGCTAAATACGCCCATTCCAAAAAAAAAGATGGAGCTAAATGTGCCCAAATCTTTTACAAATAGCCAAAATTAGCCCATTTTTTATTTTGGGCTAATCACATTCATGCTAATTTTGTAGATTATGCTCTTCTTAACAACGACACCATTAATCCCATCCTGTTAGTTTTACGACAAGAACGTGTTGTTAGCTTTTATCTCATAACCGATGAATGTTTACTTTCATTTTCATTAAAAAATTCTATGTTGTTTGATAGATGTTAAGAAGTTTTGTCTACACTTTAGCTTATCGATAATACAACCGCTTTGCATCAGAGATTTACCTGCTCACGCTTTATTTTAACGCTACATAAAACACTCACCACAATATCCCAAATCATTAATTATCTCGACGCTAAAATCCGCCGCAGTGCTGCGTCTTCGCCTTTAAGATATATAAACTTATCTTGACTTTAGGATTGACCAATAATATGCAAAAGTTGAAACCTCTTGGGCACAAAGTTCTTTGCCCATAGTGTCCATAATTTAAACCACCACCTTGTTTTGTTAAGTTGATCACATGCCTACAAAGTATAAACTATATTTCTATAAGGGTTGAGTTATTAATACTGCCATGCTTTTTATTCATACGTGCTATTTTTTTTTTTTTTTTTTTTTTTTTATTTTTTTATTTTATAATTTTGTTTATATCAAAAGTTTATAAACCCGAAAACGCGAATCAGAATATAAAGTTTAATAAATCAAACGCTTAAACCGCCGAATACTAATAAACTAACAAAAACCAGCACACAGACTGAAAACGGAGGACAGTTTAATATTCCTGAAATATATACCTACTTATAACCTCGTAGGAATAGTGTATCCCTTCTATAAATATCTTTGTTTCACTTTCTAATTACAGTATACAACATTTACTACACTCCTTTACCTAATCACAAAACATGGAAGCTAGTCATGAAAATAACACAACCACCACACCGATCACGACCTTGTCGTCCTCATGCGGTACGCTAGGTGGTCACCTAGCACGTCGTTTAGTCCAAATTGGAGTAAACGACGTGTTCTCAGTTCCAGGTGACTTTAACTTGACTTTACTAGATCATTTGATAGCTGAGCCTGGTCTTAACCTTGTGGGCTGCTGCAACGAGCTAAACGCTGGCTATGCTGCTGACGGGTATGCAAGAGCTAAGGGCGTTGGAGCGTGTGTTGTTACGTTCACTGTTGGTGGACTAAGTGTGATTAACGCGATCGCGGGTGCTTATAGTGAGAATTTGCCTGTCATATGTATTGCTGGTGGACCCAACTCGAATGATTTTGGGACTAATAGAATTCTTCATCATACGATCGGTTTGCCAGATTTTACTCAGGAGTTTCAGTGTTTTCGAACTGTTACTTGTGCTCAGGTACTTGTTTGTTTACTTAATTATCGGTTTTAGATTTTTTTCCCCCTTACTTGATTATACTAACTATGCTTTTAATATTACTTATTATGATCCATTGAATCTGACAATTTCATCTACTCCATTAAATTCATGTTTATTTTGTGAGTTGCTGACTAAAGGACTGATGTCTAGAACAAATGAACAATCTTTGATACAGTACTATTTTATTAAAAGTTCAGGTGAAGTTTGGATCTATACATGAAAAGAAGGAAATATTATAAGCTGTCTTTATAAACCGTTTCGGAAAACTTTTGTTATTGATGCAAATTCTGGTAATAAATGGTTGGTTTGTGATAAAATCAACAGGTAGTTGTTAACAATTTGGAAGATGCACATGAACAAATCGACAGTGCAATCTCGACAGCTTTGAAGGAAAGTAAACCAGTATTTATCAGTATAAGTTGTAATTTGCCTGGAATCCCTCATCCTACTTTCAGCAGAGAACCCGTGCCTTTCTTTTTGCCACCAATGTAAGTCTTACAAATTATCAAGATATATCAGTCTTTGTGTGTTTGATGTTGAATGCGTATAGTTTATGTATCACATCTCCTGCAGATTGAGCAATCCGTTAGGACTCGAGGCAGCAGTGGAAGAGACAGCAAAGTTTTTAAACAAGGCCGTAAAACCGGTCATTGTAGCAGGCAGCAAATTGCGGGTTGCAAAGGCACAAAAGGCGTTTCTGGAATTTGCGGATGCTTCAGGATATCCAATAACTATAATGCCATCAGCTAAAGGACTTGTACCTGAGCACCACCCAAATTTTATTGGCACTTACTGGGGTGCGGTTAGCACCAACTTTGTTGGGGAGATAGTAGAATCAGCCGACGCGTATATCTTTGTGGGGCCAATCTTTAATGATTATAGCTCGGTTGGTTACTCGTTGTTGATAAAGAAAGAAAAATCAATCATTGTGCAACCTAATCGTATAACGATTGGAAATGGATCTTCTTTGGGTTGGGTGTTTATGGCGGATTTCTTGAGTGCATTGGCTAAGAAGCTAAAGAAGAATAGCACGGCTTTGGAGAACTATCATCGGATATTTGTCCCGAGTGGTGTACCTTTGAAATGCGAGAAAGATGAACCCCTTAGGGTCAATATCCTCTTCAAGCATATTCAAGTATGATCTCTTTTTTGAGGAAAATCCATGATTTATCACCATTTATTTGGGTTCTTGACATTGAATATACTTATTTCTTTAACAGGAAATGTTGACGGGAGAAAGTGCAGTAATTGCTGAGACAGGTGACTCGTGGTTCAACTGTCAAAAGCTTCGTCTCCCTGAAAATTGTGGGTAAGCAGGGCTATTTTTGGAGTTGAACATTTCCTCTTATATGATTTTGGTGTCATTTTTAAAAATGCAATGCCAAACACCCCCTTATATGGTACACCACTAATAACTTATGCTTTGAACTTTGTCCAGTTATGAATTCCAAATGCAGTATGGATCAATTGGATGGTCTGTTGGTGCAACTCTTGGTTATGCTCAGGCAGCAAAAGACAAACGTGTGATTGCTTGTATTGGTGATGGTAGTTTCCAGGTTCGTCAAAACGCTACTGTTACATATTATTAAATGGCCTAGAAGTGTTTCTAAACCACCACCAAATGGCCTAGTGGTAAGGTCCTTGGTTTCCTCACAAGAGGTCAAGGGTTTAAACCTCGCTAGGTGTGTACATTTGGGGGTGGCTAGGGAAGGGTCAGAAATGGTCCCGGAATTAACCCGGTGATGCCGCGTGCATCTGAGTCAAGAAGGCTCGCCCTCCCCGGGTAACATGAATAGGAAAACCTCATCCGTTTAGCCTAGAAGTGTTTCTAAAAAATATTGAAAACCGCATACTTTCTGCAAATGAGCTATAACTTTCAAAAATAATTAGGCCTAGAATCTTGACCAACTGATGTTTTTATTAACCAGGTAACAGCACAAGATATCTCAACCATGATTCGTTGCGGACAAAATACAATTATATTCTTAATCAACAATGGGGGTTATACTATTGAAGTAGAAATCCATGATGGTCCGTATAACGTCATCAAGAATTGGGACTACACCGGCCTAGTCAACGCTATCCACAATGGCGAAGGAAAATGTTGGACATCCAAGGTGAGAGCCCGATCTGTTGTTTCTGTATTTGATATATAATACTAAAGACTCTTTATTTTTTATTGCAAACATAATGGGTCTTAAATTTCTAAAATCTGTGGTTGTTTGTAATTGCTGTTATATCGAAATATTCATGAACATGCATTGTTTTTGCAACAGGTTCGAACAGAAGAGGAGTTGGTGGAAGCCATTGCCACAGCAACAGGAGCAGAGAAGGATTCACTATGCTTTATAGAAGTATTTGTGCACAAAGATGATACGAGCAAAGAGCTACTGGAGTGGGGTTCACGAGTCTCTGCTGCTAATAGCCGGCCTCCAAACCCACAATAGTCGTGCAACACAGGATCCTCAGGTTTTAAGTTGTTTGCTAACATTCCACTCATCGTGTCGGTGAGTAAAGTAGATGGTTGCAGTTTTTATATCTATGAAGTTGTAATAAAATGTTTCAGTCTTGAATGTATAAATAATTGGATTGTACCATCCATTTTATATTCTTAGTTATTGTTCATCATGAGCAACGCTTTTGAACTGCAATTAATCGGTGTTGAGTGTTTGGGTGGAGGCAATGTGATTATGCTTATTTCATGATTTTAGAGTCAGGTGACTAGGTTTGGATATCCAGGTTTGAGTGTTTGGGTGAAGGCAATGTAATCGGTATTAGTATCTTATGATCTTAGGATCAATCTAAGAGTTTTCGATAATCTGTTTGAGAGTATTCCAAAGGCAAACACATCAGCGCCCCTCTCAACCCCAAGGACTAATAAGCTAACATTTCAGCTCCCATGCATTTTACCAAGAGCACCCGGGCCACAAGCTGCAATCAAGTAGAAACAATATTTGAGTGTTTGTCTGGGTAACTAGTAACGGTTCAGACTCACAAAGAGTAATAGAGGGCAAACTGGTCGATGTGTCAACAAATGATGCAGGATTCGTTCGCTCAAGAGTACCTAGGTTTAGGAGCTGGTTTATCTCTGAGGATTTGATTACACTACTGGTGTCAGATTCTAGCCTATCCTCCTAACTAAACTCCTTCCTATGGGTTGTTCCTCCTCCATCCTTTCCATCACCAATATTCTGGTCGTCATCATTGTGATGATCAAACACAGTCTCCTCTGAATCCACCTTCTCACCTTTTTTCTTCAGCACTTCATCTTCACTCATATCCCCTAAATCTAATTCATCAGCAAGTTTGTGAATTATTTTCAACCTTTTACCAAGTTGTTCTATTGTTGGTTTCTTACTTCCCATCTCAAGTCCTAAGTTGGCGCTAAATCCAATTTTCCTACGCGTTTTAGGAGTAGGTCCGCTCAGTTTTGAGCTTTCTATAGAAGGACTACCTCTAGCTATATATTCCTTATAAGCATTGAAGTTTTTATCAGCAATATCAAGCAACTCTTGTGGTATCCCCATTGGTGGTTTGGTAGTTGCGTCCTTGGCAGGCTGCAAGTTATTCATTACATTGTCATTTACCCTTACTCCAATGGGTCTTGCTAATAGCTTGTTAGTCTTCATCATATGTGAATCATGTTGGGAATTATGTTTTTAAGACTTCAACAATTAGTAGGGATTGTTTTGTCATTGTCATTCTCTGCTAGAAGGATTGAGCCTGTAACGTGATTATGAAATGATATGATGTTAAGTAGAAGTAGCGAATCTCTTGAAGAAGTGATTCTCTTGAAGAGTACAAGCGTTGCCGTATTCTTCTTTGAAGGGTGAAAGCGACTAGGATCGACATCGTTGTATGAATTAAATGCTAACCCATTATTATCTTTGAGCGGCCCGAGGTTAGCATGGGTTTTATTGTCTTGCTCAATATAGTTTAGTGTATTAGTCATTAAATGCATGCTTGCATGTTTAGTCGATTGAGTAGTAATAGTATTAGGGTTCCTTGTCTATAAAAGGAACCATATAGTTTGTAATAGATAACTCATCCGAAACATAGAGTTTCGATTAATAAAAGATCCATAGAGGATCTAAGTGTTCTTAGTTATAACAACTTGTATTTACTTTCCGCTATAGAATACGAGTTGTAGAGATTGTCTATTAGTTTGCTTATGATTACATAGGCAACACTAACGATCCACGAGTGCTAAAGATCATCAAGGTCGAGAGTTTTCAACAAGTGGTATCGAGCCTCGGGAGAGTCTCTACGATCTTGAGAACCTTATTTACCTCACCCCATACAACCAAAACATATTCACCATGCACAGGCGATGATGAATCGAAGTAACCACCAACAACAACATCAAAACACCACCTCTATGTCGACAACTTAGTCTCTCCACAAGATGTGGTAAGTTTCCTTACCTAAAAAAGGAAGAGTATGATCATGGACCATGAAGATGCGAGCTGGATCTCAATATTGATTGGAATCTATGGGAGATTGTGAAGAATGGTAGCGATCGAAGAAGACTATCGGATCTTGATGGTAAGTTTACCATTGCTCCTCCCAAAGCTGCTGAAGAGGTTTTAGGCGTGCAAAGAGAGCACAAGGTAAGAACCATCCTCCTTCAATCTATTCACGAAGATCACTTGGGTGATTTTCACCACATGGTTGATGCAAAGGACATCTGGATGGCTCTTAAAGCAAGGTTTGGTGGAAATGAAGAGTCCAGGAGAATGAGGAAGTCCATCTTGAGACAACACTTCCAAGAGTTCAATATCTACGAAGAAGAAGGTATCCACAAGGGATCGACGGGTTTCACAAGATTACGAGTCACTAAACCGGTGAATGCAAAGCGACAATGATGATAGCAATTCAAAGTTCCTCGATCTTTGCCTCCATCATGGTTACATGTGAGTATAGCCCTTAAAGCTAAAGGTGGGTGGACATGCTCACTTTTGATGAGCTATACAACAAACTCGGATCTCTTGAACACGATGTCGGATCTCCCTACCGTGCATCCTCTTACGGTCATTCGACCTTTGTTGGGACATCCCACTCGAATATGATGATGCATGCTTCAAGTCCATCTTACTTACCATCATCATCCTATCGTCCCACTCCATCACATCCTCAAGCTAAAATTTGGAAGTATATTGGAGGATGTTCTTCACTCATTTGTTCTTGATTATGATACTCGTGACATCGGTATATGAAGATTTTGACCAAGTGGACCCACTTGAGATGGAGGAGATGAAGGTGAAATGGCGGTGGCCATGCTTTCGATGGATATCAAGAGGTTTGAAGAGAAGGCGGGAAGGAAGTTTGGGTTCAAGGAAAGGATCCACTCGTTTTGACGGAGAAAGGTCAAGTGTTTCTCTTGTCACGGATGGGTCATTTCTCGAGGAATGCAAAGACAGGAAGAGTGGAGAGTACTAGCTACAATTCCTATCGTGAGAATCGAGAAGGAGCTAGCACTTGACTCTCTAGTCACCATGGATGAACAGGTCAACTGGTGCACATGAACACCGTGAATGAGGAAGGCTGGCGATCTGAGAGAAGCTTGGATTCTTGGCTAGATGCACTTCGGAAGATAGGCATGATCGGTTTGCCTTCATGGGACTTTCTCGGTACACAATTGTATATTTGGTTGTAGTGAAAGATACAATGAACGAAAGAAGCTTATGATACTATGAAACCTAAATACAATGAATGCTATGTTGATAATGAAGCTTATAAACTCTCGTTAAAAACATTAGAAAGACAAAAGGTTTGGTTTCAAAAGAATCGGATAGCTTATGAAGAAAAGATTAAGGTGCTTCAATTTGATCTAGATATTGCTAATATTAACTTTAAGCGCTTGAAAAAGAAAAAGGCGATACTATTCTTTGAGAATCTAGAGCTTAAAGAGAAACTAGTGAGGAAATAGCTAGACATAAACAATGGTTAATATCGGTGACAATCTAGCTAGAGCACTTTATAATAGTCGGTCGGTGAACTCGGGAATAGGTTTAGGCTTTCAAAAGTATGTAGGATTGGAAGCTAGGCAAGATGGGCGTAAATCTACACTGCAGGCTTAGAACACTTTAGAAAGGAAGGTGATTTACATGTTGTCCCCTGGACCTATTAGAGGTGAATTCATGCCCTTGACACATCCATTAATGTTGACTTTGATGGATCACACCATCTGTATGGCAAAAGTCAAAAGACTTGCCGGACAACGATGCTTCATCTTATGACTTTGTCTCTTTCTCGGCGGTGACAATTCATCGGATCAAGGATCTACTTCACGGCTGTGATTCAAGTGATAAGTCGGACCTTCCCAAGCCTCACACGTGAGCCTACACCCAAGCTTGCACCCAAGTCTATCTACAAGCCTTCTAGGATAGGCTGCTGAGGAATCCACTTCCAAGCTGTTTCCCCGAAGACTTGTCTTTTAAATCTTTGAATAATATGTCATTATTAAAACAATTCCTTTAATATTTACGGTTTAAGTACTTCTACATGTAATCGAACATCTTCTTTGTTGAATACATCTTCCAAAAGGAAGACTTGTTTTGTTGTGGAAGTAAACTTCATTTAATTAAGGATTGTGATTTTTATGAGCAAAGATTGGGTGCATGTGCTCTTGGTGAAACCTAGACCGGTGTGGACCAATGTTAAGAATATTCCACCTTATGTCCCACAAGCTACTTATCTCGACTCTTCTTGGAGGAGGTCGGTGATAGACCTTATGTGCAACCTACTAGCCCATATTTTAAACATGGTTATTGGCTGCATATGTTGACTCTATGAAAAATGGGAAAGGATGTTGAGGCTGCTTTGTCAAGTCCTCGTGAGTTGTTCTTGGAATAATAAGAGACCTAAATATCAATGGAAACCCAAGAACAATGGTGGATCTTACTCTTTGCTAAACCTAAATCTAATGATCCACAAGGCGGGTTCAAGTCGGCAATGACTTGAGCCTCCTCGATATACTAACATTCTTTTGTATATATGTTTGTTTACGTAGGATCATCCCTTAAGCATAAAGATATTGGTATTGTTGATAGTGGTGTTCAAGAAGTATGTGCGGCAATAGAGATATGATGCACAATTTTGTTCCTATTGAAGAAGGAGGAATGTGACCTTTGGTGGAAGTGATGGTAGAATTCTTGGGAAAGGCACCATCAAGACACCTCTCTTGAACTTTGAGAATGTGTACTATGTTAGGGAACTTGAACTTCAACTTGTTCTCGGTCTCACAAATTTGTGACACCAAGAACAAGGTACTCTTCTCGAAGATGAATGTCTTGTGCTTTCTAAAGAGTTCAAGCTTCGGAAGATACTTCAATTCTACGAGAGTCCTCGAACTCACAATCTATACACATTCAACCTCAATGAAGTTCACCACGAAGGTGACCTCACTTGTTCTTGGCTAAAGCATCATTGGATGAGTCTAACAAATGGCATAGGAGAATGGCTCATGTGAATTTCAAAACAATAAACACTCTCTCAAAAGGGGACTTGTCGAAGGTCTTCCCACCAAAGTTTTCTCCAATGATCATAATTGTGTTGCATGCAACAAAGGGAAGCAAACAGAGCATCCTACAAAGGTCACATCCTTTGCGGTGAGCATTATTTGAGCCTCTCCAATTTGTTACATATGGATCTATTTGGTCCAACTCAAGTCGAAGCATTGATCACAAGTACTATTGTTTGGTTATCAGCGATGGATATAGCGATTTTCTTTGGGTGTTCTTTCTAAGGACTAAAGATGAAACAACTCCGGTCTTGAAAGACTTCATCACCCTCGTTGAAAATCAGTTGAACAAGAAGGTTAAGGAATTGGTGTGATAATGGGACGAGTTCAAGAATGCTATTATTATAGAACTCTGAGGTCTAAAGGGATAAAGAGGACTATAGCAATCCAAGAACCCCACAACAAAATGGGGTGGTGAAAGAAAGAATAGGACCTTGATAGAGGCTGCGAGATCAATGCTTGCGAGACTCTAAATTGCCCACTATGTTTTGGATGAAGGCATTGGCTTGACTTGCTATGTGTATGAGTCTCCATTACTAGACCTCACCTCAAAACACCATATGAACTTCTCTTTGGGAAGGTTCAGGTCATTCATTACCTCAAACCTTTTGGTTGTCAAGTGACCATTCTAAACACCGGTGATCCTTTGGGGAAGTTTGATGAGAAGGGCGATGATGGTTATATTGTGGGTTATTCACTAATAGCAAGGCTTATAGAGTGTATAACTTATCGCCAAGAAGATAGAGAGACCTTGAACACGAGATACGGAAGATAAGCCCAATGTTCAAGGACGAGGTCATGTGTGGTCTTTTGACCTCGACTACCTAGCGATTATCCGGGTTATACTAGACATATGGCTAACAAAGTGCGAGGCTCTCAAGAATCTCCCACTAACAATGCGGTACCTTGGATCTCGACTCGGAAGTGAATTTGAAGATGATGAACAACCTATACTTGTGCCTTCTTTCTCCCCAACAATGTTGCGGTAACTCTTCTAGAGATACTTCTGTGAGTGTGAAGATGAATCACACTATCTTGAGGACCTTGCTAGACTTGAGACTCAAGAGTTTGCGGCTAAGCTTGAAGGCGAGAAGGTGAATGGGGAGCTTGCAAATGAGGTGTCGGTGGAAACCATATTCCTGCGACACGATCGATCTCTCCATCGTCATCAAATCTCTGCTGGCTCGTGCATTACTACTCCTATTCCTACTAGAGTGTCCACGGACTTTGGGAACCGTATACTCGCTTTCAAGTCCTTGGATCTTGGAAATCATCAACCCAATCGGCATTTTCACCTCACCTTCCTATGACACAACTTTTGTACCAAGCGTGACTAATCTTGAACCTACCATTGAAGTCAACCCCATTGCTACTAAAAGAATCAACATAACTCACCCTCAATCCAATATTATTGGAGACATTCTAGCTCTGTTAGAACTCGAAGGCTATCTCTAGTCCTAAATTTGGACAGTTGCTTTTCTCTCCTATGTCTCAAATCGGCAAAGAGACAATCACACGGACTACAAGCATTATGCATTTGCGTGTTTTCTTTCTCAAGTAGAACCAACCGGTGTCTCTCAAGCTCTTGAAGACTCAAGTTGGATTGAGGCAATGCAAGATGAAATGCAGCAGTTTGAGAACCAACAAGTTTGGATCTTGGTACCATTACCGGATGGCAAATATGCTATTGGAACTAAATGGATTACGAAGAACAAAAGAGATGCAAGGGTGTGGTTATTAAAAACAAAGCAAGATTAGTAGCTCAAGGTTACGAGGCAAGAAGAAGGATTGATTATGATGAAGTGTTTGCACTGTTGCTAGAGTAGAGGCCATTCGAATTTTCTTGGCCTATGCATCCTACATGGGCTTCATCTTTGTATCGGATGGATGTTAAAGGTGCTTTTACGTATGGTGAGATTGAAGAGGAAGTTTATGTCACACAACCCAAAGGATTTGAAGACCGGATCATCCTAATCATGTTTACAAAGTCGTTAAAGCTCTCTATGGACTTCATCGGGCACCAAGGGCATGGTATGCTAGGCTTTCATCATTTCTCTTTGAAGCATGGCTACGAGAAGAGGTGCCATTGATAAGACTCTTTTTACGAAGAAGAACTCGGCGGACATCATACTTGTGCAAGTGTATGTGGATGACATCATTTTCGGATCCACTAAAGAAGCTTGGTGTAGGGAATTCGAGGATCGATGAAGGAGAATTTCGGATGAGTGCTATGGGGAGCTTACTTTCTTTTGGGTCTCAAGTTCGTGAGAAACAAGGATGGGATATTTATCGGTCGGGATAAATATGTGAGGACATGTTGAAGAAATTTGGTATGGAAGGTGTCGGGCGCCACAACACCTTATGAAGCTCAAAACAAAAGCCAACAATGATCCGGATCTACACGTGAATGTTCATTTATCTGGATCAATGATTGGTTCATTAATGTATCTAATGACTTCAAGACACGATATTACCTTTCTTTGTAAGTGTGTGCTCTCGACATCAAGTCACTCCTCTTACTTCCCATCTCAATGCGATCAAGAAGATCTTTAAGTACCTCAAAGGCCAACCTCATTTAGGCCTTTGGTACCCAAAAAGTCTCCTTTTAAGTTGGAAGCATATAGTGGCGGTGATTATCTTTGGTGCAAATTTGGATAGGAGATCCACAACTGGAGGATGTCAATTCCTTGGAAAGAGATTGATTTCTTGGCGGTGCAAGAAACAAACCATTGTGGCTACCTCAACTCTTGAAGCGAGTATGTTCTTCTTTTGCAAGCTAGCGTGGACGGTGCTTTGGATTCAAAACCAATTCTTTGGACTATGGGTATAACTTCATGAACACAACTCTTTTATTGATAATCAGTACCATATGCATTGTCAAAATCCAGTTTTCACAGTAGAACCAAACATATTGAAATCGGACACCACTTTATAAGAGATGCATATGAAAACATTTGATAAATGTGGCTAAAATTCATCTGAGATGATAATGTGGCGGATCTGTTAACAAAAGCTTTTGATGGACCAAGGTTTCAACACCTTGTGGTCAATATTGGAATGCTTAACCCTTAGCGCAAAGTTTAAGGGAGGCATATGCCTCGAGGCATATGATTTTCTTTGTTTCTTGTTTGTTGTTCTTAGTTAAAAAAAAAAAAAAAAAAAAAAAAAAAAACTAACTTTCTTGCGGGTTTGTTGTATTTTGTTGATGGTTTTAACTCACGGATATACCTTGTGTGTATCAAAGAGTTAGCTAGTCCAAAGGTACTGACTTTGGTAAAGACACATCAAATCATTGATAAATTGTAATGATTTGCTCAAAATCATAGGGTCGCAACCACCCATGCTTAATTCTTTGAGAGTTGTATGGTCATCAATTCACCATGGTCTATTCCTTTTGGAATCCAAGAATTGGCTAGCCCACAAGTATATGGATTGTGGTAAAGGCAACTATCCCCATATTTGGTTATCAATTCACCAATTCTAAGAATTGACTAGTCTGAGCAAGCGGCTACGGTAAAGACACATCAAATCCGTTTATATAGTTCTTGATTTGCTCATAAATCGAGATGGTTATCAATGTACCATAGTTTTCGGACTTAAACATCGGCTACTCCGGTAGTGATGGCTATTGGTAAAGAGACATCAAATCCATTATTTTCAATGATTCACCTCTCGGGAGTTAACACACTGGATGTGATGAGAATAGTATGCAACTAATAAGTATTGATGTACATTATGTCATTTGTTCTTTGCAAAGACACGGCGTTTCAAAGTTTGATCATCATAGAGATGAGATTATTAGTGGTTCTTTGCTCTTGATGTGTGAAAACAATCCTCTAATCTTGAAGTTTCAAAGATCTTTCAAGGTCGAAGCGGAACTTAACCAAGTCAAATTCGGTTTAGGGAGGATTGTTGGGAATTATGTGAAGTAGGATTTCTTTGTCATTCTTGCCGAAGGATTCTGCTGAAGTAGAAGCGAGAATCTGTTGAAGAAGTGATTCTCTTGAAGAGTACAAGCGTTGCCGTATTCTTCTTTGAAGGGTGAAAGCGACTAGGATCGACATCTGTTGTATGAATTAAATGCTAACCCATCATTATCTTTGAGCGGCCCGAGGTTAGCATGGGTTTTATTGTCTTGCTCAATATAGTTTAGTGTATTAGTCATTAAATGCATGCTTGCATGTTTAGTCGATTGGGTTGTAATAGTATTAGGGTTCCTTGTCTATAAAAGGAACCTCATAGTTTGTAATAGATAACTCATCGAAACATAGAGTTTGGTTAATAAAAGATCCATAGAGGATCTAAGTGTTCTTAGTTATAACAACTTGTATTTACTTTCCGCTATATAATACGAGTTGTAGAGATTGTCTATTAGTTTGCTTATGATTACATAGGCAACACTAACGATCCACGAGTGCTAAAGATCGACATCAAGGTGCGAGAGTTTTCAACAAACGTGCTCGAGTTTAAAACTTTAAGTTTTTGAAAGATAACTTTGTCAAAAATTTAAGTTTTTGAACAAGTAATGACTTGTTGAAAGAGTTTTTGATCAAGTTATCTTTTCGAGATTCTTTCATAAGCATGATCAAAACACTTTATCTCAGTCATCTAACTAAAAAATTTAATCAAAACACTCTAAATCGCAAACCCTTTGATAATTTTAGTGCTTAACCAAAACGCAACCCTAACTATTCATTTTCTATCAATGTAATGCATTATATTGAATGAATTCATAACAAATATGTAAAATCACAAGTTAAAGATGTTTGAAAACTTACTTTTGCATGAAAAATACTAATTCGGGAAAATAATGATTTTACGAGGGTTTTGTGATAGAAGCGTTTTGAAAGACAGAGAGAGAGAGTTGTGATACTAAAAATGATATGTGTGATTTCCTCATAAAGGACTGAGTGAGTTATTAACTCATTTGGTTCTTATGACCTTTTTACCTTTTGACCGGTTCGCAAAGAGTTTTGAACTAGGGAAGGGTTCAAAGATTGTTTAAGTGTTTTAACTAAACTCCCCTTTGATTTATGCTCTTTTTCACACAAAGTCCTTTTTGGCTAACCTTTTATTTTGAACAAAATTTTGAAAACTTTTTTGATCATTTAATTGATCTTTTGTGTTATATCAAAATATTTTAATAAAAAGCTTCACTCCCCCTCAAAGTGATGGTATTTCCCAACATTTTCATTCATTTTTTTCAATAACATATTTTGTTTAACTTTTCAACAACTTTTAACAACTTATTATTTGATTTCAAAAACAAATTTCTAATTTTTCTCCCCCTAAAAAATAGCTTAATATTTTATACTATTTTTGATCTATTCTTGAAGTGGGTAGCATTATTTTTGAAAATTTATTAATTCTCAAGCTAAAAAATATTAAATGAATAATCAGAAAAACATGCTCAGCACTTTATCATGAGCAAAATATTTTTGAAAAGGTTTTGAAAAATCTTGTATAAATTTTGCTCACGATAAATGTCACACCCCCAAAATACCTGTGTAAGATATAACTTTTCACATACACATCAAACCATAACACAAAGTAGCATATAGATGGAATTCTAGAGAGAAAGTTAGAGGTTTAGGAACTTAGTGAGAGAAAGTGAAAGATATTATTATGAGCTTCAACTCTACCTTGGAAGGTAGAGAGTATTTATAGTCTTACATAAATCGCCACACTATGGAATGTGGATCGGGCATACGGTGGGTAAAGACCGTCCGTCCTCCACGGTGTTACTTAACTAAATACTACTTAACTTAAAAGAACTACGACTACGAGCTTTTAACGATTACATATACTTGAGGTGATCGACTCTTTAATACCGGAATTTCTAATTCCTAACAATCTCCCACAAGGAGGTCACCTCAATCATGTACCAAAAACACATTGAATACAACGGATAATACATTAACAATTGATCTTGCATTCTTGATGAAGTCCTTTGCTCTAAGCTCGTAGTCATTGATTCTTCACATTGCATGTTTGGTTACTTCAAGTGGAGGTCTTTCTTGATCCACGTGATAGTCATTTGAGCCATCTTTTGAGATCATCACTATCAACAATCTCGACACATCCTTTGTGGTGTTGGTATTATGTGATGTTGTGACTTTAGGACCGACATGCTCACATTACGGATCATGAAATCTTCACATCGAGTAGCGGAAGCTTTTGTTGAATCATGATATTGGCGGCGTAGCGAAGCTTGGTGTGAAAATATCGAGTCATTGATGCACTAATCATGATTTCTTTGAGTTGAATGTGTTAAGTGAGCATGCGGCTATGGATTGACCGCTCCATTACGATCGATCACCGCAAGCGTCGGGCGTGCACGCATACAACGATTAGCAATAAATCGCCGCGAAAGTGTCTTTGATCACTTTCGTTGAATCGAGGTACACGCCCACGGTTCCCGTTGATCGATTACATGTCTTGCCCGCGATCGGTATAATTCGAAGAATTTCCTTGACGGGGTTTCGCAATTTGTTCTAGCTGTTCTCAAACAGAACATCTCAAAGAAGACAACACGGAGTGAGTGAACGGCCAATTTTAAGTCCAGCGATTGATGAAAAGATTTGAAAAACAATCGTGTATAGCTCAATAGAAATTGTTTTTGCAATACAGCGAAGGTTTTATAGAAAATCAATTATCAATCATAAACATACCTTTTGGTTTGAAAAATGAGTACACGGTCGATGTGCTAAAGAAAAGAGCTTGTTAAGCACAAAGACCGGTTTTCAAAGGTATCCGTCAATCCATAACTGAACCGAGATTGATTCAAGAGATTGAATCGCCCATTGTTTCATTCGGTTGACACATGGTTGATCTATATAATAGATCTCACATGCCACCTACCAGAGCTTGTTTGATGTTGGCTCGAGGCTTTCCATCTTCATTGTGAATATGTAAACACATCACTCGGATGTTACGGCAATACCACAAGGATAATGCGTGGGACTCAAGATATAATCTCTCTTTCCACATTGTGTGAAGCAGAGAGTCTTCATTGAAAGTGTCCTAATGAGATTTATTGATGATCTCGTGGCTCTAGACTCAATTTGTGCATATTTGGATCTGTCTTGGGAGACTAGGGAGAGGTCTCCTTCTTCAATATCAACAATCTCTAAGAAAGTCGATAGATAATGTCGGTTCCCGTGAGAATGAAACAAGTCCTTTTAAGAGGAACTTGAGTGGTTTGGAAAGTTGAAGTGCGAGTCGTCCTTTGGGTCCATAGCGTCTTTGTCTTCAATACCGATGTTACCATCGGTAGCATATGAAGTGAACCCGGTTTACGCCCTAAGGTTGAATAAATGGAGGCTATTTGTTTTCACCCTTTTCTCATTCAATTCTTTTAATTCTTCAACCCCTTGATTGCTTACCGAGACTTCATAGCTAGAACCTTGTTGGGTTTATTCCGATTACTAGCTCGGTCTTAGTCCGCACTCTTCCCATATCTCATTTTCTCCTTTTATCATCATACCTAAGGACTTCTACACTAACTAGTGGATTTTCCTGGTAGATCCCTCCGGTTCGGCGGATCATGGAACCAATACCTAACCTTATCATCCTTATATCACCGTACATAAAGTAAAGTTGGTCGGTCAATTTGGTATTGTTAAATGCGCCATAGGATCCAATTGAAAACCATTTAAAATCAATTCGGATACTTGTGATATATTATCAAAGCATTTTGTACCGAATTGTTTTTGATATTTTAGAACGAGAACTCCCCTCAACATGTGCATCAAGTATTTGAAAATGTTTTGCACACGGAGGCAAGAGAAAGAATTATCTTCTTTGATTACCATTTTCTAAAAGATATCAACATCGCTTCCTACATCAAATCAAGTAGAAATAGCATTTAGGAAGGATGAGGTTTCCATAAATTTGCTCCCCTCAATATGTGCCTCGAGGTTTGAAAAGAGTTTTGCACATACTAGAGGAACCGCACATTGGGATGAGTGATCACGTTTCAAATCAAAGGTTTAATATAGATGCTCCCCCTCAACATGTGCATGTAAAATTTGAAATCGTTTGTCACATGTGGAAGGACGGCATGTACACTCTTATGAAACCATTTACGAATTATCGGTTTAAATCCGGTTTAAATCACACATTCTCCCCGATCACAATTATCAAAATATTTGAGATTTGTGATCTCGTATAGATTAAATTGATTTTGAAAGCTTTTAAGGAGAATTGTGACTTGATTGTGAAAGCGTTTGAGCGATAAGGATCGGATTTTAAGACTTTAAACTCCATTGATAAAACATGCATGTATATCTTTTGAAAACAATTTAATGCCAAATAACTTTTGATTTAATTGAAATCATTCTCCCCTCAATCAATGACATAGGTTGTTGATTGAGAGATAGATTTTGACAAATAAGTCCAGATGATTATCAAAAATAGAGATCGAGTTATTTTTCAAAGCATTTGGTTTTCGAGATAAATGTTTATAGAATCGAGCATGGAATGTGAAAACATGTTAAGACATGGCTCGTTCTTTCTATTAAAACCGGTTATTGCACGAAAATGATGATAAACCATTTCTCTTTCTCCCAAAAATATTTTTTGATTTTTTGATATATATATATATATATTTTTTTTTTTTTTAAAATTCGAACAACATCTAAAGACCCGTGTCATTCTTTGAATGACAACACAAAGACCGTAGATATTATCGAACCGAGAGAAACATGACAAAATGACAATAATTTTTGAAGATTTTTCGAATTTTTTAAATTTTTATGGATTTTGAAAGTTTTATATTTTTCTATTTGATTTTTGAATAGATATGTACAAGAGATAGATGAAGATAGACCTTTACTCCTCGTCTTCCTCACGAAGGCGTTTGAGAGTTACGGTTGAAGGCTTTTCAAGCCAAGTCGTGGAAGAATAAACTCAAACGTTCTCTTGGAAGAGCTTTGGTGAAGATGTCGCTAGCGATATTCGAGACCTCACAAAATATAGTTCCACCACACCTTTTCCACTTGTTCCACGATGAAATGATGTCGAATGTCGATATGCTTTGCTCTTGAGTGTTGAACGTTGTTGCATGAGAGCAATAGCACTTTATTATCACAAGATGCAGGGATTTTGTTGAATTCAAAGCCATAGTCGATAATTGAGATCTCATCCATAAGATTTGAGCACAACAAGATGACATGGCTATGTATTCACCTCTGTAGAGGAAATAGAAGTACTCATTTGCTTCTTTGAAGACCACTCACAAGCTTATCACCCAAAAGCGAGCACCTCTGACGTGCCCGACGAGTATCTTGACAACTGCATGATCGGCATCGCATAGGCCGTTAGTGACATACCGGTGTCCTTCGGTACCATAGTCCCATATTGATGGTTCCTTGGAGATACCGAAAGACCCGCTTAAGCGCTTCAAGGTGCTTTTAGTAGGCTTAGCACGGTATCTAGCACACATGCAAGCAGCGAACAAGATGTACGGTCTACTAGCGGTGAGATACATCGAGGATCCAATCATACTCCGATATTTCGTTTGGTCAATCATGATCCACGAGAGGTCCTCATCTAATTTGGTTCGGTCAATCATGGGGTGTCAGCGGTCACATGAATCAAATCAAATTTCTTTAAAATCTCTGTTGCATATTTAGATTGATTTATGAAAATGCCTCCGGGACTTTGTGAAATTTGTAATCCCAAGAAAATGACATTTGTCCCATCATTGACATTTGAAACTTTGAACTCATTTCATTTGAAAACGATCACATTCCATTGGATGCATCCGAGGCAAAAATAATATCATCAACATAAATTTGAACATGAATTAAGTGTTTGCACGACTTCGGTGAACAATGTAGGATCAGCTGCTCCTTTGATGAATCCGGTTGATAGAAGAAACTTTGTGATGTATCATACCATGCCCTTGGAGCTTGCTTTAAACCGTAAAGAGCCTTCTTCAAGCGATAAGCGTGAGTAGGATGCTCTTGATTCACAAATCCTTCGGGTTGGTCGGCGTGAGCGACTTCTTTAAGATCTCCGATTCGAAATGCCGTCTTCACATCCATCGATGAACTACCATGTTCTTACTAGCAAGATTAGCGAAAGATTCTAATTGCCTCGATTCGAGCAAGCTGGAGCAAAAGATTCTTCAAAGTCTATACCCTCCTCTTGACGATATCCTTTAGCAACTAATCGAGCCTTGTTCTTCAACACATCGCCATGCTCATCAAGTTTTACTTTGAAGATCCATTTGAGAGCTATAATCATAGCACGATCTGGAGCGGTACTAACTCCCATACATCAAGACGATCAAACTCATGAATTTCATCTTGCATGGCATTGAACCACTATCTTCATTCATGGCGGTTTAACATCTTTTGGTTCGATCTTAGAAAGTACGGAGTTGAAGAAGCACCATAAGGCATCGGTTGCGAGTTGTTTCCGGGTTGATCTGAGACGAGAGGATTTCCAATGATGTTGTCTAAGGGGTGATCGTGAGTCCATTTTCGAGGTGTTCATGTGGCGGTTGTTGAGGAACCGAGGTAGGCGAGTCGATGTCTCCCGAGGAAGATGGTTCGATGATGATTCGGGAGTAGCAAATATGTTTTCAAATGGAGCATCTTGAGAGTCGCAGGGATTAACTTCATCATTGATGCGAAACATTTCCATGGTGTACATTTGGAGTTTCTTGAGAGGAGTTTGGAACAAGGGATGAACCAATGGGACCTGTTTTGAAGTGCGGGTCTGGTGGAGTGTCCGGAGCCATTTGACGGTCGACTCATCGAGCGTGCGTGAATTGTTTCCATGATATTTCGGGTTCTTTTGTTGTAGATTCGGTAACCCTTCTTGTTTGGTGCATAACCTCATGAAACTCCAATATCTGCTTTAGCTCTTAATTTACCTAAATCTTGACCGTCATTTGTTGGATAGCACAAAGCACCAAACACGAAGATAGGATAAATCGGGTTTCGTTTATGAACAAGTTCATATGGAGTTTTCCATGAGAGGTGTGAATGAGAGAACGATTTTGGGTGTAGCGGCAAGACAATGGCTTGACCCATAGAAACATTGGAACCTTGAATAAATTAGCATTGTTCTAGCGGCTTCCACAAGAGTTCGATTTCGTCTTTCAACTACACCGTTACGTTGAGGAGTTCGTGGAACACTTCTTTGATGGTGATTCCAATACTTTCATAAAATTGACTTAAGTCTCGATTAACGAACTACGTGCCATTGTGCATTCGAACAATTCTAACCGTGTTGTTAAGACGAACACTGTAGTTGCTTGATAAGTTTGATGATGACGGATGGAGTTTCATCCTTAGTCCTCAAAAACTTGACCCAAGTAAATCTAGAGTAGTCATCAACAACGACTAAAATGTATCTCTTCCCATTAATCGTTTGCACTCTCATTGGAATCATCATACCAATGTGTACATGAAGCAAAAGCGATGCACTTTACCATTAAACATATCGAAGATGTCGATAAGCAATATCATCTCACGTACCATATATTCTCCTCACATTTCTTTCAATGAGCAATGAAGTAACACATACCAAAAGGCTCGAGACCATTTCCCAAATAGTTGGAATAATACATCCTTCCCCTTCTTTGGTTTTGATACCTCGAATCGACAAAACATAATAAATCCATAAACTTGAAATCTTGTGAGAAGAACTCAAATAGCCCAAATGAATCTGTGAGAATCAACTGCTACATAAACTCTCTCGACTATCTTTATCAACCCATATGTAGACAATTTGAAGTGACCCTTTGTTGAAGAAAAACCGATATACCAAACTTGAAAGCGAAGTCGAATTCCCGCATTTGTGTCTTAAGCTTGCACTTAAAGATGGAAGAGCGGTGTCGAGAGTCTATGCTTCAAGCAAATCTCTAAGTACTCACTACTCAAACAAAGTATGAGACATTAACACCTCTTGAGATTATCCACATCGTCATCGCATGTGACCTTGAGTAAAACAACGTAACTCCTAATAGTGATAGTTAACCGGTCTTTAGCCATCCACCCATTCACGGTAACTAGATAAACCAAGTCTTCAACTCAAATTCTTAAGCCCGAGCAAGTTATGAAATAAGAACACGCCTTTGTGAAAGACAACTTCAATCTCAAATAAGTGATAAATGATTAACTCAAGTCATCAACTTGTGTCAAATGCCCAACACGTGAAAACAACATACAATCGGATGTACATTGTCCCACCGAATGAACGGAACAAATGATTCCTCAACATCAATGCATTCTTCCTTAAAAGTAAACATGTAGAGGACCGATCCGGAAGATTCACCAATAATGTCTTCGAGCGGATGAGGAAGTCATTTTCTTTAGGTTCATGTGGTTGATTTATAGCGTGCACATTGAGAGAAACAATAATCCGTAAATATTTGGCAAAGGAATACCAAAAGCGGATCACTATTCATGAACAATAATCCGTGAAGATTTGGTAAGGAATACCAAAGAGCGAATCATTATTCATGAGTGCAACGCAATATTATGATAGTCATTATTAACGCCTTGAGGAATAACTGGAGATTTGGGCTTCTTGAGAATTCCAAGAAGTACTTCTTAGATGGTGAACCAGTTGAGTCAATAGAAACCGGAGCATGAGCTTCAGAAGCTGGATGATCAACATTCGTCGGAGGTTGAAAGTACTCATCAAACATATCTTTGAAAAACAATGAATCCCAAACATTGATACCCAATTATCCTTAGAAAGTGAAGCGTTAGGCGTTGGAGAAGAGTCATCAAAAATCAAAACAATGAATCCCAGTTATCCTTAGTATATTCACTCTTCATCAAAAAGAATATACACTCATCATCATCAAAAATTAAGTCGTATAACCATTATTCAAACATCCATCATCATGTAGTATATTCACTCTTCTCCCCCTCAAAAATTGCATCCGAAGTTGCCATTTTTGATTTAACAAGTGAATAGGAGTATACACTAATGAGCGTAGATCCACTTGATGACTGAATGAGCGTGTAAAAACATGAAGCTTGTTGATGAAGAATGTAGATGAGTAAGACCATTCACGAGAGAATTTCTCATTAGCTGAAGATTAAGCGCACAGAAGAGTGTACACTTTTCATTTCTTTGAAGAACGGGGCCTGAAGTGTTATCTGCAGACGCCATTATGATGAAGTACGAGGCCTGAACTGAAGTGAACAGATGTCATAGCCGAAAGAATATCAAGATTGAGTTACTTGAACCCGTGAGTTATGTGATATCAATCCATTTGTAATCCATACTTTAAGCCAGTCCATGTATTGAAGGATCGAAGTATCTACAACTGAGGAAGGACTACCTGCACTAACATTACAAGCTTGATTGCATATATATTGGTTAGTGACATTAGTATCCAAACCCTTTGGGGTTTCACGGTCAACCTTGATTTGGTCATCGAAAAATGACTTTCGGTAGGAATCCACCTAAGTCCACATCCTTAAACATTCTACCCGATGGTATCCCCTTATGGCAAGGTCTAGGATTGTATGGCTTTTATGCATAGTGGAAGACTTATCCATGTTCCTAGTTTCCAAAGATTTAGCGGTTGGTATCCATCTAGGCGAAGTTTTTGGCTTGTTTTGCTTCACAACATGTTGAACCTTAGTCACGTTAGTAGTCTTAGTGGATTGTACCTTAGCATGTGAATAAGGAAAATGTTTCTTATTCGGAAAAGACTCAGAATTTCTAGTTTTGTTTTCTACATGCTTAGCATTCTTATGCACATAACTACTATTAGATGCACGCCAATCTCTAGTCTTTTGAGTGTTCCTAGGTAGTGGTTTACAACTACTAGTAGTGCCTTGAAATCTCGTAGAATTCCTCACCCTAGGTCTTGCACCTAAAATTCCGTCTTTTGAATCATGCCTTTTCCTAGCTTTTCTAGATAATAGTTCTTCCACAAGTCATTCATATCATATGAATTACGGGTTTTAATGCTTGGTTTTGACATTGTTTTTGAACTAATCCTAGAGGTGCCGGGAGTAAAAGTAGGCGCATGTTGAGGATTAGAGGAACTAGAGGCATGGCTCTTAGGTAACACAGTGAAGTGGTGGTTTTGACAAAACTTTTCCTCATCAACTTGGGAGGCAAACCGTGTTTTGAAGATTTTGGTCTTCGGATATAAACGCAGAGGGTTGCCTAACAATGAGACCGGTTTCTAATGGGATGAGCTGGTTTCCCAAGGTTGATGGTTTTGTAAACTTAGTGTTCACACTTTTCCCTCTGATTTTCCTAAGCTCATTCTTTAAGGCTACAATAGCGAAACTCTTATCACGAAGTTGAGCTTTGAGTTCATCAATTTTTTCTATCAAAGAGTTTGTTTGTTCCATTGACTTAGTTCTAGCTTCTTTGATGGACTCACTAAGTTCTACATGATGCTTCTCAAAGACTCATTTTCCTTTAGTAATTTAGCCACATAAATTGATGAGTTCATTATTTCTTGTTATAATAGCATCAATGTCTTGTGTATTCATGACTAAATTACTTTTCTCATTCAAGATGTAAATATGTTTCTTCAGTTGTAAATGGTTGACTCTTTGTCTTGAAGTGAGCTTTCAAAGTGTTAATTTCAAAAATTCACGAATTCGGGAAGTTCCGGTTTTACATGGTTTGTTAAGTTGAAAACTTTCTTCTTTACTCGAATCGCGATTTCAAGTGAAATGCAATATTTTTCAAGATTTGAGAATTTGTTTGAAAGTTCATCAAAAGCCTTCTTATCAACCAAATCTTTTGTTTTGAAACACTTAATCTCGGACTCACCTTAGTGTGAGAACATTTATGAATGACATGTTCAACATTATGATCGGTTTGTTTAAGTGCTTTAGCGGATGCACTATGTTGAGCGATAAAGGGTACCTCATTACATGACACACGCTCAATTTACAGTGCATTATCCGCATCCACAACATGTGTAACGAGAGTCATTTGGACATTTGGATGTGTCAAGCTTATCATTCTCGAGCCTCGTATTCGGTGCCAACTAATCCATCATCCGGTGATTTACCCGACTCATCATTATATGTTGACTCGACATTACGCATTCAACAACACCGATTCTTTAACGGATACATTACCCAACTTATCACAACTATTTCTCAACCGCACTGACACTCATTCACGTTTTCATCTTTTGTGTAACTTCCTCAATGTACTTCTCCACATTATCCATGAGTTGTATGAATGTCTCAATGAACACGCTAATTTCCATTCGGTGTGTTTCTTGAAAGACACTTGATCATTTCATCATCAAAATCGAGGAATATTCTCCCCGGATAAATGGTGAAATTGATCGAAGATTACTTGAAGAGTCGCATTAGATTCATCGGTTGAGAACTTCTCTTTAGTAATTTGAAACCTCGGTTGTTCTAAGTTTAGTAGCACGATTCTTGTCAAGATGGGAAAATCACGGCGAAGGAGAGCCTTGCTTGTTCGATCCATAGTTGTAGATAAAAGTAGTTTGAGGTCTTGATAAAGTAGTTGAAAGGGCTCAATGTTACATTCCTTTAGCATGGCATTTTGTAGCATTGGTGGTGCATTTCGGTCTTTTCAAAGTCGAACCGGAGATATCACATCCTCATTGATTGATTCAATCATCTTTAATCGTTCGATGTAGCTAACATTCTCGGGGTTGACTACATCATCATACAATTTAAGCACTACGAAATCAACGGGTCGAGAGAGTAAGACATGATGTGGTAGAATGCACGGATTTTACAAGTCTATGATTCAAAGCAGAAATAGAATCTTTCGCGGGATTTTACTAAAATCAAGACCAAACCGTTAAGCAATGACCAATGGAATGATAGACAATTGTGTGTTAGGACATATTATTGTTTGTAGGATTAGCAGAGATGTTGTTTGGTTGTGATTCGGATTGGTTTATGCCCGTTTTTCGAGAAATTAAGGTCTAAAACTTAAAACCTCAATAACTTCTGTTCGAGCGGATTTAGACCTTGAAGATTGACCCTTCATTCGCGCGTGCCATTCTCCTCGTTCTCACGGTCGTTTTGATGGGTAGAAACGCTGAAAACGGAGTTACGGTTCAAAAGTTATGGCCGTTTGAAGTTTTGACGGAAAAATCAACCAAGTCGCTACTGAATTCTTGAACCAAGTCGCTAACAACTAATTCGCTACACCACTAAGTCGCTAGAGTTCCAAGTCGCTAGCCGATGTAAGTCGCTAAGTAGTAACTCGCTAAGACTCAAGTCGCTAGCAAAATTTTGGCAAGAATTAAGCTACTCAAGTCGCTAAAGATGCAAGTCGCTAAAGAGCAACTCGCTCTGAGACCAAGTCGCTACCACCAGTCGCTACTCGTAGTGGAGAGTCCACTACTTGTACTTTAACTCGCTAGATCTAACTCGCTGGGTTTAACAACGTAACTCGCTACAATTTTGTGAAGCAAGTCGCTACGAAGAAAATTATCCGTGAGCTAAGTCGCTAGCTTGAAAAACCATATAAACATCACTTTTCAATCCAAAACAACCCAACCAAGATGATTCAAGCTTACCAAATGAAAACCTAAACACTTGTGATGATTCTAAACATAAAAGTACTAACAAAATTCAAACTTTAACACAAGAAATCAACCAAATGATGCAAAAACCACTAAACTTTTCAAACTCAAAACCACCTAAAACCACTAGAAATCCAAAGATGTGCAAGATATGATCCAACCATGGCTCTTGATACCAATTGTAAGATATAACTTTTCACATACACATCAAACCATAACACAAAGTAGCATATAGATGGAATTCTAGAGAGAAAGTTAGAGGTTTAGGGAACTTAGTGAGAGAAAGTGAAAGATATTATTATGAGCTCCAACTCTACCTTGGAAGGTAGAGAGTATTTATAGTCTTACATAAATCGCCACACTATGGAACATGGATCGGGCATACAGGTGGGTAAAGACCGTCCGTCCTCCACGGTGTTACTTAACTAAATACTACTTAACTTAAAAGAACTACGACTACGAGCTTTCTAACGATTACATATACTTGAGGTGACCGACTCTTTAATACCGGAATTTCTAATTCCTAACAACTGTTTTGCGGTGGAATGGAATACACGGGGATGATCGCCATAGCATCACGATTCTGATTATATTGAACGACCTAAAGTGTCGTTTTGTAAACACATCGTTTGATATATTAAAACATTCAGAGTTTACAAAATATAGGTCCCAAAAGATTGTCAACATATGCGGAATTAAGTTTGTTACAAACCGAACGATGTTTAAAGTGCAATATTATACAAGTGAGATGCGTCGTCACCGCGACTCTATGAAAGGCCCTCATGCATGCCATGAAGTATATGCCTTATTTACCTGAAAATACATTGCTAAAACGGTCAACAATAATGTTGGTGAGAATCATAGGTTTATGTAAATGTTTTGTACGACTACCACAAGTATAAGTTATGTATGACAAATATGCCACATGAAAATGATACAATTGCTATAAGCTCATGACCCCGAAGCTAGACTGATTATGATGTTCGCCCCAACAGAGTGTTTGCCAAACAACTCTCATTCTGATATTAAATGAAATGCATCCGTTTGACCAGTTGGAACTACCAACCCGGATGGAGGATTCACCCTCAATAGATATATTCACTCACTCTCGCTTACTCCGTAATTAACGGTTCATGATAAAGGAATGGGGACATTAATATGGCAATGCGGTAACTTAAGTAATGTAAATGAATTTGATATACTTGGGCTCGTAATAAAATAATGTGCAATGTATTCTCCCCCGTAGGTTTGAAATGAAATATAAACTTGAAAGCGGGCTATGAAAACTCACCTGATACAATGATTAGGATAACGAAAGTGGATACACTGAAATGAGGCGCAATCTCTAACTGCAACCTAATATGAATGATATGATCTAATATAAGTCATGAAATAATATTTTTTATGCAAATTCATATGCTATCCATACCACTTATGCATTTTTGAAATTGAAGTTTATCGTCGAAATATATGTTTATGACATTTTGTCAAGTTATAAAATACTTTACGTGTATTTACGTTGTAACAATAACCCACGGTAGTCGTTTAGCGAGTAATCGAGAAATTATAGTTTTTCGTCGTAAAATAATATACTTTAACAACTCATGAAAAATGACTAAGTAACCTAGCGAGGCTAGTCGCAAATCGTTGAATATTGAGTGTTAGGAAACAAACTCAGTGGTTTTAGAAAGTTTGTAACAATATCTAAAAGTCGTAACACTGAACGTTTGTCCATACGAGTCTCGATCCTAGATAAAGATGATAGTGAAGTGAGGTAGTCGGGCTAAAAATGCAGTTTCTGGGCAGTTTTCGTAAATGTTTGAGAGGTCATAAGTTAGTCGTTATAAATCCATTTGACGAACGGCTGGACATTTTGGAAAATAGGCCAGGTGAACTAACTTTTACTTATAGATATTATTTTCTCAAAACTGACTCTATCGATGAGAAAAACGGCTCCAAACATGGTCATCCGCGACAACCTTTTTGACACTTAGAAAAATATTTAAGTGTTAGTGATTGTGAAAAATAGTTGAAATCGTCGAATTTCAAACGCTTATATCTTGGTCGTTATAGGTCCGTTTTCTATGTTCTATATATCCTCGGTTTTGTGTTAATGTGTACTAATAGATTTTTGATAAGTCGACTCATCTAGTTTATGTTTAACACGTGGTTTTGCCCTTTGAAAAAACCCTTGACAGCTTGTTTATTTTCATAAAATAGTTTTCGCCGTTAAACTTGAAATTAGCGTATATTTTTCGTTATAAACCCGTTTTAACCCATTCAAGCGGCCATGGTTTCATTTTTGAGTCTATTTTATGAAAATATAATCCAAAATAATCCACAACCCATCGAAATTTCCAGGTTTTACAAAATAGGACAGCCCTTCAACATATGTTGTCGAAAATGAGTTTTCTAGTTTAAAACTTGTACTAATCCTTTCCAATCAACACCAAAACTAATCTAAACCTACCGTACACCTTCTTAGGGTGTCATGGGCTCTTAAACTTCACCAACAATGATAGTTTACATATAAATACTAGTTATAACTTTTATGTCCATAAAATTAGTAAAACATGTAAAAAGCGGTATGAATACATATGGATACTTGCATATCTTGTACTAGAAAAATGAAATAGATCAAGTATAAGTATTGTAAGAGTAGGAAAATTGTTTAGTAACTTACTTGAGATGATGAAGAGGTTTTTGAAAGATTTTTGAACAATATATACCCAACGATTCCTCCAAAACGATTTGTAGTTAGTTGTTAGCTCTTATTCGATCGTAAAACACTTGAAATTGATGAAAAATGGATCTTCTTCTTCCTTTTGATGTTGGATCGAGCCACAAGAGAGAGCAAGAGAGGAAAAATGGATGAAATGGCTAGTGATTTTCTTATATAGTGTAGAATAGGGTATTCTTGTAATTTTAACGCAATGGCATTTTGGTAAATAAAGGAAAAGGGTAAAATGGTAATTTCCATGAATTTGAAAATATCTAGCTAAAATATCTAGATATTTTAGCAAGTAGTTTTAATTAGAAGTACCGGGTACATTGTTCATGTATAAAAATCGTGTAATAGCATTGATATTGATTTAATAAATATAAACAAATAACAATGCAAATACTGATAAGACCTTTATGAAAATGATGATACTGATTATATGAGACTAGCTCTAGTCTATATGTTATGTTCTCAGTGATGTTCCATGACAACGCGTCTTAACCCTCACGGTTACGCGAATTTGATACTCATAAACCTAGTTTACGAAATGATGAATAATAACCATGAATAGTAATTTTTCTCCGAAAATAAATAGTGTTTCGTGAATAGTAAAAATTTGAAATAACCTCTCAAAGTCGCAAACTGACTTCAAAAATGATGAATAGTAAAATGATGAATAGTAATATGTGAATAGTAAATTCCCGAGATGAATAGTAAAATTTTTGAAGTTTGAGAAATGATCTAAAATTACGATTTGTCACAATAAATAAGAAGACTTCTCTTCTTATATTTAAGGATTGACACCCTGAAACGTATGTTCATTGTCCCTTCTTTATAAATGGGTGTTGATCTGAAATTTAACCAACAGCCTTGATGAGTAAAATTTTACCCGATTGTTTTACCATATGTACTTGTACTAGTGTTGACAACCTGCAAAATCAATTTGATAACTTGCATAATCTGCATCTGAATTGTAGGATCATACATATTATGTTGTTTGATGATTCGGGTGGTCTAGGATGGTGATAGTATATGAATGCCATGTTTAGAGAGATGAAGAGAGTAGAGAGGGAGTTTAAAACAAAAAGAATGAAAGGTTAGATTAAGAGCTCCACCCCTTCCAAGGATGGAAGGGGTATTTATAGTTACAGACACTACGTTCTCCTGTCGGACTGTGGATCAGGCATACAGTGGGTAAAGACCCGTCCTTCCTCCACGGTGTTGCTCTAAACTAATAACTAACTAATTAACTACTAAGCAACGTAAATAACGATATGTCTACGAGCTAACATATGCTAAACTATAATTGGGGTGACCGACACTTCCTTATTGAATTTCCAATTCCTAACAATCTCCCCCTAAGGGAGGTCACCCCATGATTTACATTTCGAATCCTAGCATTCTTTCTTTGTCTTCTGTTCCGAGCTCGTAGACTTCAATTCTTCAATTTCCGCATTCTTTGTGCCTGAGCAGTGACTCTTCAAAGTCCGCATATTTTGTACTTTCAGTGGAGGTCTTTGAACTGATCCACATCTTTGATGATCTTCGAGCTTTCTTTGAGATCATCAGCCACTGTAAATCTCAGGATCACCCTTTGTAGTGTTGCCTTCATGTGATGTTGTGACTTTTGGACAGACATGCTCACACTTTCTAGATCATGACATCTTTTCATCAGAGTAGCGGAAGCATCTTTGTATATCTTTGATTGTCATGATTTTCTTCAATTAAGTGTGAATCTTTGTGAGCATGCGGTTGTGAATTGACTTCTCAACTCTAATCACCGCAATCCGCAGTCAGCCACGCAAACAAACAACGATTAGCAATAAAACACACGAAAGTGTCTTTGTTCACTTTCGTTGAATATAGTTGCAAGAACCACGGTTCCCGCTGATCAAGATAAATCTGCATGTGATCGTGTAGAATTCTAAGAATCTCCTTGACAGGTTTCGCACTTGATCTAGCCATTCTTAAACCGGAGTGTCCCAAAGTAGACAACACGAGTGAGTGAACCAAATAATTGAGATTCACTTATTGATGAAAATTTATTTGAAAAGCGATCAGCGTATTGCTTGAAGAAAGAGTTTTGCAATACGACGAAGGTTTTATGAGAAAGATAAATTTTCAATCAAAAATACTTTTTGTATTTGAAAAAGAAAACACATTCGATGTGCTATAGAAAAGAAGAGATTTGCACATCGAACGGTTTTTCCAAAAGTATTTTTTCAATCAGAGATACTTTTTGTGTTTGAAAACATGAATACACATTCGATGTGCTAGAGAAAAGAAGATTTGCACATCGAACGGTTTTTCCAAAAGTATTCGTCAATTCAGTTCATGTACCAAGGTTGATTCAAGAATGAATCGCCCTATCGTTTCAATCCAGTTGTCACAAGCTTGATCTTTTGGAAAGATCTCACATGTCACCCACCAAGAGTGATGAGTGCTTATTCACTCATCGTTTTTACCCGCCTAAGACCTAAAAAAAATGACTAAAAACACCCAAATACGATCAAATTATGTTAAAAATATCCTCGAGTGTGTTTATGTCTTGCGTGTACTAAATGATTGAAAACAGAAATAAAACGAGATAAAGTCAAAGCGGAAAAAGTACAGTCAAGACGAGTGGATGCGCTTTTCTACATTTTAGAAGACCGAGACACGTTTGAGAGTGATCGGGGAAAAACAACCTAAAACCCATTTTGTAAAACCTCATTTTCTTAAAACCAATTTTAGTTTTCAAATTAAAAAAAAAAAAAAAAAAAAATACAAAACGCGTTTTAAAAAAAAACCAAAATACATTTCTTAAAAACCTTAAACAAAACCTAACCCAACCCACAAAATACCCACCAAACCGACTCACTCTTTTCCCTTTTCCTCTCTTCCTTTTCCCTCCACACTCTACATCCCTTTACCCAGGAACCCTAATCACCCTAAAACCCAGTCCATCCCAAACTCCAAACCCACTCACTCCCTCACCCAAGGCAAAGTCACAAGAGTCCCTCCACCTTGGCAATCCTTGGTTCAACCTCACTCCATGGATGGCTCAGATCACCCCTTGGTGTGATTGAAGGAAGAAAGCACAAAGATGGTTTATGATTGATGCACCACACAAAAGAAACACAAGAAAAGAGAAGAAAGAGAGAAGTCCATTCCTAGGCACTAGTATAAATAGAGAACTGATTGTAGCCTTTGAGGCATACCTTAGTTTAGATTTTAATACCCGTAGAATTAGTTTTTAAATTTGATTTTTCTGTTTTTAACTTTCTTGTAATGTTTTTTTTTAGTGAATGAAATAGTTTCAGTTTCTTTTACTCTGTCTTGCTTTCTATCAGCACTTTATTTACTTATTACTAGCTCTCAAATAGTTAAAAAGTTTTCTTTTATCAAGTTATCACTTCAGTTTTCTTTAGGAAACCAAGTCCTAAGTTTTCTCAAACCTGTTTTTAACCCATTCAGGGGTGTTTGTTTTAAGTTCTAAATTGGTCGAAAACACAATTTTATCCGGTTGACTTGATTGAGTCAAGGGCCTTTTCACAAGTTTAGTTAGTTTAGATTATTAGTTACCTATTTACCACCTTGTTCTTGTTACGTCTTAGTACCTAAAATGCCAAACACAAGTCGATCTCGACTTGCATTTAAGTTGAGAACGCTTCGCTGGCCGTGATGGTCTTTTATATTTCCCTGCTAGCCTAACCTTGTTTCTGTAGCATGTCTTGATCCTGGAAGCTTCTTTTCAGCTTATATTTAAACACGAACAGGTGCCTCTCTTTTTTCTTTTTTCTTAGTGCTTATTTAAATGGTTTTCTTTTAGTTAGGACCTCCCATTAGTTTAGGTTTATTCGTTTTTAGTTTATTCGGTGCTTATTAGGACTTTTTATTTAGTGTTTATTTCCATTTTTTTTAGCCTAAGGTTTCCTCCTAGTTTAGCTTATTAAGCCAACTGTTTCCCCTTTTTATGAGTTGCGCATATTGTTTTTAGCTTATTGTATACTGATATACATAGGAGTCTGCTGATCTTAATACTTTTTAGCTAAAAAGACAAAACGTGGAGGACAGGAATCGAACCTGTGACCTCCTGCACCAAGCCCACGCACACAGCACACATCTCAGATCCAGTAGCGCCCTAGGGTCTTTTGTTTATTTCGTTCCTCATTTATGTATTTAACATAGAATTAGTTGTTTCACCTTGTAGCTTATTTAGAGCTTTTTCCAGCTTATCTGGTTAAGCTACAATTCCCTTTTGATTTTTCTTAGGTTTTAGATAACTTAAAGTATATTTGTTGAATTTTTCAGATTTTTCCAAAATCATTTAGTATTTTTAATTAATTAATTAGTATAAAGTAGTTTTTAATTCGTAATAAATAAAATAAAAGTCGAAAAAATTCCCGGCTTTTTCCTAAAATTATTTTTAGTCATTTAGAATGTAGGAAAATTAGTTTTGCACTCGTAGGGGTTAAATTGCATGTTTTTCACTTTCGGGGCTCAGTGTGTTCCCGGGTTTTAGCGTTTTTGCATTTTAGCACCCTAGAATATACTTTAGCGTTGTTTTATTGGTTCTTAGGTTTAGTAGTAGTTTATTTAGAGTTTACTTTGTTTTACGTACTTCATTTTCATTCTTGTTCTTTATTTTGTAGAATACGTAATCCAAAACCCAAATTTGTCTAACCAATTCAAGTCCAAATCACGAAACTCAACGTCTCCGTCAATTTCACACCTCGTTGGGACACGACCCGGGGAAATCACTTTCCCGGTATCACTTTATCACACCCGTGAGATTTGGCACGTTAACCCTTGTCCTAAAAGGTTGATTTTTCGAATTTCATGATTAATTTGATATATTGATATTGTGTTTATTTCACCACACTCACAACAGACGAATCAAATTTTGGCGCCGCTGCCGGGGAGGTGTGTTGCGACAATATCGTGATTTTTGCGATTAGTGACTTGAAGAACCTTCCTCGTGAAGTTACCGTTTTTGAAAAATACAAAAATACTCTTCTCATTCCTTTTATCCAGATAATTCTATTTCTCCTACCTCTCGCACTGCTTGATTCTACTCTTCTTTAACCTCAAAACCGTTTAATTCTATCTCTTTAACCATCTATATGTTTAATTCTAATGACGACGATCATCTTCGGTGTATGGAAAAAGATCAACATCATTGTCACAAGTGCGTGTGTGAGCGGTGTGGAAGGCCTAGTTCGAGCGAATTTTGCGATTTGTGCGAATTATCCATCCAAAAGTCTTTTCAAAGTTATTTCGACCACCCGCCACAACCCGAAATACGTTCTAATGTTGATGAACCCGTTCAAACGTCGGAATTACCTCAAGCACCCATCGAGGGTTACGAGGAAACTTTCTTTGAAGTTAGAGCCCGTAATCTAATCGAACAAATTCAAGCCGATGAAAAAAGGTCGAGAATTAGAATTGATTACGATGAACCCGTTCAAACACCGAAGACCATAACGGAAGTGGTGGAAATTGCTAGCTCTAAGAGCACACCACTTTTCCCACCTCCGGAATCTTCTGAACGTTTTACCGACGACTTCTTTAGGGCCAGAAATGACATGATTCAAAACTTCTTAATTGAACTTCGACAAGATTCAACTTCGGGATATACCGCTTTACCTACCATATGTGATGTTGTTGAACCCTCGATTCCTATTCCCGAGCCCGAAATATCTTCGTTTGATCAAAGTTATTGCTACGGTTGTGGAGACTTGTTACCACAAGGTTTTCGTTGTTACAAATGTATGTGCGAGTGGTGTGGAAACTATCTTGTCAATGGATGTTGTTCGATTTATACGAGAATTCATTTGCTTATGATTCTAACCCGGAATCTTTCACTTATCCTCAAAACAATTTCAATTACCCTCCACAAAATTCATACGAACCAGAACCGTATTTTCATCATTTCAATGATCAAACGTCATTTCAAAATTTCTCTCCCCAATACCCTCATTGTGCTAAGTGTGGGGGTCCTCATGATGATTATCAATGTCAATCGTGGACTTCCGAATTTGACAACATCCAACCCCCACAGTTTCCCGTCATTGATCAATTTCCTCTTATAATTCTTGAAGAACTTTCCGAGGAACAAGCTGCTCACAACGAAAGATTACTAGCCGATGAGCGAGCAGCTCAAAAGCTTCTCCTCTTTAACGAAGCTTGCCATCTCGATGACGAGGATGAGGAAGATTGGGAGATGACAAAGGACAAGGTGCATACCTCAAGCCCACAAAGTATCGCACATGTCCACTCTCCGCCCTTATCTTGCCTATCTACCATAGAACCTTCGGATAACCTTTTAATGGGGGACGAGCATCTTAGCACTATTCTGGAAATGGGACCGTCTTGTGTTGAGAACCTTGTCCCAACCCCAAGTGAGTCCGAGGTTATCTCCGGTAATATGTTTGATGAGCCTCTTGATGATGATTCTTCTCCTCCTCTTGACATCCCAAACGATCAAGTCGAGATGTTCTCCGATTCTGACAACGATTGTACTTTGTTTGACGATTCTTTATCTTATGGAGACATCGATTATGTCGAGGAGTTACCTTCTGAGCTAGTTAGCTTAGAGAGAGATTCTGATGATCTGGAAATTGAGGACGAGACACTTCGTGAAAAATTGTTCAATGTAAATCTCCTCGTTTCTAAGATCGAATCATTATGTGCTAAACCAGCTTCATCTCCTATGCCCGTTGTGGATAGTGACTATATCTTGGAAAAGCCCGAACCATTTTCTGAACTTGAGGCTTTTTCCAATGATTCTTTTCCGGAATATGAAGTATTCCGCTTTGATGACGATCATACTGAAAAAGAGAATAGTGGCAATCCCACTTTTCATCTTTCTCTTCCTGAGTATGAGTCGTCCACATTTGAATTGCTTCCTCCTTCCGAAAGGAGTAGGCTTTTCCATGAGGAGTTCGTCGGTGAACTCACTCACATCTTCCCTCTTCCTCCGGGAATTGAGGATGAGCTTTTTGAGCAAAATGCTCTACACCCCCTTTCATCCATGAGTAACTCATCCACCCTTGAGGATTTTACCATGGTTGATACTTGCATTTCATTCCTCTCTGAGGATAAAGTTTTCAAACCCGGTATCTTACCTTTCAAGGGAGTTCACTCTCGGATATTTCTTAAGTCCAACACGGATGTTGTGACTTCTCTCATGTGGAAAAGATTTTTGAACATTCCGTTAATGTTCCTCAATCTAATATTTTGCCCACCCATCCCACCCGTTGTCAAGTAATTGACACTTTGCCTTCTCCTCCCATTTCTTCTCCATGTCTTAACTCCTACGGGAGTGAAGATACCATCTTTGACCCCGACATTTCTCATTCTCTTGAGCCGGGAATATATCTCATCGGTGTGGAACTTTCACGTGCTTCAAATGTTTGTCCAAACATCTTGAATGAAAGTCCGATGGAGATTGTTTCTTCCACTTTGCTTCCCCATGAACCAATGAATGCGGGGTCGAGTCAAGCTAGCGACTCGAGGAACAAAAACAGTAGCACACTATATGGGTTTTCACCCATATTTCTGATTTCTTTCTACTTTCTACCACCCTAGTGTAGGGAGTTGCCCATTGTTGTACATAGGTTTTCTTAAAAAAAAAAAAAAAAAAAAAAATTCAAATAATGGCCGTAGTATTTCCCTTTACGTTTCTCGGCCGCATAACAGTGGTACTTTGAATATTGAGGGCAATATTCATTTCTAGTGTGGGGGGAATTCTCACGAATTTTATCATATGTATTACCATCTTATTCCCCAATTTTGGCCAAAATTGTTTTTGGAGTAAGTGTTTTGCACTTACTCGACTTACTTATATCATCCGCCATGTCTAATAAACAAAAGGATTGGCTAATCCAGAGCAAACGGCTCTTGGTAAAGATATCTCAAGTCCGTTGATGGCTTGCAATTTGCTCCAAAATTGTATGGTGTTCAACTCACCATATCTTTAATTAGTGAAGAGTTGGCTAGCCCGCAAGTTTATGGCTTGTGGTAAAGGCGGTTGAAAACCATAATTGGTAATCGACTCACCAAAGATATTTTATCTAAGAGTTGGCTAGTCCGAAGCAAACGGCTTCGTAAAGACAAATCAAACCGTTGAAAGTCGGTGGTTTGCTCAAAATCATTTGGTTATCATTGTACCAAAGTTCTTACTTGAACTGAAACATTTGGCTACTCCAGAAGTAATGGCTTTTGGTAAAGAGATAAAATCCATTAAATTTTCATAAAAGATTGCTAGGGACTAGCAATTGCCTAGTGTGGGGGAATTTGATGAGTGCTTATTCACTCATCGTTTTTACCCGCCTAAGACCTCAAAAAATGACTAAAAACACCCAAATACGATCAAATTATGTTAAAAATATCCTCGAGTGTGTTTTATGTCTTGCGGTGTACTAAATGATTGAAAGCAGAGCGAAACGAGATAAAGCAAGTCAAATCGAAAAGTACAACAAGACGAGCCGGGATGCGATTTCTACATTTTAGAAGACCGAGACACGTTTGAGAGTGATCGGGGAAAACAACCTAAAACCCATTTTGTAAAACCTCATTTTTCTTAAAACCAATTTTAGTTTTCAAATGTAAAAAAAAAAAAAAAAAATACAAAACGTTTTAAAACCAAAATACATTTCTTAAAAAACCTTAAACAAAACCTAACCCAACCCACAAAATACCCACCAAACCAGACTCACTCTTTTTCCCCTTTTCCCTCTCTTCCTTTTTCCCTCCACACTCTACATCCCTTTACCCAGGAACCCTAATCACCCTAAAACCCAGTCCATCCCAAACTCCAAACCCACTCACTCCCTCACCCAAGGCAAAGTCACAAGAGTCCCTCCACCTTGGAAATCCTTGGTTCAACCTCACTCCATGGATGGCTCAGATCACCCCTCACGTGTACCTAACTGATGGATGGGTGTGATTGAAGGAAGAAAGCACAAAGATGGTTTATGATTGATGCACCACACAAAAGAAACACAAGAAAAGAGAAGAAAGAGAGAAGTCCATTCCTAGGCACTAGTATAAATAGAGAACTGATTGTAGCCTTTGAGGCATACCTTAGTTTAGATTTTAATACCCGTAGAATTAGTTTTTAAATTTGATTTTTCTGCTTTTAACTTTCTTGTAATGTTTTTTTTAGTGAATGAAATAGTTTCGCTTTCTTTTACTCATCTTGCTTTCTATCAAGACTTTATTTACTTATTACTAGCTCTCAAATAGTTAAAAGTTTTCTTTTATCAAGTTATCACTTCAGCTTTTCTTTAGGAAACCAAGTCCTAAGTTTTCTCAAACCTGTTTTTAACCCATTCAGGGGTGTTTGTTTTAAGTTCTAAATTGGTCGAAAACACAATTTTATCCGGTTGACTTGATTGAGTCAAGGGCCTTTTCACAAGTTTAGTTAGTTTAGATTATTAGTTACCTATTTACCACCTTGTTGCTGTTCTGTCTTAGTACCTAAAATGCCAAACACAAGCTGATCTCAGCTTGCATTTAAGTTGAGAAACGCTTTCTGTTGGCCCGTGACTGGTCTTTTATATTTCCCTGCTAGCCTAACCTTGTTTCTGTAGCATGTCTTGATCCTGGAAGCTTCTTTTCAGCTTATATTTAAACACGAACAGGTGCCTCTCTTTTTCTTTTTCTTAGTGCTTATTTAAATGGTTTTCTTTAGTTAGGACCTCCCATTAGTTTAGGTTTATTCGTTTTAGTTTATTCGGTGCTTATTAGAACTTTTATTTAGTGTTTATTTCCATTTTTTAGCCTAAGGTTTCCTCCTAGTTTAGCTTATTAAGCAACTGTTTCCCTTTTTATGAGTTGCATATTGTTTTTAGCTTATTGTATCTTGATATACATAGAGTCTCACGATCTTAATACTTTTTAGCTCAAAAATCGCATAAAAGGGTGTTTGGTAATGGCGGGTTTGAAAATTTTGTAGCTAAACGACCCTTTACCAAGGGTCTCTGTGTTCTAGAAGTCGTTTCTGACTTATCTCGTGTTTTCAAGCTTAAGTTTTGTAAAAATCTTTATTTACTTAACAATTTGCAAGATAGAAAAAAAAAAAGACAAAACGTGGAGGACAGGAATCGAACCTGTGACCTCCTGCACCAAGCCCACGCACACAGCACACATCTCAGATCCAGTAGCGCCCTAGGGTCTTTTGTTTATTTCGTTCCTCATTTATGTATTTAACATAGAATTAGTTGTTTCACCTTGTAGCTTATTTAGAGCTTTTTCCAGCTTATCTGGTTAAGCTACAATTCCTTTGATTTTCTTAGGTTTTAGATAACTTAAAGTATATTTGTTGAATTTTGATTTTTCCAAAATCATTTAGTATTTTAATTAATTAATTAGTATAAAGTAGTTTTAATTCGTAATAAATAAAATAAAAGTCGAAAAAATTCGGCTTTTTCCTAAAATTATTTTTAGTCATTTAGAATGTAGGAAAATTAGTTTTGCACTCGTAGGGGTTAAATTGCATGTTTTCACTTTCGGGCTCAGTGTTCCGGTTTTTAGCGCTTTTGCATTTTAGCACCCTAGAATATACTTTAGCGTTGTTTTATTGGTTCTTAGGTTTAGTAGTAGTTTATTTAGAGTTTACTTTGTTTTACGTACTTCATTTTCATTCTTGTTCTTTATTTTGTAGAATACGTAATCCAAAACCCAAATTTGTCTAACCAATTCAAGTCCAAATCACGAAACTCAACGTCTCCGTCAATTTCACACCTCGTTGGGACACGACCCGGGGAAATCACTTTCCCGGTATCACTTTATCACACCCGTGAGATTTGGCACGTTAACCCTTGTCCTAAAAGGTTGATTTGTCGAATTTCACGATTAATTTGATATATTGATATTGTGTTTATTTCACCACACTCACAACAGACGAATCAAAGAGCTTGTTTGATGTTGGCTCTAGAAGGATTTCCATCTTCATGGTGAATACTTTTACATATCACTCTGATGTTCTGGCAAATATCACAAGGATAATGCATAGGACTCTCAATATATACTTACTTTCCACATTGTGTGAAACAACAAGTCTTCATTAATCTTGTGTCCTAATGAGATTTTTGTGGATGATCTCTTGGCTCTAGACTCAATCGTGCATATTTGGTTTCCTATGCCGGAGACTAGGGAGAGGGTCTCCTTCTTCAATATCAACAATCTCTAAGAGAAAGTCGATAGATTATGTAGGTTCCCCATGAGAATAAAACAAGTCCTTTTAAGAGGAACTTGAGTAGCTTGGGAAGTTTAGTGCGGTCGTCACTAGGTCCATGACGCCTTGTCTTCAATACATGCTACCTTGGTAACCACCGAGTATATGTATCGAACCGGTTTACGCCCCTAAGGTTGAATTAATGGAGGGCTATTTCTTTTCACCCTTTTCACATTCAATTCTTTTTCATTCTTCAACCCCTTCAGTGCTTACCGAGACTTCATAACTAGAACCTTAATGGGTTTATTCCAGTACTAGCTCTGTCTCAGTCTGCACTCTTCCCGTATTCTCATTTTTCTACTTTTTTTTCATCATACCTAAGGACTTCTACACTATCTAGTGGATTGTCCCTAGGTAGATCCCTCTGGCTCTGGCGGGATCGTGGGAAAGAATACCTAACCAAACCATCCTTATAACTCCAATACATAAAGTAAAATGGTCGGTCTTGAGGTATAGTTCATTCTTCCTTGAAACCAATTGAAAAATCATTTGGAAAAATCAATCAAGGTACTGGTGACAAAATATCAAAGTATTTTGTACCTTAATTGTTTTGATCATTTAGAAATGCTCCCCCTCAACATGTGCACATGATTTTGAAATTGTTTAGTACATGGATGCAAGAGTTCTTTGAAATATATTCTTGATCTCAATTTCCGTGGTTTCTTTCGTGGGATTTTACAAAATCAAGACTAAACCTTAAACAATGTCTAGCTTGAATGTTTAATGGCGACTTTCATTTCGGTGAACATCTGTTTTAGAGGAACATGCAGCGGTTCATCAACGGTTCAATCTCAATCATCAACAATTCTTTACCCATATGTAGATAACTTCACAAACCATACTAAGTGGAGTAGTATACACTACTTCCCCTTGAGGTTGACCGTAAGATATCAAAGTACACGAATCTCCCCCATGATGGTTTCGAACTTTCGAAGCATCATTAACGTGTACGACCATCTGCACGAAAAGTTCTTGTCATAAGCAAACATCTTGAAAAATCGTGTAAGACGTTGAAGATTCATGAAAGATTTTGCTCAGACTGTGAAGTGTCATTAACATTCAGTGGTGTCGAATATTCCATAAGAATTGCTGATTACATCTCAACCATTCAACTCTTTGGTAAACACATCATCCACATATTCAGTCGACAATTGCTGTGACTGCATGGAGAAGTAAACCCGATATCCCAAACTTGATCATGAAGTAGAATTCCCCAGATTTGTTAATTAAACTTGTGCTAATCCTCGTGAAAAAGATACGGTGTACCCAATGTACAAAACCTCTTGACATATCCTCAACTGCGTGAGACACCGAAGTGATAGCTACGTTGTGGGTAAAGCGAGAAAGAATCACAACCGTAACTAAATAGCCAAGTCTTTATCACACTCAATAACGCCCAAACAAGTCATCTTCGCAGAAGGGTAGAAAGAAAGAAGACGAAATAAGTAGATGCGCCCGGAAAATCTCACTTCATATTCAAATAAGAAATACCGTCCAAACAACCCCGTAGTCAACATTTTCCAATATCAATTAAAGTCGTGACATAATGTTCACCGTGAAAATGTATATACCAAAGTACCAAACCCTCAATACGAATCTCATCATAATCAAAACCTCTTCAACCACTCTCATCAATTCCAATCTCATAATCACATCACATATTTAAAATCACAAAACCCAACAAGTCTCATTATAAAATCTCATTGAGAAGCCCATCCGACCCAATCATGTGTATGGCCCAAATTTGGTTACTTGAGTAATCGAGGCTTGTTCAATGAAAATTAGTCCAATCAACCAAGTTAACGCCCATGATATACCAAGTCCAATCATCAATATAATGGGTGATCTGGAGACTTCCCACATTCAATACAAGCCTGGTCCAAATAACTCTTATCTATCACTTGTGAGACTTTGGTATAAATTCATAATGATACAATGGAACCGATTCTCAAATAATACCCGATCTAATAATCCATCCGATCATAATCTCACGGCCCATATCTTACACACCATTTACACCAAATCATCATACGACCCATGTAATCACATAATTATATGAGAAGTATCAACATACATGTTCGGCTCATATACAATCTTATATCTCGACCCATATAAATAACACATAACACCCGATCCAAATTCTCATAACAAATCTATCATGAGAAACATGATCAGCCCACATGCAAGCCCATTGAATAATCGAAGTAGCTTGGCCCATCACAAAGATATACACGAATCATTCTCAATTTAATCAATCACACGGGTATATAACACTAACTCTCTTATACATAACCCTAATAACCTTATCAAATCCCTAAATCCTCTCATATCAGTACTCCGCCCCCATTTCTAAAGTACGCCACGAACCCTAAAATCACTCAAATTACTCTCATCCGCCCCCATCAGTTATTACAGACATAAAAAAAAAATTAATCAATCCTCATATCAATCTTAACCCATTCATAATCAATCACATGATAAGGATGATTAAATATGTAACCAAAGACTTCAGTTGTGTCCTGCTCAAGCAATTTAAGAGGCCATACAAGATCCTTCTTTCCATATTGACCTCACCACAGGGATGGCTAGAGGCTCAACATCAAAGCCACAGAGATGGTTTCGGGTAGGTACACATTTACATCTTTCGTTTTAGTATCAAATCGAACACTAGGGAAGATGATAACACTATTGTTATTGTTTTACCCTTTGATAGTTTCGAATAATTAACAATTAATTTGACCAATGATGGCACACAGATTCGTGTATTAGACCTTTGAGGTCTTGATGTTACCCAATCATGGTACAAATCATTCTGAGGTCTATGAATGGATATTGAATAATTACGTTATTTCCCTTTGACCGAGTATAACGATTGAATGAAACCATAGTTGGTTTTGTTCTTTCGTTAGCCTTCGAAGATTATCAAAACAAGTTTTGATCTATGATGAGCTTTGATAGTTGTTGACTGGATCTGAATAGGTCATAAACCGCGTAGTCACGAGTAACAAGGAATCAGAAAACTTGAATGAGCTATGTGATATAATGAGCTTTGTTATTTGTAATTTGTTATTTGTTATCAGAAAATTTGTGATTTGACTTCTTGGTGATGAATGTGATGATTTGAAATGTATTTAGGATTTGGAATGATGTCGGTTTTGATTTTGTTGTTGTCGGTTGATGCTGTTGATTAAATGATATTGAATCTTTGTTGGTAGTTGATATCAAAACGCATTTTAGCCAAATGCAACTAGTCAAACCGCATATGCTTTACAACATGACTGGTAACTAAACTCATGGTTAACAAATCGCTTTCTTTGCATCAAAATGCAGAAAATATTTGGCAAACCGCATCAGTGTTGAGACAAATCGCATTATTTCATTCTAACAAATCGCATTTGACCTTTTACAAATCTCAGTTGACCATTGACATTAGTTAACAAACCGCATAGTGTATAGCCTTTTATCACAAATCGCTTCTTGACTCTAATTGACAAATCGCATAGACAAAGGTGTCAAAATGCACTTATTTTGGTGACAAAATGCACACCATAAAAGTCAACAAACCGCAGTTGACTCAAAAGTCAAACTGCATACAAGACAAACCTCTTCCGGTACGTCGAATCTGGATAGTTTGTAAAGACAAACCGCATCGAACAAAATGACCAAATCGCACATTTGAACCGGACAGTTTTACATAAACCGCATTGACGAAACATGACCAAAACGCATTCAAACAGTCACTTGTAACCAGCAGATTTGATATCCAGAAAATAGTACCAACATTAGACCATGAAAAACTACTTTAACAAATTCAAAACCAGTAATTTTGACGTAGAAACAATTTAAAAAAACTGTTTAAACTTGCTAAAAAATAGTTTTTACCCATGTCAAACATTTAATCACACGACTATCATTATAAAAACATGATTCAACCAACAATCTTCAACCAAACCAAGGCAAAACTCATCCAAATATTGCAACAAACACATCAAACCGTAACAAACCGCTTCATAGAACCATAAAATTCGGATTCAAAACAAGTGTAAAACCATACGAATCATCAAGACAACAAAACCTAGGCTCTGGTACCATTTGTAGGATCGTACATATTATGTTGTTTGATGATTCGGGTGGTCTAGGATGGTGATAATATATGAATGCCATGTTTAGAGAGATGAAGAGAGTAGAGAGGGAGTTTAAAACAAAAAGAATGAAAGGTTAGATTAAGAGCTCCACCCTTCCAAGGATGGAAGGGTATTTATAGTTACAGACACTACGTCCTCCTGTCGGACTGTGGATCAGGCATACAGTGGGTAAAGACCCGTCCTTCCTCCACAATGTTGCTCTAAACTAATAACAAAGCTAATAACTAACTAATTAACTACTAAGCAACGTAAATAACGATATGTCTACGAGATAACATATGCTAGACTATAATTAGGGTGACCGACACTTCCTTATGGAATTTCCAATTCCTAACATGAATAGACAGCTAGTTCAAAACCGAAGTCTTTCGGATACATAAGGCCCATGTATAAGGTGCCGAAAGATCCGTTTCACAACATTAAGGTGCTTTTCCATTGGCCTTGAATGGTAACGGCCACACATACAGATAACAAAATGAATATCAGACTGACTAGCTATAAGGTACATGAATGAACCAATCATACTACGGTATTTTATAGCATCAACCAGTTTTTCACTAAATTCCTCATCTAGTTTAGGCTTATGTTGCATAGGTGTACTTATAAGGTCAGGTTTATCCATTCCAAACTTTTTCAAAATTTTCATCGTGTATTTGTTTTGATGAATAAAGATACCACGAGGAGTTTGATTGATTTGTAGACCCAAAAAGAATTTTAACTCCCCGGTCATGCTCATCTCAACTTTTTGTCACATGATATTTTCAAAGTTTTTGCAATATTTAGGATTCGTAGATCTAAAAATAATATCGTCAACATAAGTTTGGACAAGCATGATGTCGTCACCTTTTCTTCTTATGAACAAAGTTGAATCGATTGAACCTTTAACGAACTTGTGTCTGAGAAGAATTCTGAAAACACTTTTTACCAGGCATGTGTTGCTTCCTTGAGAACGTGGACTACTTTGTCAAGAACATAGACATCTTTTGGATGGTCTGGATCAACGAAGCCTTCTGATTGACTCACATACACCTCTTCCTCTAACTCTCCATATAAAAAGCCGTTTTCACGTCCATTTGGTATAAAGTGAAAGATATATGAGCTGCATTAGCTAAAAATAAGCGTATTGCTTCAATCCTTGCTACTGGTGCGAATGATTCATCAAAGTTGATTCCTTCTTCTTGTCTGTAACCTTTTGCAACAAATCGAGCTTTGTTGCGGATTACTTCACCGTCTTCATCTAACTTGTTCTTCAGAATCCATTTCAATGCAATTATTAGTTTTCCCAGAGGCTTGGGAACCCTTCGCCAAACGCCATGGCGTTTGAATTGGTTTATTTCTTCTTTCATAGCGACAATCCAGTCAGGGTCTGTTTGACAACCGACAAATTCTCGGTCTATTTTTTAGTCGTCACTATTTTATTCCATTAGGAAAACGTGAGTTATTTTTTTTTGGCAATTACGAATGATTATAATTGAAAAACAAGAAGTTGTGCTAGTTTTCTGAGAAACGGGTTCACACGCATGCCAACGATGTTTCAATAACAGTAAGAATTTATAATCATATTCGGAGTCAAAGAAATGTAATTTTTATTAAAAATTACGAACACACTTCCAGAAATCATCAAGGCTTTTAGTGTTATTATTCCAACTACGTGGGGGAAGTGATGTTAGAGAAAGTTTCTGAAGATAAAAGAGGTACACAAGTATGACATATTCAGGGGAGATAAATGTATAACATGAGGGAGCTGTTATCAGTTATTCTTTCGGTGAGAACATCGTGAATATTTTATATATCACTCGGATGTTCTGGCAAAACCACAAGGATAATGCGTAGGACTCTTAATATATACTTACTTTCCACATAGTGTGAAACAACAAGTCTTCTTAAATTTGTGTCCTAATGAGATATTGTGGATGATCTCTTGGCTCTAGATTCAATTGTGCATATTTGGTTTCCTATGCCGGAGACTAAGGAGAGGGTCTCCTTCTTCAATATCAACAATCTCTAAGAGAAAGTCGATAGATTATGTAGGTTCCCCGTTAGAATGAAACAAGTCCTTTTAAGAGGAACTTGAGTAGCTTGGGAAGTTTAGTGCAGTGCGTCACTGGGTCCATGACGTCTTGTCTTCAATACTAGTGTTACCTTAGTAAACACCAGTAGCATATGTATTGAACCCGGTTTCTGCCCTAAAGTTGAATTATTGGAGGGCTATTTCTTTTCACCCCTTTTTACATTCATTTCTTTTTCATTCTTCAACCCCTTCCGTGCTTACCGAGACTTCATAACTAGAACCTTGTTGGGTTTATTCCAGTTCTAGCTCAATCTCAGTCAACACTCTTCCCATTTCTCATTTTTCTCATTTTTTCATCATACCTAAGGACTCTATACTATCTAGTGGATTGTCCCTGGGTAGATCCCTCCGGCTCTGGCGGGATCGTGGGAACGAATACTTAACCTCACCATCCTTATAACTCCATGCATAAAGTAAAATGGTCGGTCTTTTGGTACATTTTATTCTTCCTTGAAACCAATTGAAAAATCATTTGGAAAAATCAATCAAGGTACTTGTGATATAGAATCAAAGCATTTTGTACCTTAATTGTTTTGATCATTTAGAAATGCTCCCCCTCAACATGTGCATATAATTTTGAAATTGTTTAGCACATGGTGGACCCATGAGATATTAGGGACCAAACGCTTGAGTTTTTGTCTTAATTGAATAGATATGCCTGGGAATCGACTTGGAACCCGATGAATGGGTCAAGGATAGTGGATGCACTAATCATATGACGGGAAACCAATGTCTATTCTCATCATGCAAGGTATAAAACTGAGGTAACGTCACATTCAGTAGTAAACTTAAAGGCAACATCATAGGCAACGGTCCGATATCTCACAACTCCCTCATTATTAGAAATGTTGAGCATGTAGATAACTTAGGATTTAATTTTCTTAGTATTAGTCAAATGGTTGGCAATAAATGTAGAGTAGTATTTTTTGAAGAGGGTAGTGAAATTATTAAGGATGGCAAGACCATAGGTAAAGGAGTTAGGAAAATGGCTTATTCGTTATGAAAATGGGGAATAAGTCTGGGATAAGATATGTCTAGCAACGATAGATGATTATTCCAAACTATGGCATAGGAGATTAGGTCACGCTAATATGTGTCTAATACAATCTTTAGCATCTAAGAATCTAGTTAGAAACTTATCTAATCTTAAGTTTGATCAACACTTTTGTGATGCTTGTAAAGTTGGAAAACAAGTTCACTCTAGTCACATGCTAAGAACTTAGTTTCGACCTCTAGATACCTAGAACTCCTTCACATGGATCTTTTCGATCCATCCACCATACGAAGTTACAGAGGAAATCTCTAAACCTTAGTAATTGTAGACGATTACTCTAGATATACTTGGACTAGGTTTCTTAAGAATAAGACACAAGCTTTCGATGAATTTGAAATCTTTAGTAAGAAAGTCCAAAATCAACTAGGTTGTACAATAGTTTCCATTAGGACGGATCATGGTCGGGAATTTGATAATGAAGTGCAATTCGGAGCATATTGTGACAGTAATGGTATTACACATAATTTCTCGGCTCCACGCACTCCTTAATCAAATAGGGTAGTTGAAAGAAAAAAATAGTACTCTATAAGATATGAGTAGAATGATGTTAAATGAACAATCTATTCCAAAAACGTTTTGGTGTAATGCCGTAGACACCTCAACTTATATACTCAATAGGATTTTGATTAGACCAATCCTAGGAAAGACTCCATACGAAATCTTGAAAGGTAGAAAACCTACTCTAGATTACTTTAGAGTGTTTGGAAGAAATTGCTTCATTTTAAACACAAAAGACAACCTCACCAAGTTTGACTCAAAGTATTACGAAGGTGTTTTCTTAGGATACTCACAAAATAGTAAAGCCTATGTTTTCCTTAATAAGGAAACAATGAAAGTTGAAGAATCACCCAACGTGAAATTCGATGAGAGTCCTCCCCTAACTAAATCATCACCCTTGGTGGATGATGACTTAGATGAGGAAGAAGCCATTAAGGTTAATGGCAAGAAAACCTTAGAAAATGACATTGAGGATGAAATAGTCAAAGTTGATAAAATTGTCAACATTAAGGAATCCAAAGATCATCCAATAAAAATGTCATAGGTAACCTAAATCAAAGAATCCTTAGGTCACAAGCACAAAACAAAAGTAATTTCTTTTATTTTATATCTACCATAGAACCTAAGAACATCGGTGAAGCAATAAATGATGAAAGTTGGGTAGTTGCTATGCAAGAAGAATTGAATCAATTCACCGCAAATCAAGTTTGAGTTTTAGTACCTCCACCTAGGAACCAAACCATCATAGGAATTAAATGGGTGTTTAGGAATAAACTCGACGAAAATGGCGTCGTATCTAGGAATAAGGCTAGGTTAGTACCACAAGACCATAACCAACAAGAAGGAATAGACTACGATGAAACTAATGCACCCGTTGCTAGAATAAAGTCTATTAGGATACTCCTTGCTTATGCTTGCGTCTTAGATTTTAAGATATATCAAATGGACGTGAAATATGCATTCCTAAATGGTTTTATCAACGGGGAGGTATACGTTGCACAACCTCCGGTATTCGTTGATTTCGAAAAACCTAATCATGTTTATAAGCTCAAGAAAGCATTATATGGCCTCAAACAAGCTCCTAAAGCTTGGTAAGATAGATTGAAGGCTTTTGATGAGTGTGTAAATACTCATCATTTTGGTTAAATCGATCGCAAAACGTTTAAAATGCTCGAAATGCATCAAAATATCGAAAATATCTCAAAATTGCATTTTATATGTTTCGGATGCAAAATGTTTAAAATCGATGAAAAATGAGCTAAGTTTGCATAATTGGCGATTTCAGTCCCCAAGTTTCAAAAGTTGTCGAAATAGTCCCCGAGCACTTAATTTCAAAGAAAAATCACCAAAGGTCCTTTTAAAATCATAAGTTGTCAAAATTAGTCCTTTGGTGAAAAATATCAAAAGTTTTGAGAAATTACAAATTTGGTCCTTCAAATTTAAAAATTGGCAAAAATGGTCCTTGGAAATTTGAAAATGTCAAGTTTGGTCCTTGTACTATTGGAGCTTGTCACTTTTGGTCCCTTGGAGAAACTTTGCAAATGTGGCAGCCTTGGTCCCTTGATTTTCAGAAATTACACAACAAGTCCTTGTTGTTAATACCTTATATCATTTTGGACCTTGTCAAACCCATGACCCCCGCCATAGCCATTGGACCCTTCCATTTTGGACCCTTCCTTTTATATTAAGCCGGTCAAACCCTCCGTCAAACCAAACACCCCCGCTCTTTTTCTTTCTTCTTCAACAACCATGTCTGCAAACACTCAACCTCTCCCATCCCCGGCTCATCCTCCACTCCCTTATCCCTCCACCTCCACCAAACTCCAAATTGCATTTAATGCATCCTTTCCCTTTACTCAACCCCAACTGGCTTATATACATTTTGGCGCCAAATTCAATCAACGGCTAAAACTCTCAACTAATCCAATGGTCAAGAATAATGGTGGGATATGCTCAGAGTAGTGAGAGAAGTCATTTGCTATAAAAAAAGGAAGCAAGAGAAGGAAGAAAGGGAGTAGATTTTAGTTTTTAAATTTCACTTATGTCGTTTTAATATAAAAGTTTTAGTTAAAGTGTAGAAGTTGTAATCTTTTGTTTCATTGAACCAAATTCAAGTATTACTATCATTGTAATGTGTTTTTAATTAGTAATTCCAAGTTTTTATATAAGTTTCAAGTTTCAAGCTCACTGTTGCAAATTTCAATTTCAATCTCTGATGTTAAAGTTTCAAATAGCTTATTTCTAAGCTCAAATAAGCTTATATAAGCTTCTTATAGCTTTTTGTAAGCTTATATATCAATTTCAAGCAATTTTGGATTTTGGTCAACATAAGTCAATCTGGGCCAAAAATTGAAATGGAAATGGATATGGGTGATGCAGTGCTGGATTTGGGTTGATAATGAGCTAGGTTATGGTTTAGATTAGGCTAGTGGTTCCTTTGTTCTTTGGCAAGCCATTGTGGCTAAGGACCAATTGTAAGTTATTTTCAAGAAGTATTGCATAATCTGTACTTATGGTTTAGATTGGTTTTTATTGGTTGATTAAGTTTTATTTAGGTTAGCTAGGCTCAGTTTAATCAATTATGCAGGCTAGATCAGTAGTTAGCTCTTTTAAATTGCAAGTCAGTTATTTAAAATAGTGTTTGGATTTGCTACATTAACTGTTTTAGAGGTTTATCCAGTGTTTGAGACTTGTTGTTTTAGGCTTGTGTAGCTCAATTATACTCATATCTGTCTTAAAATTGCACCTGCAAAAGCTCAAAGTCAAGATCACTTTAATATGTCTTAATTAGGCTATCTGTTGGGATTTTGTAAAACAAAAAGTTTGCATTGTGCTCATAATTGAAAAGGGTAGCTTAATCAAGTCTTATAATAGCTTATAACATCATAATCAGTTGATAGATTGGTTTTAAATCTCACAAAAGTCAACATATCAAATCTGTCAAAATAATCAAAACATGAAAAATCCAGTTTGAGCCCAACTAAGTTGATTTTTAATTGCTTCATTTCTGGGTTAAATCCAGTGAAATTGTGGATTCAATAAGTTCAACTGGTCTATTTTCTTATTATAAATTTTGTAGATTTTTGTCAATTTTCTATAAGCTCTAAAACAGCTTGTGGATTTGGTCTTATTTCCCCTGTGCACAAACTCAGTGAATACTGAGTGTGCACAGTTTTGCGAGGCTTGCACCAGCTCATCGAGCTCATCCGAGCTCATCTTTGGTTTAGACATAGCTAGCAGGTCTTCTTGAGGTTCCCACTACTTTTCAATTTTAGCTTATTGAGTAGCTTATTTGCAATCTCAAAGTAGTGGTAAAAGCTGTTTTAAGACTTATACTCAAATCATCCAAACTGTGTAGGTGCAATTCAGAGGTTTAAGATAGTTGTTATAAGTTGCTTTTGAGTACTTTTAGCATAACATAGCTTCTATTTCAGTTTGGTGCCCATTTGGGACCTTTTGGCTTATTTCAAGTGCTTATTTATAAGCACTTGCTTTGCAGTTCCATATTCTTGCACACAACCCCCTGTTTTTATATTTTTCCTAGATTCATAATGTTATTTTAGACTTTTCTTGAATTTTTGATTTTTCTAAGTCGGTTTGCTATTTTTCTTTATTTAAAAGCTTTTAAGCCTTTTTAATTAGCATTTAATACAATTAATTCGTAAAAGTTTCAAAAAAAATTTTCATTTTCCTAGATTAAGATAAATATAAAAAGTCAAAAAATATTTTTCCAGATTTTTCTTAGCTAAATTTGTATTTTTAAGCAATTTAATTAGTTTTAATAGTTTTTAATTCATAGAAAATACAAAATATTAGAGAAAAATATAAAATTAGTTTTGAAAATTCTATTTTGTTATTTTAGATTTTCCAAGTCATAATTTCATTTTTCTAGCTTTATTTCCTATTTTCTTGTATTTTAGGTTATTATTAAATAGTTAAAAATAGTTTTAATTAATAATAATTAGATAAATAGTTTTAAAATAATTTTCTTTTTCTCAAAATTTTCTTTTATCATTAGGATTGTAAAAGTTCATTTTATATTTTTAGGATTAATCTGTTTTAGTTTCACATTTTCTTTTGTACGTCACGTAGTTTTTTAATTTAAGTTTTATAAAGAAAAATTGATGCATCTTGAAAACAATCAAGCTACTCACACAAGCTAGCCACTTGTGAATGGCTAACCGTAAGAAGCTTAAAATGCTTAAAACACAAATACAATGAAGTCCTGGAGAATCTGATGAATTCCCGGTCGTTAAGTCCACGGAGACTCAATGGTGTGTCAAAACCGATTCAGATGATAGAGTGATCACTAAGGATAGTGATCCGTAAAGGTTTTGGATGAGAAATTACACTCTTGAAAAAGTTTATAAAATAAAGCGACTTAAATGCAAATTAAGAAAATTAAAAGTTAAAATATATTAAATAAACGCTATCACTATTTTTACAATGATGTTTTTGTGATTTTATAAAATAAAATAACTTAAATAAACTATTTTAACTAAAACGTAAACTTAAATTATCTAAAACGTGACTTAAAATGAAAACGTCGTTAAATATAAAAATTACTGTTGGGCGCAAGACAAAACGTAAAATTTATGAAATAAAAGTCCTCTGAATGTAAAAACAATTTTATTATGTACTATATAACAAAATAAAATTTTAGGAAAAGCAGTATATTTTTCGACTCTTAAATTATTTATTACGAATTAAATACTATTTTACACTAATTAATTAATTAAAAATACTAAACATTTTGAGAAAAATCAAAAATCACAAAAATACTTTAAACAATCTTGGTCTTGAGAAAAATAAAAAATTGGAGGTTGCTTTAGAAAATAAGCACTAAATAAGCTAAAATGGGCTTATGGTTAAAGCGCCAAAGAGTCCTTAAGGGATTAATTTTGCAAATTAAAACCAATAAAGACCAAGGCGAGTTGGGTTTGGTGTTGTGTGTTGGGCGTGGGTATTGGGCGGGAGGTCTTGGGTTCGAATCCCACCTCTTGCCTTTTGCTTATTATTTTTTTTTCGATTTTCTTTTGAAACTTATTAAGTACACTAAAATAAACACTTTTCACAATGAAACTTTTATAAAAGCTGAATAATAAGCACTATATAAGTGAAGTTCTCAACAATGGACTTTAAAAGGAAATAAGAAAAGATTTAAGCCAAAGTGGCTTTTAAGCTAAAAATAAGCAAAGGAAAAGCGAGAATAAGCTAATTAAGCGATAATAAGCTATATTAACAACTGAAAAAGCAAAGTGACTTGAAGATAAGCACAAAATAAGCCAAAACAAGCCTTTGTTATACGGGACCCTTTTCGGAAAAGGGTAGTCAAAAGAAGCTATGAATTAAGCACTCTAGAAGCTGATTAAGATTGAACTAATATTTTTCTAATTTTGTTAAGCAGCTAAACTTTAATATCCCAAAAGGATTTAAGCTAAATCTTAGTAATAAACACACACTAAAATTCTAAAGTTTATTCAAAAACCGACTAATGAAAATTTTGACTTTTATAATTACACTAAGTAGTTGACTTATATGAACTTTTAATGATCCTATATGATCTAATTTAATATATTAAGCTACTTTAAGACTTATTTAGGCTAGAGAAACAACTTTTAAACTAATTTGCATGATTATGAAACATGAATTCTTAACAGTGGACAAATGATATGAATTTAAAGCTAGTTTTGACTTTTTGCTAAACTAGGACTAAATTTTATTCTTTGACTGAGCTATTAGTAGCTAAAGTAACATGAAACAAGTACAAACACATCTTGAACTCCTTCTATCTCAATTAAACAAGTTTGATCCAAACGTTTTTAAAGAAGCCGTTTTGAAGCTTTTCACACTTAAACAAGTCTTTAAAACAAACAAGCTACTAATTAACTTATATTAATTATATTAAAACAGATTTCAACTAGAATTAACGAGTTAAAACACATAAACTAAGAATGCAATTTTTTAGAACTTTCTTACAAAATGAGTTTATGCACGAAATGGAGAACCAAGGTCCGAGAACCCACCCTATTGCTTCCCAAGAAGCTCTAGACCAATGAGCAATCCATATCTTACCATCGACTTCCATCTTCATAGTCATTGATTTTGATTTTACACTAAATTTTTGGTATTTTTAAAATTTTAAATTCTATTACTAAAGCGATTTTAAGAGTTCTAATAGTTCCGAAGCTAAACAAAGAACTTTTATGAGCTTTTGAGTCCTAGATAACAACGATTAACAACTTTTAAATATTTTGAGGATTCGAGCTTGAAAATGGCATTCTTGAATTAGTACATGAAACTTAAAATTGAGGCTGAAAGTAGATTATTGATATAATTGAAATAAGATTACAAATGCTTGAAAGTTTTAACATAAACTGGAAAACATAAAAACTTAAAAACGACATTAAGAAAAATTAAAACTAAAATTCTACTACCCTCCATCTCTCCTCTTGCATCCTTTTATATTCCAAACACCTTTTCCACTTGTTCTGATCAATTCCCACTTCTATTTTTGACCTTTGGATGAGTTGAAGCATTCTTGGCCGTTTGATTAACTTTTGGCGGGAAATGGTTATATACCAGCTGTGGGGGTTGAGTAAAGGGCTAGAGGTAGCATTAAATGTGTTTTGTAGTTGTGTGGAGGTGGGGGGACAAGGGGGTGATATGTTGAAGTGGAGGTGAGGGGTTGAGTGATTTCAGGTGGGCAGTTGGGAGGAAGGAGGAAAAATGGCGCCAAGGGGTGTGTTTGTTTGACTATGGATTGACCAGGCTAAATATCAAAGGGCAGGGTCAAATTGGTGAGGGTCCAAAGTGTTTGGCAGGGGTCCAATTAGGTATTGACAAGGCCAAATGGTTTAAAGGTTTAAAACACAAGGACTATTGTTGCAAATTCTGAAAATACAAGGACCTAGGCTGCCAATTAAGCAAAGTTGTTTCAAGGGACTAAAACTGACAAGCTTCAATAGTACAAGGACCAAACTTGACATTTTCCAATTTTCTAAGGACCATTTTTGACAAATTTTTTCAAAGTTTAGGGACCTAAGTTGTAATTTTGCAATTTTGAATCTCAAAGACCAATTTTGACAACTTAAGAATCCTAGGGACTTAAAATGATATTTTCCTTTATTTAGATTTACAGTGGACCTGTTTTGAAAACTTTTGAAACTTGGGGACTAAAGCGCCATTTTGCAAATTTGATCGTTTTCATCGATTTTGATATTTTGCATTTAAAACACATAAAACAACGATTTGTGATATTTTCATCATTTTGATGCATTTTGAGTGTTTTGGATGATTTTGCAGTTTAGATTGTACAAAAATGATGAGTATTTAGACACTCATCAATCCCCATATCGAGATATTGCTAGTCCCTAGCAATGATTTGAACTTTAATGGATTTTAAAACTCTTTACCAAAAGCCATCACTTCGGAGTAGCCAAATGTTTCGATTCAAGTAAGAACCTTGGTACTCGATAACCAAATGATTTTGAGCAAATCATAAGTCAGAACGGATTTGATTTGTCTTTACCGAGCCGTTTGCTGGACTAGCCAACTCTTAGATAAATTATCGAATTATCTTTGGTGGTGATTACCAATTATGGATTTTCCATCGCCTTTACCACAAGCCATAACCTTGGGCTAGCCAACTCTTCACTTTTTAGGATATGGTGAGTGAATACCATACAATTTGGGCAAATTGCAAGCCATATAAACGGTTTGATATATCTTTACCAAGAGCCGTTTGCTCTGGATTAGCCAATCCTTTTGTCTTCTGGACATGGCGGATGATAACCAAGTGAGTAAGTGTAGAACACTTACTCAAAAAAAATTTTGGCCAAAAGCGGGAATTGGGTAGATAATATATGAAATTGTGAGAATTCCCCACTTAGAAATGAATATTGCCTCAATATTCAAAGTACCGCGGTTATGCGAAACAAAAACGTAAAGGGAAATACTACGGCCATTATTTTAAAAGATTTTTTTTTTTTTTTTTAGAGATATATATATATATATAACATGTGGGCATCACCCCACACTTAGGTGGTAGAAAGGGTAAGAAGTCGAAATATGGGTGAAAACCCATATGGTGTGTCTCTTGTTTTTGGTTACCGAGTCGCTAGCTTGACTCGACCCGCATTCATTGGTTCATGGGAAGCAAAGTGGAAGAAACAATCTCCATCGGACTTTCATTCAAGATGTTTGGACAAACATTTGAAGCACGTGAAAGTTCCACATCGATGAGATATAGATAGAACCGGCTCAAAATGATAAATGAAAATGCGGGATCAAAAATAGTGTCCTCATTCCCGAAGGAGTGAAGAAGAGAGAAGTCACGGTAGGTGAAGAAAGAAGGAAAATCATGATAACAATCATGACTAGATCTTCTTCCTCGGGATTAAGTGCGATTGCACTTATTTGGATTTTATTGGTTGAGCTCTTTGGTTTGGAAGGCATCTCGGTTGGGAGGGTGGGAAGATTTGTCATAACTATGCAAATTGAAATTCTCTCCCGGATCATGATTTTGCCATCAAGTAATCATACTCCAGTGGAGATATGATATGAGTGAGTTCATTTGGAGAACTCCTCGTGAAGAGTATACGGAGGTGGGACATGTGCGGTGCCGTGGGCTATAAATATGCACCTCGTCCATTATAGTCTCCGTGTCGGACTCATCACTATCAAAGATTGGATTAACGAATTTAGAGTAAATTCGGAATCGAATTCGAATAAGGGATTAGTGATAGTCGTATTAAGCTGTTGTGGAAACAACATGGTCAACATCCTCTTCTAAGTTGACGAACTCGAATGTGGAAGTGATGCATCAAAAATTCTATGTCTTTAGAATATAAATAATCGGCATCACTATAATCACCGTCAAAATCGAGAGAAAGTCTCAACAAGATCTTTTGTAAGAGGAGAAAACACATCACATTCATTATCAAGAATTCCTCGGACTCACTTGGGATCGGGATAAGGTTCTCAACATTAGGCGATTCCGTTTTGAATAGTCTTTGAGATGCTTATCCCCATAGTGAGAGAGTCTTTGGGATCAAAAATTTCAAAGAAATAGGATCATCGACCTCTTCCAAAGGAATTCACTTCTCAACCGGCGTGAGTGAAGGGAAGAGTCGGAAATGAAAGGCTCGAAGCGGAGTGGGATTGCCACTCGAGCATCGAATTTATCGTAAACATATATAGCTCCTATGCTCTTCATATTCTCCTCCGCCAACAATTCTCCCATACTCTTTCCTTCTTCAACGGAGTGGGATTGCCACTCGGAGTCGTAGATTCCTCATCAAAATCATCATCGTCGTCGTCATCATAATCGCATACGAGAGGTTTCCAATATTGGGAACTTACTCTAGTCGCTTGTTCTTGAAGATCGTTTTCGACGAGACTCTTCTTTAACCAATTCTTTCAAATCTTTGAGTATATCTAGACAATTTTCGAGAAGTTCTTGAGGAATTTGCGAGAGGTTGTGTTTGAATCGTTTGAATCTTGTGGAGGTTGGTCATGATAAGAGTAGTCATAATTGTTACAAGGATTATGCTCATAGACAAGCGTGTTCCCGTTTGACACTCAAAACTCGGGTGAGGACCTCCACAATACTCACAAGAATATGTCTCCATCTCATAGTGCGGGGTTGGTTGAGGAAATTAGTTGTTTCATTGTAGGATTTTGGTCATAGACAAACCCGTTTCCGGATTCACAATGCCACAACCGGGGCAATTTCCACCATTTTGAGGTCCCCCACACCATTCACAACCAAATTGGTGTGGATGAGACATAGAAAGAATCAAATGGTTTTAGAGGGTAAGAAATGTAGAATCAAAAGATGTGAGAGGGTAAAGATGGATTTTTTTTGGATTTTTGAAAAACATTTTGCAAAAACAAAGAATGAAAATATTTTTGGGTTTGATAACACTTCAGGAAAAGTGTTAATGAACTTTTTGGATTTATTGATAACTTTACAAAAGAAAGCATTTACAAAAGGTGGTATATGTGCAAGTGCAGTTGCGAAAAGGTTTAACACACGCTAAAGCCTCCCGTGGCGCTAAAATTTGATCTGTCTTGAAAGCAGTCAAGCTACCTCACACAAGCTAGCCACTTGTGAATGGCTAACCAGTAAAGCTTAAAGCGCTTAAAACACAAATACAATGAAGTCTGGAGAATACAATGAATTCCGGGTCGTTAAGTCCCACGGAGACTCAATGGTGTGTCAAACCGATTCAGATGATAGAGTGATCACTAAGGATAGTGATCCGTAAAGGTTTTGGATGAGAAATTACACTACTGAAAAAGTTTATAAAATAAAGCGACTTAAATGCAAATTAAGAAAATTAAAAAGTTAAAATATATTAAATAAACGCTATCACTATTTTTACAATGATGTTTTTGTGATTTTATAAAATAAAATAACTTAAATAAACTATTTTAACTAAAACGTAAACTTAAATTATCTAAAAACGTGACTTAAAATGAAAACGTACGTTAAATATAAAAATTACGCTGGAGCGCAAGGCAAAACGTAAAATTTATGAAATAAAAGTCCTACAAATGTAAAAACAATTTTATTACGTACTATATAACAAAATAAAATTTTAGGAAAAAGCCGGGTATTTTTTCGACTCTTAAATTATTTATTACGAATTAAATACTATTTTACACTAATTAATTAATTAAAAATACTAAACATTTTGAGAAAAATCGAAAAATCACAAAAATACTTTAAACAATCTTGGTCTTAAGAAAAATAAAAACTTGGAGGTTGCTTTAGAAAATAAGCACTAAATAAGCTAAAATGGGCTTATGGTTAAAGCGCAAAGAGTCCTTAAGGATTAATTTTGCAAATTAAAACCAATAAAGACCCAAGGCGAGTTGGGTTTGGTGTTGTGTGTTGGGCGTGGATCACAGGCGGGAGGTCTTGGGTTGAATCCCACCTCTTGCCTTTTGCTTATTATTTTTTTCGATTTTCTTTTCAAACTTATTAGGTACACTAAAATAAACACTTTTCACAACTGAAACTTTTATAAAACTGAATAATAAGCACTATATAAGTGAAGTTCTCAACAAATGGACTTTAAAAGGAAATAAGAAAAGATTTAAGCCAAAGTGGCTTTTAAGCTAAAAATAAGCAAAGGGCGAGAATAAGCTAATTAGCGATAATAAGCTATATTAACAACCTGAAAAGCAAAGTGACTTGAAGATAAGCACAAAATAAGCCAAAACAAGCACTGTTGGCACAGGACACTTTTCAGAAAAGGGTAGTCAAAAGAAGCTATGAATTAAGCACTCTAGAAGCTGATTAAGATTGAACTAATATTTTTCTAATTTTGTTAAGCAGCTAAACTTTAATATCCCAAAAGGATTTAAGCTAAATCTTAGTAATAAACACACACTAAAATTCTAAAGTTTATTCAAAAACCGACTAATGAAAATTTTGACTTTTATAATTACACTAAGTAGTTGACTTATATGAACTTTTAATGATCCTATATGATCTAATTTAATATATTAAGCTACTTTAAGACTTATTTAGGCTAGAGAAACAACTTTTAAACTAATTTGCATGATTATGAAACATGAATTCTTAACAGTGGACAAATGATATGAATTTAAAGCTAGTTTTGACTTTTTGCTAAACTAGGACTAAATTTTATTCTTTGAGTGAGCTATTAGTAGCTAAAGTAACATGAAACAAGTACAAACACTGTCTTGAACTCCTTCTATCTCAATTAAACAAGTCGATCCAAGCGACCCTTAAAGAAGCCGTTTTGAAGCTTTTCACACTTAAACAAGTCTTTAAAACAAACAAGCTACTAATTAACTTATATTAACTATATTAAAGCATTTCAACTAGAATTAAACGATTAAAACACATAAACTAAGAATGCAATTTTTTAGAACTTTCTTACAAAATGAGTTTATGCACGAAATGGAGAACCAAGGTCCGAGAACCCACCCTATTGCTTCCCAAGAAGCTCTAGACCAATGAGCAATCCATATCTTACATCGCTTGACTTCCATCTTCATAGTCATTGATTTTTGATTTTACACTAAATTTTTGGTATTTTTAAAATTTTAAATTCTATTACTAAAGCGATTTTAAGAGTTCTAATAGTTCCCGAAGCTAAACAAAGAACTTTTATGAGCTTTTGAGTCCTAGATAACAACAGTTAACAACTTTTAAATATTTTGAGGATTCGAGCTTGAAAATGGCATTTATGAATTAGTACATGAAACTTAAAATTGAGACTGAAAGTAGATTATTGATACACTGAAATAAGATTACAAATGCTTGAAAGTTTTTAACATAAACTGGAAAACATAAAAACTTAAAAACGACATTAAGAAAAATTAAAACTAAAATTCTACTACCCTCCATCTCTCTCTTGCATCCTTTTATATTCCAAACACCTTTTCCACTTGTTACGATCAATTCCACTTCTATTTTGACCTTTGGATGAGTTGAAGCATTCTTGGCGTTTGATTAACTTTTGGCGGAAATGGTTATATACCGGTATGGGGGTTGAGTAAAGGGCTAGAGGTAGCATTAAATGTGTTTGTAGTTGTGTGGAGGTGGGGGAGACAAGGGTGATATGTTGAAGTGGAGGTGAGGGTTGAGTGATTTCGGTGGGCGGTTGGGAGGAAGGAGGAAAAATGGCGCCAAGGGTGTGTTTGTTTGACTATGGATTGACGAGCTAAATATCAAAGGCGAGGTCAAATTGGTGAGGTCCAAAGTGTTTGGCAGGGGTCCAATTAGGTATTGACAAGGCCAAATGGTTTAAAGGTTTAAAACACAAGGACTATTGTTGCAAATTCTGAAAATACAAGGACCTAGGCTGCCAATTAAGCAAAGTTGTTTCAAGGGACTAAAACTGACAAGCTTCAATAGTACAAGGACCAAACTTGACATTTTCCAATTTTCTAAGGACCATTTTTGACTATTTTCAAAGTTTAGGGACCTAAGTTGTAATTTTGCAATTTTGAATCTCAAAGACCAATTTTGACAACTTAAGAATCCTAGGGACTTAAAATGATATTTTCCTTTATTTAGATTTACCGAGGACTGCTTTTTGACAACTTTTGAAACTTGGGGACTAAAGCGCCATTTTGCAAATTTGATCGTTTTCATCGATTTTGATATTTTGCATTTAAAACACATAAAACAACGATTTGTGATATTTTCATCATTTGATGCATTTTGAGTGTTTTCGGATGATTTTGCAGTTTAGATTGTACAAAAATGATGAGTATTTAGACACTCATCAAAAATCAAAAACATCATTTTAAAAATAGTGATAGCATTTATTTAATATATTTTATCTTTTTAATTTTCTTTAATTTGCATTTAAGCCCCTGTAATTTATTTACTTTTTCTTTAGTTATAATCATTCAAAACCTCTTTTCGTTCAAATCTTCTCGATCACTATTCGTTTGGTGATTCATCGCACGACTCGTTGGGACATAACGACACGGGAAACACTATAATCTCGATCTTCATTGCATTTGGTTCCGCATTGTTTTAAGTTTCTTACGGTTGGCCATTCACAAGTGGCTAGCTTGTGTGAGAAAACTTGACCGTTTGGGAGCATATCAGCTTTCGTACTTAAACATGAGTATACCATTGGAATGGTCAATAGTACACTTTTTACGAAGAAACGAAATTCACATCTCATCATCGTTCAAATATATGTTGAAGACATTATATTCGGTTCAACTTGTCAAGAACTATGCGATGATTTTGCTAAGATCATGCATGACGAGTCTGAGATGAGCATGATGGGTGAATTAAATTTCTTCCTTGGTCTACAAATAAAACAAATGGAAGATGGTATCTTCCTTAATCAATATAAGTATATTAAATAAATGCTTAAGAAGTTTAGTTTAGAATATTATAAACTGATGAAAACGCCCATGACCACAGAAACAAAACTCACAAGAGACGAAGAATGTGAGTCCGTGGATAGTACTAACTATAGGGGCATGATAGGTAGTTTATTATACCTAACGGCAACTAGAACTGATATCATGTTTAGTGTTTTCATGTGTGCTCGCTTCCATGAGGATCCCAAAACCTCTCACCTTGAAGCGGTTAAGCGTATCTTCCGACACATTAAAGAAACTATGCACTTGCGATTGTATTATCCCAATGGGACCGGTGTAGAAACTATTGTCTATGCTGACTCTGATCATGCGGGAGATTATGTGGATCGAAAAAGCACTAGCGACGTTTGTACCTTCATGGGTTGTTGTCTAACTTCTTGGTTCTCCAAGAAACAAATGGCTCTTGCTATCTCCACGACCGAATCAGAATATGTAAGCGCCGGAAAGGCATGTCAACAAGCATTATGGATGAAACAAGCTCTAATCGATTACGACATCCATCTCCATGAGATCTCCATTATGTGCGACAACAAAGGTGCAATTGACTTGAGCAAAAACACCGTTCGACACTCTCGTACTAAACACATCTAAATACGTCATCACTTACTTTCGCGATAACGTTCAAAAAGGAAAAATTTCTATTGATAAAGTTCCTTCCCATGATAACATCGCCGACATCTTAACCAAACCTCTCAAACAAGAATCCTTCAACTATATTCGTCTAGGTCTAGGAATGATGGAACACATTATATAAGTATCGTCCAATGACTAATCAAATATTTCACTGGAAATATTAAAGTCATCCATTTAGTGTCGTATTATGACTTTTTAAATATTTCTTTGGAAATATTAAGGTCATCTCAATTCGTCTAATCTCGTTAGTCAAATCCTATTAGAGTTATCCCGTAAGAGAATTTGTTAGGTATAAATTCTCTCATCGTGTCAAAAAGTCTTACTAAATCAGGGATATTTACTCGTCAAAAATCAAAACGAGACAAAAATTCGTCTCAGCAGGTCACGGCACCACTACATTTAGTGGTACCGTGACCTGACATAACCCGTTTTCTTCTTCCCTTTTCCCACTGTTTACTCATTCAAACCAAACACCACTTCTGCAAACGCTGTCAAATCGAACACCATAACTAAAACCTCAATTCCACTCATATTAAATCAAATCAAGGCATTGGATTTTAAGATTATCAACCACTACACTTTTCTTAACATCAATTGTAAGTCAATTAACTCTAATTTTCTTTTATTTTGAGTCTAGGGTTTGTTCATGCATACAAAATCGAATTAAGGTTTTCAATTTTGATTGAATCCTTATGCAGTTAGGACTAGGATTAGACAATGTATACCTATCATGATTCCCTAAATATAGAATTTGCATAAACCCACTTATACCACGTATTTTAGGTCTGAATTTTGCTATCAAAATTCATAAAAGATTAAATATTTTTAGTGGAATCTTGTCTAGGATACTTGAAATAGGATTAGAAGTCATTAACACTCAAGCTTTTCAACTTTAAAAAAAATTATGGCGCCGAAATGTCGAATTAGCCAAACACCCCCAATTCCATTGTTTTCAAAAAAATTCTGATAACTAGGATCATGAAACATTTTTTGAGCTTTGTTGGTACAAACTAAAAACGTTCTCTCATGCATACATGATCTCACGAATATTGGTTGAATTAAATAAATAATATGTATTTTTTGACATATTCTAATGCGCAATAGCAAATTTAGGAGCGTTTGGGTAATCTCATTATTTTTATTTTAGAGTCGAGATTACCACACCGTATGCATATAGGCTCACACTTAGGATGTGTTCATCAATAATACTGAATGTTAATATATATATATATATATATATATATATATATATATATATATATATATATATATATATATATATATATATATATATATATATATATATATATATATATATATATGTATGTATGTATGTATGTATGTATGTATGTATGTATATATATATACTTATGTATTTTTATAAGTAACAATGCCTCGTAATAATTATCAAGACACCAAATCCTACATCCCTCTACTAATCGATGATCCAAACATTCCTCTCGACATTAAAGCTCATCTACAAAAAGTCAAACATCATTACATACACGAAGGTCGTGTAGTCGATGCTAACTTTTCTCCTTTGAATGGCATCAATGTATGGTTTCCAACAATTGCCTTTGATTGTTTATACAAAATAAATGATCAAATATGTCCTCGTTTCGTTTTTGAATTATATAGTCATGTTCGTTATTTCAATGATCTTGAAGGTAATGTCTATCTTGATTTCTGGATCCAAAATGAGAATATCATTTTGTCTGTTTTCGAGTTTGGAGAAATTCTTGGCGTACCTGCTCATGGTCAATGTGCCTACATTGAAGACCATTCTTTAGAGTCTCTTTTCTATCACTTAGAAAATCAAGGTCCATATCTAACTGAAATTCTCTATCCACAAACCATTAAACAACATATTCAAACCCCTCGTGTCACCAACACGTACAAAAAAAGTGATGGCTCAATAGTCTACCTCGACCCAAACAAAATTTATCTCAAATAAATCCTTCTCGATCTTAAAAGTTGGGAACTCCTTCTACGAGATAATGTCTTGTCTCTTTTCTTAGTACCGAGACTCCATACAATCTTGCGTACTACATGGCAAAACGAATTGTAAACATTCATGGTCGGTCCGATAAGCTCATGCAATACGGTATGTTGCTTACTCGTCTCTTTCCGTTGGGTAATGGCTAATTATACACACCTTCAAAATGTCGATTACTATCTTGTCCAACCCATAATGAAACCTCTTGGTGGACCACACCGTCGCACAAAGCAACGTAAAGAGAAAGGGTCAAAACGTGGTGGTAAATCCACCTCCGATGCTACTTCCTCTTCCTTCCATCATGGATCGTCATCCCAACCCGTGGATGATTGATAAGGTTTTAAAATGTACCTTTTTGAGGGGTCGTTTAAGCCCTTATTTGATCACTTTTGTATCCGTTATTACTTAATATCGTTCCTTTTCGCTTTTAGGTCTCTTGAAGGCAAATTCTGGAATGACACTTATTTGAATGAAAAGCGCGGATATCTGAAGAAAATGGCCAAAGTCAAGAATCGAGACACTCACGCTTCTTTGAAATACAAGGGACGGCGTCAGTGTTATCTGCGACGCCGTCGAGCACTTTGTGACGGCTCAAGAGCCAAATTGCTTATTTACAAGTGACGGTGTCGAGGCTTTAAAAGAGTAGGTCGTCGCAACTCGGACGACCTAGATTTGATCCGACGGCGTCCGAGGTGAAGAGGACGGCGTCACAAGCATAAGGTGGCGCCGTCGCAAGACTAACGTGGCCAAGACGAAACCCTAATGACGGCGACCCGACGGCATCACAAATCATAAGGTGACGCCGTCGCGAATGTAATCTTATATATAGAATCCAAATTTTTCAGTTTTAAGTGTGTAGTATTTTGGAGTAAAAACCTAAACCGAACCAAGGCTGTCTTGTACAGTATTTTAGGGTTTCAAACCCTATCTTACACCAAGATAAGTGCTTTACTTCATTAATTCAATTATGTCTTCAATTATTTGTGTGTATGCTTGCATGTTCTCCATGTCCGGCTAATTTACTTGTGTGTTTGCTTAGGGAATATGAAACTTAACTATTGAATATTGATTGGTTTTCTCTTATCTTAATTGTTAATGATCTAGTAATGCGATAGGTCATTCGTTGTGTAGTTAATGCTTGATTAATCTTTGTGAACCTTAGACTATAACACCTAGAGTAGTTGTAGGCTAAACCATCCAAAGAGTACCTTAGAGTTAGAGTTTATAAATCCTAGAGATTTTGTAGACGAGACCCTTTGGTAGTTTCAAAGAGTTAGGGATAAATGCATACCCTACGACCTTAGACACACAATGCAATTAAGAATAAGGACGTGACAATTCAACCATCAATAGGAGATAATTAAGGAGTAATAAAACCTAAATAAACACATCTTTAAAATATCATACGAGCACACAATAATTAGACATAGAATACCCTCACCTTAGTTAATTAGATAATTAGATAATAGCGTAATCGGTAGAAATACCAACCCCCCAAATCTGTTAGCCTTAATTGTTTTATTAGAAGTGATAGTCATTCACGATTAGGAACTTTGTAACGTGTGTTAGATATCGTGCTAGAATAGTCAACGGGCTCGTGGATTGGGCTAAGCTAATTGGTTATTAGTTTAGTTAAGCTAGCATTGTATAAGTTCATGTAATCCAATCCATGTCCAAGCCCATATTCGGCCTATGGAAAGCCTTTTAGGGCATCCTTTGTCTTGTACTATATAAACCCTCAAAGTCTCATTTGAGGGTGTTGAGTGTGTGTGTGTGTGTTTTCTTTCAAGTATACAACTTTATTTTTTCATCTTCTCTCACACATATACGATTTTAACATCAAGTCACATCATCTTTCTTTCCTTCTTTATTTACGCTTTGTTTGTGTTTGTGGTTAATGTGTTTCTGGCGCGTATAGTGGTAACGTGTTGGGTTTGTGATAAGGTTGATAGATTTAAGGTCCTACAATTGGTATCAATCGCCTAACAATGGTTTAGGAGTGTTTGTGTTTGTTTTTGTTGTAGTGATCGCGTAGTGTTCGGTATCAAAGGTTTTCATGCTTAAAACTTTACTTTTTGCACTTTAATCTTCAAGATTCTTATGGTTTGAGGTTATTATAGTGTTAAAGAGTCTTGTTTTGGGAAAAAGTTTGAAGCTTTACACGTTTACATCGTTTTAAACTTGTATTTTTCGTTGTTCATTTCTACGAGTAAGAGATATAAACACTTTGGGTGAAAAAGGTCAAAAGATTTGTGTTATTGGAGTGTTTTTAAAATTTGTTTGTGCAAAAGAAATTGGTTGAATCATTGGAAATTGTTTACGCGTAAGTCAAAACCCTAATCTTACGTAAGAAAGTCAAAACCCTAGTTTAAGTTTCTCGCATAACTTTTGGTGAAGAATCTTCGTGCAAAAGCGGTGACTCGATGCTTCCTCACTTGGATAAGTGTGTGGAACACCGACTTCGGATATCTTTTACTGTTTGTGGCGGTGTAAAGGATTTTTGGTTTTAAACCAACTCTTACGCATAAGCGTAAAGCTTACGAGTAAACACTCACGCATAAGTTAACTCTTACGCGTAAGGTACTCTACTTCTACGCTTAACGTTTACGCATAAGACTTACGTTTAACCTTAGGTTTAGGTTTCGCATAAGAATCCTCGCCTAAGCTCTTTAAGCATAAGGACTCCTACGCATAAGAACGCATAAGCATCCTCGCATAAGCATTCACTTCTACGCATAAGAGGCGGTTTCTGAGTAAGATTTTGAGCAAAACTTCAAGCGGCTATAACTTTTGAACCGTAACTCCATTTTCAGCGATCTACCCATCAAAGCGACCGTGAGAGCGAGGAGAATAGACCGCCAAATAGAATGAACTTTATTTGGGTCAACCTTCAAGTCCTAAAAGCGCTCGAAAAGAAGTTATTGAGGTTTTAAGTTTTTAGACCAAATTTTCACTACAACAACCGAGCTTAATCTTCATCAATCACAACTCCTTTATCGTTGAATCGATCCTACATCAACTTTATCATATCATACCTTCATCAATGGCAACTCAACAAGACATTCATGCGGCGGTGCCAAAAACCGTCCTCCTATGTTGGAAAAAGGTGGTTATCTTCAATGGACAAGTCGAATGCTTCGTTACATCAAGACAAAACCTAATGGAAAATTGATGATCAAATCCATTCGGGATGGACCCTTCATACCTCGACAAGTCCAAGACCACGAAAATGATGCAACACCTCCGTCCCACCATTTTTCGTCTTCAAAAGAATCGGAATACTCGAAGAGGATCGAAACAAGTCAAGCGAGATGACATGGCAATTCATATTGTCCAACTGGGTTTACCAAGAGACATCTTTCTTTCTATGTGAGCGGTTGTGAAAGCGCTTCGATATATGGGAGCGAGTTAGGCGACTTTGTCATGGAAATGAAATTGGTCAACAAGACACGGAGAACAAGTTGCTAGCGCTTGGGAGAAGTTTACATCTACTCGAGGAGAATCCATTGAATCCTACTATGGAAGGTTACGCACTTTAATGAATGAGTTGATCGAAACAAGTTGACACCGGAACTATCGTGAGCAACATCAAGTTCTTCAACAATCTACCGGAAGAATGGGGCGATATGTCACTATTGTCAACCGAACAAAAGACTTACATCAAGTGAACTTTGATCAACTCAACGATTTTACGAAACAAAACCAAGATGAAGTGAATGAAGTCGGGAAAGAAAGATTAGCAAAGAATCATGATCCATTGGCACTCATTGCAAAGACTCAAACTCCGGTGAATACACCACAACAAGCTTCATCACAACTTCATACATTCCAACAACATATCCTCAACAACAAAACTATCCACACGAACAACAACATTACGGGAACAAGGAATCATTGATCTTGAAATGGAACAAGAAGAAGCTTTGTCTCAAGTATTTTCTTTATTGGGTAAAGCATTGTCGCTATTCCACACCAACTAACAACAACCAAAGGATTTCATCAAACACTACTTAGCAGCAAATTGCACGGTAGGGTGTGAATATGGGTAATGAAAGATCAAATGGTTGGAGTTATTGGGAATCGGCGAGGATATGCTCTTGGATTTCGCATGGGTGTCAGTGACTCCGAATCGAGTGTCAGTTGGGTCGAGAATGTTGGAAATCGATGATGGGACGAATGTTGGGAATAAGCGGTGGGTGTCGAGAATGAGAATGTTGCGACTCGGTCATTGGGAATTATGGAAATGTGAATCAAGGCAATCGGGTTAAGTGTTATAAATGTCAAGGATTGGGTCACATGGCAAGGAATTGTCCAACTAAGCCAAGAAGAAGAATCTTGAGTATCTTTGAAAGCTATCATGTTGGTACAAAGGAACAAGCTGGACTTCAATTGAGTCTTGAAGAACATGATTTATGGCTATTATGGATGATTTGGAAGACCTCGAGGAACTCAATGCAAATTGCATCTTCATGGCAAATCTTGAGGAGACTAAGTACGACATCGATTACGGCGCACCTCCTGTCTATGGCGCCAACGCAGATGTCGAGGTACCAATCATTTATCCATGCTATAACAATGTCATATTTGATGTGTTTACTCATGACGAACATCATTACGTGACATCAACACCTACTTATGATACATACGGACAATCCGAGTTGTAGCAATACTAACTTTGAGAATCCGGATGTGGATCTATGGAAGCGTGTGGCACAAAATCGAGACCGATGAGGAAACACGTGCTTATTTTGAATCATTAATCCATAAATGTGGCATTGAAATTGAGAAAGTTAAAGCGGTCAATCGCGAAGTTAAGGCCGCGAATGCTAAATTGATTCTTGAGCTTGAGAGTTACAAGGAGAGCATAAAAGCCTTTGAATTTCATAAAAACAAAGAATCGAAATTAGAAATTGGTTATCGAAATTTGGTTTCTAAAGAACAACTTTTGCAAATCAAGTATAACACACTTGATGTGAATTTGAACTTAAAATTAAATCTTTAAACAAGGAAATTTCTTATTTAAATAACCAACTTTCTAAACAAAAAGAAATATTTTCTAATCTTGAAAAAGAGAATAAGTAGTTGATTCTTGATTTTTCAAAGCGAGAAGATTCTCTTCTTGATGAAATTCTTGATAAAAATGAAAAAATCCAAACTTTGGAAAATTTGCTTCTTAAAGCGGGTCATTACGCTCAAACAATCAAGATGCTTTCTAATCAAGTAAATCCACGTTTTCATACTAATAATAGAATGGCACTTGGTAATGACCTTCTTCGTTCCTCAAGAAAGCTCAGAAATCTCAGAATGTGTTAAACAATGGCAATGTTTTACATGAACCCATTATTGTTCGTGATTCTCTTGAAACGTTAGAACTATCTAAGGAGAGTAGATAAAAAATGAAACAAAAGAATTCGGAAATCAAACCAATTGATTATAACAAATGGAACAAAATTAACATAATTACTTTTGTTAATCAAAAAGAAAAGTCAAAGTTTTCCATCACACCAAGTTTTTCAAACAAAGAGTCAACACTTGTTTCAAAATCTGTTTCAAAACCAGTTGTTGTCTCAAATTCTCTTTCGAACATTGAACAAATGTCTTCAAACAATCCTTTTAACATAAGTGATGCGAGAAGTATTTTAGAAAATGTGAAAACTAGAATTGTGGATCTTCAAGACACAGTTAAAACTAAAACCACTATTACACCTAACAAGCGATTCTCTAGTTTTGACATCGAACAAAGAAAGTTTTTGAAACTCAAATTGCCCTCGGTGAATGCCATCGGTGCAAGGGTAATTCATTTTGAACAAGCATTTTGAAAGAAACATTGACTTTGTCAAGGACCATAAATCCTTGGTAAAGCAAGCTAATGACTATGTTGAACAAATCAAAGTTTTGGAAAATTTAAATGATTCTCTCTTGAAGATGTTCGACTCTCGATATTATGTCCATTATTTTACAAACATATTACATTGAAGATCATGAAAGACTCGATCTGAGACCTCTAAAATTGTTTCAAAATATGAAAAGCTCTTGAAAAACTTGAAAAGAAAATGTCTCATATTTTAAATAACTTGATCGAAAAAGCGAGGAATGCAAGTATGACAAATTGTCATATGGCGTGCCTACAATGACATGAAAGCGAAAAATGATCTTTTGAGGGCTCAGTGGAATGTCAAAAGGAAAGGAAGTGGATACTAAGATTACAAAACCATTGGTGAGGAGAAAGCAAATGTTCCCAAACCGTTTTAAAACCAAAATATACATTTCTATGCCTCCTCCAAAAGTCAATGAGAAAAATGATTTATCAAAATCGATCACTCCCACACCTTGCCTAAACAAAATGTTGATAAAGGAAAAGCGGTTATAGAGAAATCAAAAGTTTTAGCTCTGGCCTTTTAAGATGAGTACCACTAATGCATCGCCTCCACATCTAAAACATATGGAACAAACGACATAAGTTTAGAAAAGCACTCTAAAGAGACTAGGAAAGCTGAAACCACTTCTCTAGATAAAATGTGAATCCTAATGAGTGTTCCTTACCTTCTACGGGACTAGGAAGCACCTCTAGGAGCAGCGAGACTAAAGCCTAAGAGCAATACAAGGAACAATAGAGTCTCGCTTGCCTCTAAGAGTAGTCGCTTGAATAAAGAAAAGAAAGTAGAAGAACACCCTAGGAATTTACCGCTTTGGAAAAGAAAGACATTTCATCGAATGTAATGAACCTATGAAACTTGCTAAGTCTAATGAATGTGTTGAATCTCTTTGTTTAACTTGCATGAAATCTTTAACTAATGTTCATGATGATTGTGTTTCTAAGAATGAGATTGTTAAGCACATTAAGAAGAATGTTCCCAAAAGAACTTATGCTAAGCGAATAGGAAGACTAGTTGCGAGACTTAGGCTTTACACTCGATAGGGAGCATAATGTTTACTTTAGGGATGACATTTGGAAACCCACGGGTAGAACTTTCACACTCGAGAATGGTAGAATGAGTGATGAACATGTCTTACCAATAGATGACTTCTATGAGTGTGATCGATTTTACCTCTAACCCAAAGGAACCAAAATGAAAGCGGTTTCCAAAATATTCTTCTTACATTATTGGCGGGTTATCGAAATATGTCTTTGGATCGTCGACTCGGGTTGCTCAAGCACATGGCAAGGAATCTGAAGGCTGGCGATCAATTTCGTCGGGCAATTCATGGGAACCGTGCGTTTGGAAATGATCATGTAGCGACTATCATGGGTTATGGAGATCTACCTTTTGAAATTATTTGATCACTCGGGTTTACTATGTCGAAGGGTTGGGACACAATTTGTTTCGGTTCAGGCGGTTACGTGATGCGATTTAGAGGTTGCTTTTAGGAAAAATGCTTGCTTCGTTAGAAACTTGGATGACGATCTCTTAATTGGGAATCGTGATACAAACTTGTATGCTATCGACATCAATCAAATGGCCTCTTCATCACCAATATGTCTTATGACACGAGCATCGGAACTCGGTCTGGTTGTGGCATAGAAGGTTATCCCATCTCAATTTCGACACCATCAACAATCTTGCCAAAGACAACATCGTCAACGGACTTCCAAAGTTCAAATACACCAAGGATCACTTATGTCCATCATGCGAACAAGGAAAAAGCAAAGAGCATCATATAAACCCAAACCCGTACCTAGTTCGGAAGCAAAGTTGCATATGTTGCACATGGACTTATGTGGCCCAATGAGAGTTGAAAGCATTAATGGGAAAAAGTATATTCTTGTTATTTTCGATGATTATTCGAGATATACATGGGTTAAGTTTCTAAGATCAAAAGGCGAAGCACCATGCATCATCATCACCTTTACGAAGCGTATTCAAGTACTTCTTCAATCTCCATTAAGGGTTGTAAGAGCAGACAACGACCTTGAATTCACAAATCGGAGTTAAGAGCTTATTTTGAAGATGTTGGAATTACTCATCAAACATCGGTTGTTAGAACTCCACGTGAGAATGGGGTAGTTGAAAGAAGAAATAGAACTCTTGTGGAAGCTGCCGCACTATGCTAATTTATTCTTGTGCAGTTATTTCTATGGTGATGCGGTTGCCTTTGCTTGTTTCACTCAAAACCGATCCCTAATCCATCCTAGATTCAATAAAACCCGTATGAGCTTATGAACAACGAAACACGATATCTCTTACTTTCACGTGTTTGGCGCTTTGTGCTATCCTACGAATGATGAGAAGATCTTGGAAAGCGAAAGCAAAGGTGATATTGGAATCTTCATTGGATATTCGAGATAACTCGAGGGCATTGGGTGTATAACGAGAAGAACTAGGAGGATCATGGAGGCGATGAATGTGAAATTTGATGAACTTTCACATATGACTTACGAGAGACTCGCTCTAGAACCCGCACTAAACCGTGAGACTTCTAGACACATCGATTCGGGACTCGTACCTCAAAGAGCTCAATCAACTTCGTTTGACAATCCTAAAGAACAAGAATGGGAGAATTTCTTGAGTTAATGTTCGATGAATACTATGGTGGAACTTGACAAATGCATCAAACCATCATTCCATTGCACCCGCTCAAAATCATCCTCCACCACCAATAGAAGATGCATCTACAGCGGTGAAACCAATGCACCAACTCCATCAACATCATCTACATCTACTACGGTTCTTGCACCCGTTCTACCGGCGGTTGATGAGCAAAACCAAAACCGAGCGATGCAACGTTAGATGAAGACTTATTTGAAAACCCGTTTGCTACGGAATCGGTGAATCATCTTTAAGCTTACGAGAACCATCTAACTCGCATACATTTAACCAACGGTATACTTTTACTACGAAGTGGACAAAGACCACCCAATTGAACAAGTTATTGGTGAACCTTCAAGGCCGATTCGGACGAGGCGTCAACTTGCCACCGATTGCGACTTATGCATTTACCTTTGCTCAATTAGCAATATAGAACCAAAGAACATTCGGGAGGCAATGGCGAACCCGCATGGATAGAAGCAATGCGGGAAGAACTTCTCCAATACCGTCTACATGACTCTTGGGATATGGTTCCAAGACCCATTGACATTCGCGTCATTGATCTTAAATGGTTATGGAAGAACAAAAGGGATGAAGAGATGACCGTCATTCGCAACAAAGCTCGTCTTGTGGCCAAAGGATATAGACAAGAAGAAGGATAGACTTTGAAGAGTTACCTTGTTACACAAAATGGTCATTTTAGTTTTACAACACAAGTTACTATCCGAAGAAAGAGATTTTGAAAGGCGGATGAACAATTTAAATGTCCATGATGGGGAACTAAAACTTGGTTTACAAATACATCAATTAGGTCACTAGTTTTACACACAAGTTATAGAGAAATATGAAGGCGATGAACAAGTTACGCACACACACAAGATAATATGTGAAAGAGAATAACTTGAACAACCAACCCTCAAATGAGGGTTTACAAAATATTTATAGGAGGAAGCTAGGGCAACACTCCTAGTTCCCATCCTTTCTTATGTGGGCTTGGGCCTAAGCTTATGGGCCTTCTACATAAGCTTGACCTTAAACAAACATAAAGGCCATAATAAAGCTACCTATTACATATGAAATATAAATACTTGAAATCTTGTTTAGGAGTGATTCCAACAATCTCCCCTCAAGTATATATGAATGTAAGCGGTGAAGGCGTTGATGTAATAGTAGTTGTGACGTCTTCGACATTCTTCTTTCTTGTGAGAGGAATTGCCTTGATTGAACAATCTCCCGGTGTAGAGATAGTTATCTTTGAGCAGTTATGCTTGACGTCATCTTTAACTTTGTTCTTTGATCATTGTTCTTTGTGGTGAAAGTGATAGTATGTTGTTATGCGCATCGATGCCTCAGTGCCTTGTTTGCTCGGTGTCTCCGTCATTCTTCAACATGCTCACACGCTCTTTGGCGTTGGAATTCAATCTTGATGAAGTTCTGTAAGTCTTTAACTTTGTAGATTCTTTGGATTGATGAAGAATCATTACGATTGTTGTGTTGCTTTTGAATAGAACTTCCATTAGTGATGATGTTGGCGTGAGCATGAGAAGAATCAACACGATCATCCCGCTCGGAGCTTCCATAAGAAGAAAACATTTCAAGCGGTTAGTAATAAGCGGTTTCGGCACTTACAAGTTTGAACTTGAGAGTGTTAACGACATAGTGTGAAAACACAACTCTAATTCTTACAAAGGCCGTTCTGAGCTGAGTCCCACAAGTGAGATAACGCGATGTGCGAAGTACATCTGATTCGAGATAGTCATTGAGGTACACGAAGCATCACCTCATGATTGTAGACCGTTTGAGACACACTCCGCGTAATCACGGGGAGTTACGAAGTGACTCTTTGTCGAGTTGTTTGATGTTGACCACGGCGGGAGTTTCCATTCAATCACCGAGGATCACGGATGTGAACCTCTCATAAATGTTCTCGACAGTTGCTAAGATCGTGAAGGACTCGATATGAACCAGCGATGATCTTATTTGTTGATCATCAAGTGATTAAATGTCAAGTGTTCCTAAGAGATCTTTTGATGAATCTCGTGGCTCTAGACTCAATAGTGCGTTTTGGTTTTCTGGCGGAGACTAGGGAGAGGTCTCCTTCTTCAATACCGGCGATCTCTAAGAAAGCCAATAGTTTACGTAGGGTTCCTGTGAGAATGAAACAAGCACATTGAGAGAAACTTGAGTGGCTAAGAAGGTTTAGTGCATGCGTCCTTTGGGTCCATGACGACTTTTAATCTTCAATACCGGTGTCACTAAGTGACAACCCAGTAGTATATGAATTGAACCCGATTATGCGCCTAAGTTGAATAATGCGGAGGCTATTTCTTTTCACCCTTTACTTTACATTTCTTTTGATTCTTCAACTCCTTCTTTCTCCGATTCTCATTTTCTCCTTTTATAATCATTCCTAAGGACTTCTAACACTAACTAATGGTAGTGTCCTTGGGTAGATCCCTCCGACTCTGGCGGATCATAGGACAGTTATTCTAACCTTAGTCACCTTATAACTCCATGACTAACCTATGTTTGCCATTAAAACCCTTGTATGTGAAAATATCTCTCAAAGGGTTTGTTAATGAAAAACATGTTTGAACCTTTGTGAGAGATGATGTTTTGCATAAATACTCCCCTCCACATGTGCTTAATAGTTTTAATGGTTAAATGCACGGTGAGGAAAGAGCGCACTTTTGAATTGATCCACTAAAGATAGACAATCTCCCGCGAGACACGGTTCGTTGAATAGTTAAAGAGTTACATTGTCGACTTTTAGGTGACAACTAGCTCTAATAACTACCTTGAAGGTGTAGACAAACCTTGGAAGGTTGTCAAACCCGTCGAGTTCATGTCTATCAAAAGTTTCTCGAATGGTACATTCTACTTGGACAAGTCCTTTGCGAGACACGTTTACATTACTAGCGAACTAGCTTGAAATTATTACCCGTCCGGACAAGTCTTTTCGAGTTACAAGCAGTTTAGTACCGTCAATTCGTTGGTTAAGTCGAGGTACAGATTCATTTGCATTTTGTACAACATATTTCTTATCACACAAATTTTCTCCCCAAAAATGGCATATAAAATGTTATTTTTGAGCGTTTGAGAATAAATATGACCATTTTGAGTGTTGCGGGAAGATGACCACTATGAACAATTTGTGAACAAAGTTTTAAATCAAATACTCCCCTCAACTAGTGATATAAGCGGTTGAGGTTTTGAAAAATCATATGGGAAGTACTTGTCTTTTGAGCAAAACCTTGAAAAATGAAAGGTTTGATAGGTTTTACTCAAAAATAAGAAGCTTTCGCTCCTTTTATAAGGATTGTGGCACTGAGGCGTACCACAGGGTCCTTTCTTGACAATTACGGGTTGTACACTGTTATGTGTGCACAAGCCATTGACATATGTAATCAATCATCCAAAGTTATATGAAAGAACCAATTCAAGGAGTACCGGGAAGTCCAGTGATGTTTCCAGGAGTGCGAACCGGGCGTTGAAAGCCGGTAATGTTCATCCTGGGTCGACCACCAACATAGCTCTCCAATCGTGCAGGCGATCTCTTCTAAACAACCTTTCATCAATCATTCGATGATCCTTCTCACATCCCTACGTCCTTAGAGTTCCATCTCTTTGGGTTCCCAATCTTTTCATGTATATCCTTCAACCGATAAGCCAATCCATCCCTTACCGACTTCAAAGTGTGATCCCCAATTTGTGAAGATCGTCACACGCCATTAAGCGATTTCGTTGAAGTTCACTGCGGTAAGCAACGCGAAAGGTTTCTTGATGGCGTAAGTTGTTTAAGTGGTTGATGTCGGGAAGATCAAGCGTGGTGGAGTGAAGTTTACGTTTCGATATGATTCAGCGGCAAGTGAAGATCTTCAACACGTTCTTTGATGACTATCGTCGATGAAGATGAGCGGTGACTTGATGAATTCACGTTGTACTTGATTGGAAATTGTCTCATGCGACCTTGAACTTTGGCAAGGTACATGTCTTCAATATCGTTGATGTTCAAATTCTCAAAGTCGACTTGAGAGAATGCATAGTCTCTTTCATCTTGTCTTTTGACCACAATCTTCTTGAGAAGGTGTAGTCCCATTTTGATGAAAGACCAACATGTTGGATGGCAGCGATAGTTTTAGTACTAAACACTTCATGTTGTGACTTACGTACTGGCGACGGTAGTAGATTCGTCGGCGTTACGGCCAATGATGAATCCCATACAATGCATCTCGGTCGTATGCTTGCACATTGTCGGAGAACAAGTGATTGGCACGTTCCTCGATGGCTGCGGTTCGAGTAGATAGCTCTTTGGGAATGGAAGAGTCAATGATGTAGCGTATTTCCTTGAACCATCGCCACCATGGAGAAGAAATTCGGTCTTTGTTGAAGAAATATCGAAGGAATCCTTGGTTCATCTGGTTGGCGATTGTTGGTAGAGGTTTGGTCGGTCGATGTAATATGGAGGGTTGTCCGTTTAGTGAAGTCGATGTTTGCTTACGGGTTGAGCCAATCCATGTTGTTAGACATGGCTCGAGCAATGTTTTCAAGGTGATATTCAACCTCGATTGCACTTTCATTTGTTTTTCAAAAGAAGGAATGCTTCATTCTTGATGCGCTTCAACTCGGTTCGTCATCTTCTTCACACGGAATCTTTCTTGCAAAATCTTTGCATGCTCCAAGGTACTACCGTCTACCAATTCTTGACCTTCTTGGGGTAGGGAGTGTTGTTAACAAGTGTAGCAAACCATTCAAATTCTTGATTTTATCGTCATCTAGCCATGATCGACGTCGGTATGAAGCGTCTTCTTCTTCTTTTGAAGGCTTAGATGATGATTACGGTTTTGTCCTTGTTTGGGAGAGGTGGGTTGTTGTAGGGGCTCAAGGACCTCTTCATCGTCACCACCCGTATACTCAAAGTGATCACCGGTTTTACGAGTCAAGGGTGGTAACTCGGAATCGTCCGAGGTTTATCGATTGAAGACCGAGGTGGAGGAGACTTTGTTGAGAAGAAGTCCGTGGTGGAGGAGGTGGCATTGAAGTAGATTTACGGGCCCTACGGCGTTTAGGTGCGAGTCCTTATCCTTATCATCGTCATCTCTTGGTCGTTTGGGTTGATCGGTGACTCCTTGCATGATGATCGAGTTGAAAATCAAGTAGATTTTGAAAAATTTAGCTTCATCGAGTAAGCGTTCGGATCGCTTTGACATTTGCATCACTAGTTTAGCGATTAACTTTCGGATTCGAGAGATCGACTTCTTTGGCCATTGTATGTTTAACCAATGCGGCGATGTTAGGAGTGAGTTATGCGGAAAATATTTCTCTAGTCACACGGGGCGGTGTCGAGAAGAAACTTGTGGGTATGATCTCTTTGTCTTCTCCGGTTCCTTTTGGACTTTAGGAGCGATATCTTGAAGGTACTTGTTAGTGTAACCTTGATCATTTCGTTCGGTTCCTCTTTTCGATGACTCTTCATGAACTTGAACAAATTCCCTTCAATGTATGCAAGCGAGCATGAGAGATCCTCAAATATCCGTAAATGTTGAACATATATTTGGTCCTTTGAAGGTCCATTAGAATATGTTTTCGTTTAACAATTATCTAATCTCTTGTCTTTCTCATCATTTAAGTCTTGAATTTGGTCGACAAACCAATTCATTTTCTGTAAAGTAGTCACGTGTGGAAAGTAATGTATTATTTTTCTCCATCTTGTCTTTCTCATCATTTAAGTCTTGAATTTGGTGACAAACCAATTCATTTTACGTAAAGTATGTCCTTCTTTCGACTTGTTGGATGACTTTCACAATCTTCACAATCTTTTATGAGTCGAGAAATCCAAGATTTAGGTGGTTTCTTCAACGATTTGGATGATGATCTGGTTGACTTCGTTGATGGTGGTGGTGATGAATGAGATGAAGAATCGATGATGAGGAGACATGAGGAGACTTCATGTCCTTAGGAGTTTCGAGGTTTTCTCCTTTGAGTGTGTTGGGTTGTCTAGAAGAAACTTTGTATAATCATCCTCGTCATCTCTAGATTTTTCTTTCTTAGTTTCGGTTTCTCAAAATCATACACAATAGTATCCTCCACAGTTGTTGTTGTTGCGCGAAGGGTGGTGGCACGGATCCCTTATCGGGTTGATTAACCGTATCGGGATCGGTGAGGAGTGGCGACACCACTTGATCCTCGGGGCCACCCATTTGATCTTTAGCAAATTCTTGACCTTTTGAAGGTGTCGGCGTTGTGAAACTTCTTCTGTATGATTTATCCATTGCTCTTCTTCTTCTTCTTGAGCTCTCATCATAGGGTACAATTCTTTGAGTCTTCCCTTTTCTTGGGCAATTTGGAGGACTTGGAGGTTTTGCTCTTGAGGCGGTGTTTGGTTGCGATTGCGAGTAATGAAACTCTTCATCATCTCGGTATCTTGAGCTCTCGTCCCTAAGTTGTCTTTGTGGTTCAAGTGTGGGAATAGGTTCGGCTTCCTACGGGAACAATCCTTTTAGGAGGAGGTTTCCTTTTAGGAACCTTCCTTTGACTCACGATACTTGTTGCGCTTCTGCACTTCCTCTTACGGTTCTTCTTACGGTGTTCGGAAGATTTTTCGTCGAGATGACCAACTTTGCCTTGTCTAAGCGCTTCCGAGATACCTTTAGTACGTTTGAGCTTTCGACATCTTGATTAGAAGGAAATCGGCAACCTGACACCTTGTTTCTTTGTAGGCGATTCCTTGATTACGGCAGATAGAATAGGTTCCGTCAACATATCGTGATTGTCGGGGTCATTGAGCCTCTTGGGAATATCGGTGAAGTCCAAGTGCTCTACGGATCAACAGTTTAGTATATCGATGTAGGGAATCTTTGAGCCAAGCTTGTTGAGAAATGACATCATGTCATCCCAAATCGAGCTTCGATAGCGATGTGTTTCATGTTGACCAATGCCCAAAATATTTGCGGTTCCATGAGCTTAGGATGCTCATAGCCTTTATCACGACCGAAGCAGACTTGGTGATGATCATGTAGAGAGTTCTCGGGGTTGAGGAATACTCTTAAGCTCTACGTGAGAATGCTTGGTGATTACTCCTGTAGCCTCGTCATAACCGATATCGATTAAGAATTGGAGAGTTAGCTCTTGACGGTGTGGCATATAGTTTGGTTGGATTGACTTGAGAATTAGGAGAAGCGACCCTTAAGTCTGCGGTGTAATGGTGACTTGTTTGTGGTTTAGAGTCACCATTACGTGATCAGTCCTGACCCTTTCCATAGTGTTCGAGGCTGTTGGATGTAGATCTCGGGAGCAGTTGCGAGTGAGTGAGCATATTACGATACGGATGAGTCCTCGAATATCAATAGCAATTAGACATGAAGATTACGAGCAAGTGAGTGTGTCAAAGTCAACACGGAGATTATTCTTTCCAATCTTCATTGGATAGCCATGAGGATAGATATCGACAATGGAGAGAACTTGGTGCATCCACATTCATTTGTTCGACCATGTCGTGATGCGAAATAACATTAGCCAAAAGAACCAACATATCGAAAGACATAATGTTAGTCAATAGAAGGTCTTATTGTCTAGTTATTGAATGTACGGTGATAATGATTATTCTGAGTCCTAAGTCACTTGTATGTTCAATAGTTCAATGATGTCGTGAAATGTTTCGTGAGTTAGTTAACTTTAAGTTTTAAAGTTTATGTTATCACTTATTGTTCCTGACATATTAGGCGATTAAGTTTATTAGTGACATTATTGGATTCGTGACGTTATGATTAGTTTATTTACAAGTTTGTACACGTAACGGATCATCATGAAGGTCAATCCGAGGGTTAAGCGTAGTTTTGGCAAAGTTATGCGTGAGCATGAATGATATATGCTTAGGCGTAAACTTACGCGTAGAATCCTAACTACGCGTAAGAAGTGTTCAGCGTGGGAAAAAGGAGACCTTATGCGTAGAGCTTATGCGTGAGGCATATATTAACCTTAGCGTAAGGCTACTCGTAAGAGTTGACCTTATGCGTGAGGTCCTTGTTTACGCATATCCTTCACGGGATCGCGTGGTCCATTGTAGAACCTTACGGCGTGGGCGTTATGCGTGGGATTATTCTTACGCGTAACATGACTACGGCGTAGGGTAATCCTTATCGTAGAGTTGCAAATGACCTTGATTACGATTTTCACGGTAACAAGCACGAAATAGAACCATCATATCATCAATATTAACACATAGATTCATTTTAACAACGGATCATGGCAAGAACACATGTTACACGATTATCGTAGAACTACATACGCGTAGTCTAAACCCTAAATCTCTGGCGTATGAGATCTAGCCATGGAATATGCACCAAACTTTTACGGTAGTTTAAGAGTGTTGAGGAAGTCTTTATACCGAGTTATAACACCCAATTCATGGTGAATCAAAAATACCCAAACTTATGAACTTTAAACCCTAATTCCAAATTGTTGATTATTTAGAGTTTACGGGTGGTTATAAAGCAAGGAAATCATCAATTCATCACCATAAGAACATAACCCAACAATCTTTTGACCAAAACACTTCACATTCGAAAACACCCAATTCGACTTATAAACCCTAATTTTCAAAAATCATCAATTAGTGTTTACGGGTGGAATTTGATGGTTAAAATGGTATCATTGATGTATTATGAGCGTTTTGACACAAATCATTTCACCACAAACACACATATATTGATTGTGTGTTCTTACGCATAGCGTAGAACACCTAATCAGAGCATAGAACAATTTTTAGCCGTAGGATTTACATGAGATTCAAAACCTTATCTTAAAAACATGTTGTGATCACGAAAACACTTACAAGATGAAGATCAAAACACGGTTTTCTTGAGTGAATTTTAAGCGTAGGATGGTTTTAGGTGTTTTGCAATAAATGAGAAGTGAAAGTAGGTGGGAGGGTGTTTTATTAAAAGGAGTTTAACCTTTTGGCAGTTTGGTCCCTCCACCTTTTCCTTTTTCAAACAAAGCCTTTTAACTTCCATTTTGGTTACCAAACAAAGATTTTTAGGAAAGAAACATGACGACACTCCCCTCGACTTGAGAAAATAATGAAAGGTTATTAATTTAAGTCAGGAGTGTCTTTGAACGAAAATGTACCACCATTTGTAAAAGAATCAACGAGAGATGTGATAACATGCAAGTACGAGATGTTTTGAAGCAGTTAAGAGTTTATTTTCTCCCCTCAACACTTGATCGGAAAAATATTGAATTTTGAAAGATTAAAGTGTTGACGGAAAAATATACTTGCCATGTTGAAAGAAAGATAGATTAGGAGAATATTTTTGTTGTTTTATCGGATTTTATATTTTTGTATTTTGTTTTGAAAATTTATTTACAAAAGATGTTTTGGTGTTTGACGGTTTTTAAGGCATTTTAAGAGGTCATCAATTCCTCTTGAGTCAAACACCTCATACCAATTCGGTGGACCAACTCATTAAACCTAGCGGGAGGCAAGGCTTTGGTGAGCGGATCGCAATTGGTATTGGTACCACAAAGTATAATTCAACGGTACCACATTCCACGTGGTCCTTGATGAAATGATAGCGTAGATCGATGTGCTTTGATTTAGTCTTGAGCGGGTTGCGAGATTGCAATGGCACTCCGATTGTCATGATACATCGGGATTACATCAAATACGTAACCATAGTCTTTGAGTTGTGTTCTCATCCGGATGACTTGAGCACAACACGCGGACATGGCTACATATTACTGCCGGTTGGTTGATGGCGATGTACAATCCTGCTTCTTTGATTGCCAAGACACGGTTTATCACCAAGAAATTGTAGAGCTCTGAAGTACTTTTCCTTGAGTCTAAGCATCCTGCGTGGTCGGCGTCTGAAAAGCGATTAGTTCAAAACCGAATCCCGGATACGGATCCCCAATTAATGGTTCCCTTGATGTATCGGAGGATTCTTTTAGCCTCGAGAGGTGGGTTTCGGTTGGTCGCGACGATAGCGGGAGCATAGATAAGCGGCAAAGACAATATCAGTCGCTATTTGTTAGATACATGAGGACCCAATAATACTTGGTATTTGGTAGGGTCAACCAATTTCCCATGTAAATCGACATCTAACTTCTTGGTATGAGCCATTGGTGTGGCATAAGTATCACAGTTGTCATTCCAAATTTGTTTAACAATTCAAGGGCATATTTGGGTGACTCAAGAAAATACCACGGGGTGATTGATGAACTTGCGGTCCTAGAAAGAGCGTAAGTTCACCCATCATGGACATTTCAAAATTTTTCTTCATTAGTTTTGCAAAAGCGATTGAAAACTTTTATGTGTTGACCCAAAATGATGTCATCCACGTAAATTTGAACAATTAAGATGTGTGCCCGTGATATTGTATAAAAGAGTTGGGTCAACCGAGCCTTTGGTGAAATTATTGGCAATGAGGAAAGATGATAGCTTATCGTACCATGCAGGGGCTTGTTTGAGACCATAAAGAGCTTTGTTCGGTTTGTAGACATGGTTCGGGAACTCGGGATCAACGAATCCATCGGTTGGTGACATAGACCGTTTCTTTTAGTTGTCCATTGAGAAGCGTTGTTTTGACATCCATCGATGAACCGTCATATTCATATGAGTATGCGCGCGAGAAATATCCGAACGACCTCAAGGCGAGCAAGCGGAGCAAAAGATTCTTCAAAGTCTATTCCTCTTTCGGCGATAACCCTTAGCAACTAGGCGTGACTTGTTTGGATGGCGTTCCTTGACATCAATTTGTTTTCCAAATCCATTTTAGACCAATGGCGTAGATTCTGTTGGTCTTTCAACAGTTCCATACTTCAAGGCGTTTGAATTGGTTGAGTTCTTCTTGCATGGATTCAATCCGGTTGTCTTTTGTCATTGCGTCTTTAATGTTTTAGGTTGATTGGCGAGACGGTGAGTGCATAAATGCAATGTTCACCGTCGAGTGAAGGCGTTGTCTCGTAACGGTTGGTTGATTCGGGTTGCCAATAATGTTAGCGGAGGATGGTCTTTTGTCCATCTATGTGTAGAGGTTGATGTTGGTATACATTGTGCGATTCGAGGATTCAAATGGTTTGTTGAAGATTCCGCGACATCCGGTGCGATGATCTCATTAGCAAGCGGGTTGAAGAACGCATTTGGATCAAAATCTGCGGTGGGGTACTTCATTGAGAATATCATCAATTGGTTCATCATTGTTGGGCGGTGTGTTCAAGCTGTTGTGTTGGAGTCAAGCTGGTGTAGGTGCATCTTCAACGATGGTTGTTGTAGCAGTGTATCGGTATAGGAATATTATCGGGTTGTGCGGTGAGCAGCGGATACACGAGAGCACGTTCATCAATATCGTCGCGAGCGGAGGAGCAAATAACCTTTCCATTTGTTGTGAGTTAGGCGGGGCTTTGTTCGGTGATGATGGGGTTGAGGAAGTTTAAGCGGTTGTGACCGGGTTCTAAGTATTATACTCGAAGCCATTTCCGTGAGTTCATCGAAATGAGCATGAATCGTTTCCATTACCTCCTTGGTTCGGCGATTCCAGTTCGGAAACCTTTAGAATTGTCACGATATCAATAAAGACTCCAATATCGACTTTGGCTTTGAGCTTTCCAAAATCATCACGATCATTATTCGGATAGCAAAGGGATCCAAATACATGAAAGTGTTTGAGGTTCGGTTTATAGTTGTGGACAAGCTCGAAAGGTGTTTTGTTGTGGCGTTTGTGATCATAGAGCGGTTTGAGTATAGCATGCGATGAATCGACACGCCCATAAGTGTCTGGAAGTTTAGCATTGATTAACATTGTTCTTGCGACTTCCACTAACGTTCGGTTTCGTCTTTCAACAACTCCGTTTTGTTCGGTGTCGTGCAATAGATGTTTGATCTTTGAATTCCACTTTCTCATAAAATTCACGAAGGGTTTTGTTAACAAATTCGGTTCCTTTATGCATTACGATAATTACGGCGGTGTTGCGGGTGAACACTGTATTTTTGTGAGAAAGGTGATGATCATTTGTGGAGCTTGGTCTTTGCTACGAAGAAAGTAGACCCAAGTCCATCGTGAGTAGTCATCAACAATTACTAAGATGTAGCGTTTGCCGTTGATCGTTTGCAGCGCATCGGGCCACACAAATCCATGTGAAGAAGATGTAGTACATCTTTGAGGCTGTGTTCCACCTTTGAAGGAAAATGAGCACGAGTGCTTTTCCCTTGTTCACGGTGAGCAAAGGTGATCTTTTGAATACCGGAATCGTGGGAGTCCTTCAACTAGTTTGTGTCGAGCAAGGTTGGTGATGGTTTGAAAGTTTAGATGTGAGAGGCAGCGGTGCCATAGCCGAGATTTTGTAGATGTTGCCTTTGAAAGTAAGCAAATGGGAGAGGAAGCAACCATGTCTTGCATAGAGATAGTGTAGAGACTAGAATTACGAGAGCGGACATAAGGTCATTTCCTTGTAGATCACGAATGAAACAAGTTTTCTCCACGAAAGCAACCTCCAAATCTCCATCACAAAATTGACCTCTGAAAGCAGTTGTGACCGGGGCCTTCCACATAGTAAACCTGCGATTTCGATGTTCCCATTGACATAATCTCCGTAGCCCATGATGGCTGCGAAGTGATCGTTCGAATCGGCGGTGCCAATGAACTTTGCAATAAAGTTTGATAACAGTTTAAGGTTGCTGTCATGTGTCGGGAACATCCGCTATCAACAATCGAGAGAATGATCATATCACTGCATTACACAGGCGACACGGATGGAATAGAAGTAGATGTGGAACCCGAAATGTTAGAGGTTCGAAGCGGTATGTGAGACATACACACATTGATAATTTTAGGCATCCATTTAAATCCTAGTGTGTTATATATCCATTTCGCCATCTATAACTACTCTTTGCTTTAGTCTTAGTGAAAACACTAGGTGGTACTACATTCTTAGGAGGTGAGCGGGAGCTCTTGTGATAGCAATGGTTGCCTTAGAATCTAAAGAAGGGGTTTACCAAGCACGGACTTAGAATGATTAGTGGGCCTAGAGGTATTCCGATTCTTAGGATTTTGTAATCGAGAGATTATAGCTTTAGCAACACATTTGTCATGACAATCGAATTCATACTCTTTCGACAAATAACACAAGGTGCATCGATGAATATCAAAAGTACTTAACGGTTTAGCATTCGTTACATCACTATTTGTATTACATTTGCGGACGTAACATCTATAGTGGAAGTAACATGAGTTTTATTCGAGTCCTAGGGTGTTCTTCTACTTTAGCATTCCTTATTGATCTTTTCTTAGGTCGCAACTTCCTATTCTTGATTGAGTGCTCTAGGTTGTGAAGTGCGGACGTTTGGAAAAGATGCAACTATTCTGTTTCGATGGGGAAACACATTAGCAACTTGTGATTTGGCGGTGGGAATTCTAGGTTCACGATTACTAAGTGTATTGGTGCTAATCTCTTAATCACGGTGGCGGAAGTTGTTCATACTTTCCTAACTTTTCCGTAACTTAGAGATGGTGTGAATCGGATCTTGATTTTCGAGCGAATATTACCGACAAAATTCATGACATCTCTAGTGTGAGCAAGATAGTGATCAAGTTCGTTTGATGCTTCAAGTCGAGTCTTTTGAGTAAATCAAATATGACACCATATTCTGTTTAACTTTTAAAAGTTCTTGTTCATATTTTGAGATTTGACTTTTCAAAGACACGTTTTGATCATCCAGTTGCTCAATTTTAGGATCGGAAGATTTTGCACTCAATGGCGATTTTCTTTTGAAAACTAAGTTGATGATTGTGAATATCTTTTCACACCAATGAAAACGACGTTTTGCATTGTAAATTTCCGTGTGTGTCGTTTATTTTCGACTTTTAAAGACTCGATCTGAAGCACATTATCGGTGTTCTCATGATTACTACAGTTTCAACAATATCGAGAGATGTGTCGGATGCAAATGGCAAGGCATGAAGTAACACAACATTATGGATATCGGCACAGATAACATCTTCCAAGAGTCGATCAACATCTTTTCTCAACGGTTTCTTTTGCGTTTTGTGTTAGAAATAGATGTTTACATTTTCTCAGCGTTTTCATTACCCCAAGTTCCTTATGAAAATCCTTTTCGAGCAATTGCACAACTTTTCAAGTTTTTAACATTAGGTAAAGATTTTTACGAAAAATGTCTCTTTGTTCTCGCGCGGGCGATTGAAAATGTTCAACTTTGATTTCGGGGCGATATTCTATCTCATGTTGTAAAATTTTGAGGTCGACCATGAAAATGTCAAAATATCGAAGGATTTTTCGATTTTCGGGTTTTGAGTTTACTTCACTAATGGAAGGTAAAGGACCATAAGTTTGTGCAAATTACATTTTGGGATTAACATTAGAAGACTCGGTGTTTTGATGATAACCCTTGGTGTGTTAGAAGAATCCGTTGGTGTGTGAAAGTGACCGCGTTTTATAATTAAAGGTTTGTTGTAAACAACATTTTTAATTTTGATCGACTCTCGTCTTACGCATCTAATTCCTCTTGACGATGATATTCAACAACACTCATGCGGTATTATCAATTTTGTATTACCTTGGAAACTTGAGGAGTTGGTTTGAATGTTTTTAGTGAAAGCTTTGGTTTATGTCAGCTAGATTTTTCCATATCCTTTTGGATTGGGTTTTAAGGTAAACTTTTCAATAGCATTACGGATTCACCATGTTTGTAAACAACAGTTTTAAACTCTTTAAGTTTGTTTTGCAAGCCGAGAATTTCGTCAAGAAGGTCATCTACCCGATTCGTTGAATGCTTTTGTATCACGGAGGCTGTTTTGACAATTTAACAACTCGACCTTAGCTTTTGATTTTCCAAGGTGAGGCGTTAATTTGCTTTTTATGTTCGTGTTTGATTGTTCTAATTCGAGACAACAAAGCATTCTTGAGGCGGCTAGATCACGCATCTGTCTCTCTAAATATTTTTCGTTTTGATGAGATTTTGCAAAGCGGCTTCAAAACCTTTTCACTGTTTTCTTGAGTTTTGAAAAGTTGAGTTGCATTTGTAAGCATTCAAAATCCTTGGTTATGATGCATTTTACTTTTAAGGACTGATTTAATGCATAACATTCCTCCATTTTGATTTTATGGTCTTGAATTAACCGAGCAAAATCCGGATGAGGCAGCAGATCATCTTGTTCAGCGTGAGTCTCAACATGATCATTCTTTAGATCCTCAAATGCGACCACGAGTCAATTTGATTATCAAAGGAAACCATAAGGTCATCTTGATCGTCAAATGTAACTACTGAGGTTAACTTGAAAATCATCGAAAGAGATGTAGAAGACTCATTTTGAGCGATCGATCCGTGCGGATTCGAGATATTGGCGGAGATATTAGTTCGAGATATGATGATGGTTTGTTCGGTGCACGAGACAAGCCATCGGTGTCTCTTGGCTGTATCACTCATGTGCGGCTCATGCATATTAGCCATCAACATAACGGTTGCATTAGCACTGCAAGTCCTCCATATCATCATCACGAGTGCGCATACGCCATAAAGCTCTGTTCTTTATGCGTAAGAGATCCACCGACTTCATCCTTAAGAGCCAAAAGTAAAGCCTCTTTGAAATAAGCCACGCCCCTAGTCCTTGGCTTTGGGCATGCATTAGCCAGTGTCCCTTCTCATTGCGGTTGTAGCATCTAAGACCATTTAACCGATTACGAGCATTTCCTGTTCCACCACTTGAGCTCTGTTGTTATTCCTACCCCGACATTAAACCCTTGACCACCGCCCATCGGCGACCATAATCACGATTACGAACTTCAACCGTCCATTGTTCACATGACTTGAGTCCGTGTGTTAGATGAGGAGCGAATCGATTGTTGGATTTGTTGGTGTATGACCAAAAGCATTAGCAATCATCACAAATCCTTGTTGCAATGCTTGAACGGATCTGTTTCCTCGGTCGCTTCAACGACATATGCTTGAGCATTGTTGTTGTATGGAACCAATTGATTTTGTTGAGGTTGTGTTCTTTGTGAAGGTGTGTTTGAAGCGATTGGTTGAGTTCTTTGGTTGAGAGGATAATTACATTGAGCATACAAGGCAAGTTGTTGATTGTCCGGTTGTATTGTTTAGCAATTTGAGCACGGAGAATCCTTTCGATCAACTTCCTTTTCATGAGGCTTCAAGTAATCGTACAACAATCCATAAGTAGAATGATGCATATTCTTCGCAGCGGAGAAAAATGACATACTTCTCCCATTCGGACCAAGACTACTCGGGAACTTAGTATTCACTGCAATTCTTGGCATGATGATGTTGTGTTTATCCAAATCATTGATGATATCGAAAATCGATGATGATAGGACTCTAGTGTCTCTCGGGTTCAATCATGAAGTGTTCATAAGCCAAGTAAATTTTGGATTCCAAATCCTCGATTGAGTCTGAGATCCTTCCATAAGAAGGCGAATATGATCCCACATTTTTGTGCGGTCTTTTGAGCATCAACACTACGAAGAATTGGGTTTGGTAATCCTAAGAGGATGTATTCCATTGCAAGTTCATCGACTTCATAGTGTAGAAGTTACGTAGGATTTAAATCTGCTTGATAGCAATGTTGGTTTGTTCATCTCTTGGTGGAGCAATGTTGGATCTCCGGGTACAATGACGGTAGGCATCTCAAATGGACCTTCAAGATAACCTTCTTTAAGAACTTTCCATGTGGCTTCTTTAGATCACAAAACCTAAAGAACCTTATCACCCATTGATCGTAGTTTCTGGAGTGAGCATTGGAGGTCTATCAGTGATCCGACTTCATGAATTGATTGTTGGTGCTTAAAGCTTCACACATCTTTGCAAACCAAGTGGGTTCCTTCATAGTGTTCCTTGATGGATGTTGATTGAAATCATTTGTGTAGGTTTGAACTTGAAGGCTTGGTGGTGGTTGAACCATTTGTGGTTGTGGAATTGCACCAAGTTGTGGAGTATGTTCTTGATTAAATTGTTGTTGATAAATAGCTTGTTGTTGATTCCATTGTTGATGTTGTGGAGTTAATTGTTGTTGTTGTTGATGATTATAAGTGTGAGGGAAATAGTTAGAGTATGGTGGTTGAGACATGATGATAAACTTGTGTGGTAAAATGGATCTTTGTAGTCGAATGAACCTTTGTTGATGAAGTGTCCTTAGGCGTAGAAAAGACAAGAACCAAGTAGCACTTATGCGTAAAAACACCAAAAGTTACGGCGTAACAATGAGGAGTTCTGCGTGGGTTTTAGCTTCTGCGTAAGTAGGATAAAACACTAAAGTTATCGTAGACAAAAGTTAGGCGTGAAAGTTAGGCGTGGGATTACCTTGTCGTAGACCTAAGTTTACGCGTAAAGTGAATCTTATCGTGGGATTTCTGGCGTAAGCTTATCTTATGCGTAATTTTAGGGTTTTGCCCAAATGATCTTTACACTTCACGGTGCAAAAGATATCCAAAGTCGACGTATTTTCGGACTTATCCAAGTAAGAAAACACGGAATAAACCGAAAATTGAAGATCAAACCAAGGAAAATCTTACGCGTAATTTTAGGGTTTTGATACGCGTAGGATTACTCGTAATTTTGATTTTGCCCAAAGTTGTTTCTAAACCGGTTTTGTGTGATGAAATAGCTTCAATAACACCAAAATAACACAAAAGTGTGAAACTTGATGATCCAAAGCACTCAAAAGCAGTTATGCGTGAAATACACACGAATAGAAACTAGTTCAAAACAATGATCCACGCATAAAGTTTGAAACTTTTGCCAAAAACAAGTATTTTAACACCTTAAAACGTTGAAAGTACAAGAATCTTGGATTAAAAGTGCAAAAACAAGTTTTTAAGAGAGCTAAAGTATCGTTAACCTTACGCGTAAGACCCAAAACCAAAAACTTCAAAAACAAATGAGTACACCCAACTATTTGGCGATTGATACCTTTGTTAGGTCACTAGTTTTACAAACACAAGTTATAGAGAAAGAGATGAAGGCGGATGAACAAGTAACACACACACACACGATATACTATGAATACGGTTAGGCGCAAGAGTATGTGAAAAAAAGAACTTGAACAACCAACCCTCAAATGAGGGTTTACAAAGTATTTATAGGAGGAAGCTAGGGCAACACTCCTAGTTCCCATCCTTTCTTATGTGGGCTTGGGCCTAAGCTTATGGGCCTTCTACATAAGCTTGACCTTAAACAAACATAAAGGCCATAATAAAGCTACCTATTACATATGAAATATAAATACTTGAAATCTTGTTTAGGAGTGATTCCAAGTGCTCAAGTTCTATGGATGAGAACACAACTCACGATTATGGCTTTACTTTCGATAAAATACCTATGTATTGTGACTCGAAAAGTGCCATAGCCATATCATGCAATCTGTTCATCACTCAAAGACTAAGCATATCGTGTCGCTATCACTTCATCAAAGAACATGTCGAAAATGGTCTTGTTGAATTATTCTTCGTGAAGGCGATTACCAACTTCGATCTATTAACTAAAGCCCTTCCACAAGAAAGGTTTGACTATTTAGTTCGACGAATTGGAATCTGAAGCCTAACCCACGAGGAGTTAGAGCGTCTTCTCGAATCTTCTTGAAAATGATTTTCCAAATAGCTTCATTGTAAATATTTTTGAAAACAAAATACAAAATTTGAAAAACCAACAAAAGCAAAATATAAAAATATAAAACTTTCAAAAATACAAAAACAATAAAAAATCAAAAATCCAAAAATATTCTTCTACGACATGTCTCTTGTATAATCGATATTCTGTACGTATCTAGAAATGTCATTCAATAATGATACGGGCATGTACAGATGCTTGAGCGAGAGTTCTCCACATGCTCATACCAAAAACACATGAAAGTTCTCATCATAATCAAAGGCTACACAAAGTTAAAGATGATTCTTCGTCAATGTCAAAGAATCTACAAAGTGTAAAGAATCAAGAACTACATCATTGGTAACCAAAAGACAAATAGAAGTGTGAGCATGGTGGAGAAAGACGTGGAGATACCTAACCAACGAAGTTGACAACGGCAGACAACCACATTATCTGATCACAAAGCATGAAGGAACAAAGAATTAAGACTATTCTATATCTACACGCAAAGTTCAAGCTCGAGAAAAGTAAAGACCTAATCAAGTGGAGCATCATTTGAATGACCACCCCTTAGGGAGATTGTTGTATAATTGTTTTATTAGAAGTGATAGTCATTCACGATTAGGAACTTTGTAACGTGTGTTAGATATCGTGCTAGAATAGTCAATGGGCTCATGGATTGGGCTAAGCTAATTGGTTATTAGTTTAGTTAAGCTAGCATTGTATAAGTTCATGTAATCCAATCCATGTCCAAGCCCATATTCGGCCCATGGCCAAGCCTTAGGGCATCCTTTGTCTTGTACTATATAAACCCCTCAAAGTCTCATTTAAGGGGTGTGCTTGAGTGTGTGTGTGTGTTTTCTATCAAGTAATACAACTTTATTGTTTTCATCTTCTCTCACAACATACACGATTTTAACATCAAGTCACCATCTTTCTCACCTTATTTCTACGCTTTGTTTGTGTTTGTGGTTAACGTGTTTCTACGCGTATAGTGGTAACGAGTTGGGTTTGTGATAAGGTTGATAAAAGTAAGGTCCTACAAAATCCAAACCCCGAGATTCGTACCTTTCCATTTCCTAAAAAACATAAAAAGATAAAAAATAATATTCCTCAACCCCAACCTTAGCGTAGTAACTCCTCACTAGCATTCTTATTCCCCAGAGAGCGATATCAATTCCCGTGGACACCTAATACTACACTACAACGATTAGGTTCGCCTAGGGTATTGAAAACTTGCTCGACGAAAGGAAGTTCCTTTGACCCCGAGCAGCGTGTGGCGTTATCAAGTTTTTGGCGCGTTGCGGGAATAGAATAGCTAGTTAGTAGTCCACCTCGTTTAGGTTTCTTTGTGATTCTATCAAGTAAATTTTTTCTCAATTTTAGCTTCCTCGTAGTCTATCCCCTTCTTCGTGACCTTTGTTAGTACCCCATCACTTTTCATCATGGAAGGTGATAAACCGCAAACAAATACCCACCGCAGATCCAACCTTTGCCAACCAACTTGAGCTCGTATTGTTAGTGAAGTTAGAGAGCTTAGGAAACTAAATAGGATAATTGAAAATCGCTTGAGGAAGCCATAAGGAATCTACTAACCACAGAGATAGTGATTCAACCTCAAGTGATTCGGATGATGACTTAGAAGATGGAGATTATAAGGTGTTAGAAATTATGGAAGATTGTAAGGAGGAGGAAGAACTTGGGGTATTTCGACTCATACCCTAAGGGAAGGAAACCGCTTATCACTATAACGTAGTTAACTTCCGAGACCACCTTCGAGTCTCGCATAAGAAGGGTAACCTAAAACATCAAGATACCATGTATGATTGGATACTTATATAGGGATCACACCTACATTGACTATAAGGCTCCCATGAATATAATGTCTAGGCGCTATTACTATTGGATCATGAGCAAAAGCTAGAACCTATGAGGACCCCTTTCGCCCTAAGAAAGCAAGTAACTATGTTGGGAGGGTTAAAGGATTGCATGTCTTCGTAGGTAACTTCACATATAAATTTGTGATTTCATGATCTTGGAAAATGTTAAGGGCATCATTGATGGATTTTAGGGGATGTGATACTTGGGAGACCATTTATAGAGGAGTTTAAGATGGTTTATGATTGAGAGGAAGGAATAATTGAGTTTTCAAATAAAGCGAGAGTGTTAAATATATAATGCCTCACAAAATAAGAAATTTGAGGTATTGATGATTTAGATGTGGATAACATTAGGCATTTGAAGTAGAATGGAAGAACAAGGTTTACTACACTGCTTGTCTTGAGTTAGGCCCTGAATACATTCGTGATGAGAGAAGGGTTAAGGAGATCGAATGGGCCTCGAAGAATAGGACAACGTAGGAGCACGACTACGAGTCTAGCTACAAGACTCATAAATAAAGAAAAGCGCTTTGTGGGAGGCAACCCATGCTTAATTGTTTGCTTGTTTGTGTCATATATCTTTTATTGATTGTCTATTCTCATGTTTAAATTTGTAAAAATGCTTTATTTTGTTTTTAACCTCGTCTTATTAACATATAAAGGTATTTTACATAAAGGATAAGTGTAGGGAGGATTACACGTTTTCAAAAGCGTAAACATGAGAATAACAACTAATTAAAAGATATGCATGTGTGTTTGTTCGAGTCAAATGCTTGTATCGAGTCATAATGGATGTTTTGAGAAAATTTTTGATTATAAAGATGTAAATTTTCGGAAAATCGCGAGACCGATTTTGTCGGGATAACTTTGGCGTCGAGATCGCAACTGGCGTCGGGAAGGAGTAAAAACAATGATTATTTTTCTCATTTTACGAGCTACTTATAAATTTTGGAATTTTCAAGGTCTTAATTTTCCAACAAATTACGTAAACATCCATTCCACAAGCGGTATATCTAGTTTAGTAGAGTCTTATATATATTATTACCACGATTTCTACTTGAAGGTTTCATTTGTTTTCTTCAAGTGTGCGGGTTTTATTTATCAAGAAGAAGATACATAAGGTTGGAAGGAGCTTTTCACGCATATATTCTTCTTGGAAAGGTTTAACCAATACTTCACACGGATCCTACCGAGCTAATCGGGAGTATTAGTTTCTTTTCGTTTTTATTCTTGTTGGAATCACTCCTAAGCGATATTTCAAGTATTTATATTTCATATGTAATAGGTAGCTTTATTATGGCCTTTATACTTGTTTAAGGTCAAGCTTATGTAGAAGGCCCATAAAATTTGAGGCCCAAGCCCAATAAGGAATAGGGAAGGAGGGGTGTTGCCTGGCTTTTATATAAACTCTTGTAAACCCTCATTTGAGGGTTGGTTGTTCAAGTTTTCTTTTCTTTCACATACATCTTCTCATAACCGTATTATTGCTTAGCGTGTGTATGTGTTAGAGCTTGCTCAATCGCCATATCTCTTCTCTTATAAGCTTGTGTTGTAAAACTTGTGACCTATCGATTGGTATCAATCGCCAAATAGTTGGGTGTACTCGTTTGTTTTTGAAGTTTTGGTTTTGGATCTTACGCGTAGAATACGCTATCTTTGGTTATCTTAAAACTCGTTTTTACACTTTTAATCAAGATTCTTGTACTTTCAATGTTTTGAGGTGTTAAAATACTTGTTTTTGGCAAAGCGTTTCAAACTTCTGCGCGTGGTTCGTTTTAAGCTTGTTTTTGTTAGGTGGGTGTCGTTCTACAGCGTAACCCGTTTAGATTTTGGTACATCAAAATTCACACTTTTGTGTTCTTTTGGTACTATTGAAGCTATTCCATAACAAAAAGCTGGTTTAGAAACACATTTGGACGAGAATAAAGTTACGAGTAATTCTGGCGTATCAAAACCCTAAAATTACGCGTAAGATTGTTCCTTGGTTTGATCTTCAATTTTACGGTTTAATCCGTGTTTTCTTACTTGGATAAGTGCGAAAATCGTCGACTTTGGATATCTTTTGCCTTTGTGAAGTGTAAAAGATCATTTGAGCAAAAACCACAATATTACGCATAAGCATAAGCTTACGCGTAGAATTCCACGCATAAGATTCCTTTATGCGCGTAAACTACGGTCTACGCATAAGGTAATCCCTCGCCTCGTTTCTACGCCTAACTTTTGTCTCGCTTAACTTTAGTGTTTTCCTACTTACAGCGTAGCTAAAACCTGGCGTAACTCCTCATTATTCTGTAACTTTTGGTGTTTTACGCATAAGTGCTACTTGGTTCTTGTCTTTTCGCCTAAGGATACTTCATCAACAAAGGTTCATTCGACTACAAAGATCCATCTTTACCACACAAGTTTATCATCATGTCTCAACCACCATACTCTAACTATTTCCCTCGCTTATAATCATCAACAACAACAACAATTAACTCCACAACATCAACAATGGAATCAACAACAAGCTATTTATCAACAACAATTTAATCGACAACATACTCACAACTTGGTGCAATTCCACAACCACAAATGGTTCAACCACAACCAAGCCTTCAAGTTCAACCCTACACAACCGATTTCAATCAACATCCATCACGGACCACCATGAAGGAACCCACTTGGTTTGCTAAGATGTGTGAAGCTTTAAGCGACCAACAATCAATTCATGAAGGTGGATCACTTGATAGACCTCAATGCTCACTCCGAAACTACGATCAATGGGTGATAAGGTTCTTTAGGTTACGTGATCTGAAGAAGCCACATGGAAAGTTCTTAAAGAAGGTTATCTTGGAAGGTCCATTTGAGATGCTTATCATCATGCATGCAGGAGATCAATATTGTTCCACGAGATGAACAAACCAACATTGCTACGGTTCTTTGATCTTAATGCTCTGAGAACTTCTACACTATAGGCGGATGAACTTGCAATGGAATACATCCTCTTGGGATTACCAAACCCAATTCTTCGTAGTGTTGATGCTCGAAAAACTGCACAAAAATGTGGGATCATATTCGTCTTCTTATGGAAGGATGCATACTCAATCGGGAGGATTTGGAATCCAAAATTTACTTGGCTTATGAACACTTCTTGATTGAACTGGAGACACTAGAGTCTATCATCATCGATTTTGAGATATCATCAATGATTTGGATAAACACAACATCATTATGCCAAGAATTGCGGTGAATACTAAGTTCTGAGTAGTCTTGGTCGAGAATGGGAGAAGTATGTCATTTTCTCCGTCAGCGAAGAATATGCATCATTCTACTTATGGTTTGTTGTCGATTACTTGAAGCCTCATGAAAAGGAAGTTGATCGGAAAGGATTCTCGAGTTCAAATTGCTAAGCGATCACAACGGACAATCAACAACTTGCCTTGTATGCTCAGCGAATTATCCCTCTCGACCGACAACTCAACCAGCGCTTCAAATCCACCTTCACGGTCACAGCCTCAACAAAATCAATTGGTTCCATCTGACAACAATGCTCAAGCATATGTCGATGAAGCGGCGAGGAAATAGATCCGTTCGAAGCATTGCAACAAGGATTTGTGATGATTGCTAATGCTTTTGGCGTTACGCAACAAATCCAACAATCGTATTCGTTCCTCATCTAACACACGGACTCAAATTGTTGTGAACAATGGGCGTGTTGAAGTTCAAAATCGTGATTATGGTCGTCGGATGGGCGGTGGTCAAGGGTTTAATCTTGTGGGTAGGAATAACTGTGAGCTCGAGTGGTGGGAGAAATGCTCGAGAATCGGTTAAATGGTCTTAGATGCTACAAGCGCAATGAGAAGGACACACAGCTAATGCATGCCCAAAGCCAAGGACTAGGGGCGTGCTTATTTCAAAGAGCCTTACGGCTCTTAAGGATGAAGGCTGGTGGATCTCTTACGGACAAAACGAGCTTCATGGCGGATCGGACTCGAGATGATGATATGGAGGACTTGCGGTGAATCATTTATTATGTTGATGGCTAATATGCATGAATTTTGCACATGAGTAATCTGAGCCCGGTGTATGACGATGGCTTGTCTCAGTACCGAACAAACCATCATCATATACGAACTAATATCTCGCCAATATACGAGATAAAGCACGGATCGATTTATTCAAAATGAGTCTTACATCTTCTTGATGATTTTCAAGTTAACCACATGGTTACATTTGGCGATCAAGATGACCTTATGGTCTCCTTTGATAATCAAATTGACTCCGTGGTAAATGCCAGGGATCTCAAGAATGATCATGTTGAGACTCGCGTTGAACAAGATGATCTGTTGCCTCATCCGGATTTTGCTCGGTTAATTCAAGACCATAAAATCAAAATGGAGGAATGCTATGCATTAAATCAATCCTTAAAAGTAAAATGCTTTATTAACCAAGGATTTTGAATGTTTACAAATGCAACTCAACTTTTCAAAACTCAAAAACCGTGAAAAGGTTTTGAAGCCGCTTTGCAAAATCTCATCAAAGCGAAAAATATTTAAAGCGACGGATCGTGATCTAGCCACCTCGAAGAATGCTTTGTTGTCCGAATTAGAACAAGCGAAATATGAACATAAAAAGCAACAACGCTCTCACCTTGGAAAATCAAAAAGCTAAAGGTGAGTTGTTAAATTGTCAAAAGCAGTTCTCGCATACAAAAGCATTCAGCGAATCGGGTAGATGACCTTCTTGCGAAATTCTCGGTTTGCAAAACAAAATTAAAGAGTTTAAAGCGGTTGTTTACAAACATGGTGAATCGATAATAGCTATTGAAAGTTTACCTTAAAACCCAATCAAATGGATATGGAAAAAATCTGGCGATTACAAACCAAAGCTTTCACTAAAACATTCAAACCAACTCACGAAGTTTCGGTCGAGAATACAAAGTTGATAATCTTGTCATGAGTGTTGTTGAATACCATCGTCAAGAGGAATTAGATGCGGAAGGCGAGTCGATCTAAATTAAAAGCATTGTTTACAACAAACCTTTTAATTATAAAAAGCGGTCACTTCGTCACACCAGCGGATTCTTCTAACACACCAAGGGTTATCATCAAAACACACGAGTCTTCTATTGTTAATCTCAAAGCAGGTCTTTGCACAAACTTATGGTCCTTTACCTTCCATTAGCGAAATAAACTACGCTTTGAAAATCGAAAAATTCTTGATATTTTGACATTTTCATGGTGACCTCAAAATTTTACAACATGAGATAGAATATCGATCGAAATCAAAGTTGAACATTTTCAATAAGCCTCTGGTGCGAGAACAAGAGACATTTTTCATAAAATATTTTACCTAATGTTAAAAACTTGAAAAGTTGTGCAATTGCACAGGAAAAGGATTTTCATAAGGAACTTAGGGTAATGAAAAGCGTTTTCGAGAAAGCGAAACATCTATTACTAACACAAAGCAAAAAAAGCTGTTGAGAAAAGATGTTGATCGACTCTTGGAAGATGTTATACATCTTGATATCCATAATGTTGTGCTATTCTATTCGTTGCCATATGCATCGATCATATCTCTGCGATATTGTTGACACTTTGTTATTCTTGTTGAGAACACCGATAATGTGCTTGGATCGAGTCTTTAAAGCGGAAAATAAGCGATTACACACGAAATTTACAATGCAAAGCGTCGTCTTCAATGGTGTGAAAAGATATTCACAACCATCAACTTAGTTTTCAAAAGAAAATCGCTCAATTGAGTGCAAAATCTTGATCCTAAAATTGAGCAAGCTGGATGATCAAAGCGTGTCTTTGAAAAGTCAAATCTCAAAATATGAACAAGAAATTTTAAAAGTTAAGCAGAATATGGTGTCATATTTGATTTACTCAAAAGACTCGAGATGAAGCATCAAAGCGAACTTGATCACTATCTTGCTCACTAGAAGTCATGAATTTTCTTTGGTAATATTCGTTTTGAAAATCAAGATCGATTCACACCATTTCTAAGTTACGGAAATGTTAGGAAAGTATGAACTACTCCGCGCCTCTGTGATTAAGAGATTAGCACGGTCGCTTAGTAATCGTGAACCAAGAATTCCGCGCCAAATCACAAGTTGCTAATGTGTTTCCCTCTCTTGAAGCAGGGAATAGTTGTATCTTTTCCAAGCGTCCGCACTTCACGACCTAGGAGCACTCAAGCGAAGAATAGGAAGTTGCGACATAAGAAAAGATCAATAAGGAATGCTAAAGTAGAAGAACACCCTAGGACTCGAATAAAACTCATGTTACTTCCACTATAGATGTTGCGTCGGCAAATGTAATAGAAATAGTGATGTACGAATGCTAAACCGTTAAGTACCTTTGATATTGATCGATGCACCTTGTGATATTTGTCGAAAGAGTATGAATTCGATTGTCATGACAAATGTGTTGCTAAAGCTATAATCTCTAGATTACGGAATCCTAAGAATCGGAATACCTCTAGGCCCACTAAACATTCTAAGTGCGTGCTTGGTAAACCACCTTCTTTAGATTCTAAGGCAACCATTGCTATCACGGTAGCTACCGCTTCACCTCCTAAGAATGTAGTACCACCTAGTGCTTTCACTAAGACTAAAGCAAAGAGTAATTCTGAGATGGCGAAATGGATATATAACACACTAGGATTTAAGTGGATGCCTAAAATTCTCAATGTGTGTATGTCTAATATACACTTGGAACCCTCTAACATTTGGGTTCCACATCTACTTCTATTCCATCTGTGTAAATGCGTGTGTAATGCGGTGATCTGATCATTCTCTAGTTGTTGATAGCGGATGTTCCCGCACATGATGCAACCTTAAGCATTATCAAACTTTATTGCAAAGTTCATTAGCTTTGTCAGTTGAGGAGCGATCACTTCAGCGACCATCATGGGCTCTGAGATTATGTTAATGGGAACATTGAAATAAGCGGGGTTTACTATGTGGAAGGTCTCGATCTTGTCTGTTTCGATGGGTCAATTTTGTGATGGAGATTTGGAGGTTGCTTTAGGGAGAAAACTTGTTTCATTCGTGATCTACATGGAAATGACCTTATATACGGCTCGCGTAATTCTAGTCTCTACACTATCTACATGCAAGACATGGTTGCTTCCTCTCCCATTTGCTTACTTTCAAAGCAACATCTACAAAATCACAGCTATGCTTGCGTCGTCTCTCATCTAAACTTTCAAACCATCACCAACCTTGCGACACAAACTAGTTGAAGGACTCCCACGATTCCGGTATTCAAAGATCACCTTTGCTCGGCATGTGAACAAGGGAAAAGCACTCGTGCTCATTTTCCTTCAAAGGTGGAACACGACTCTCGACATGTGCTTCATCTTCTTCACATGGATTTGTGTGGCCCGATCGCGTGTGCAAGCGATCAGCGGCAAGCGTTACATCTTAGTAATTGTTGATGACTACTGCGATGGACTTGGGTCTATTTTCTTCGTAGCAAAGACCAAGCTCCACAAATGATCATCACCTTTCTCACAAAGATCTGGGTTCGGCTCCATAACACCGTCGGGATTATTCGGACGGACAAAGGCTGAATTTGTTAACAAAACCTTCGTGAATTTTATGAGAAAGTGAATTGACATCAAACATCTATTGCGGACACACGAACAAAGCGGAGTTGTTGAAAGGCGAAGCGAGCGTTAGTGGAAGCTGCAGAACAATGTTAATCAATGCTAAACTTCAGTTACTTATGGGCGAAGTTGTATCTCGCATGCTATACTCAAAACAGTTCTATGATGCAAAGCATACAACAAAACTCCTTCGAGCTTGTCCGCAACTACAAACCGAACCTCGAACACTTTCATGTATTTGGATCCTTTGCTATCGAATAATGATCGTGATGATTTTGGAAAGCTCAAAGCCAAAGGCGATATTGGAGTCTTTATTGGATCTGTGACAATTCTAAAGGTTTCGAATCGGAATCGTCGAACTAAGGAGGTAATGGAAGCGATTCATGCTCATTTCGATGAACACGGAGATGGCTACGAGTATAACGACTTAGAACCGGACACAACCGTTTAAACTTCCTCGACCCCATCATCGGTGAAGAAAGCCCTCATTAACTTCGTCAACAAATGGAAGGTTATTTGCTCCTACGTTACGTGGCGATATTGATGAGCGATGCTCTGGTGTATCCATTTGTTTCATTGCACAACGATAATATTCCTATACGATACACTGCTACAACAACTCTTGTTGAAGATGCACTACAATTGACTCAACACAGTGATTGAACACACGCTTCCAACAATGATGAACCGGTGATGATATTACGATGAAGTACCCCCACTGCGATTTTGATCCAAATCGTTCTTCAACCCGTTTGCCAATGAGGCTGCTTGCACGGATGTCGCGGAATCTTCAACAAACCATTTGAATCCTCGAATCGCACAATGTATACCAACATCAACCTCTACACATAGATGGACTAAAGACCATCCTCGACTAACATTATTGGCGGCCGAATCAACACAGCCGTTCGAGACAACGTCTTCGCTCGGATGGTGAACACGCAATTATGCACTCGCATGCCAATCGAACCTAAAAACATTAAAGGCGCAATGTCAAAAGACAATGGATTGAATCCATGCGGGAAGAACTCAACCAATTCAAGCGTCTTGAAGTATGGGAGGCGGTTGAAAGACCTCGAGGTCTCGTCATTGGTCTAAAATGGATTTGGAAAAACAAATTGGATCTTTGAAGGAATGTCATCGAAACAAGTCACGACTAGTTGCTAAGGGTTATCGTCGGGAAGAAGGATAGACTTTGAAGAATCTTTTGCTCGGTTGCTCGTCTTGAGGGAACATTCGGATATTTCTCGCGTTATTGCTCATATGAACATGACGGTCTATCGGATGGATGTCAAAGCAGGCGTTTCTCAATGGGCGACTTAAAAGCGGTCTATATCGACCCGGATGGATTCGTTGATCTGAGTTCCCGAACCATGTCTACAAAGCGAACAAAGCCCTTTATGGTCTCAAACAAGCCCCCGGGCATGATGCGATAAGCTATCATCCTTCCTCATTGCCAATAATTTCACCAAAGGCTCGGTTGACCCAACTCTTTTTATACAATATCACGGGCACACATCTTAATTGTTCAAATTCGTGGATGACATCATTTTGGGTCTACACATAAAAAGTTTTCAATCGCCTTTGCAAAACTAATGAAGAAAAATTTTGAAATGTCCATGATGGGTGAACTTACGTTCTTTCTAGGGCTGCAAGTTCATCAATCACCCGTGGTATTTTTACGAGTCGGATCAAATATGCCCTTGAATTGTTTAACAAATTTGGAATGAAAACACAGTGATACTTATGCCCACCAATGACTCATACCAAGCTAGATCTTTGATTTACATGGGAAATTAGTTGACCCCACAAATAGAAGTATTATTGGGTCCTCATGTATCTAACGACTAGCGGACTGATATTGTCTTTGCCGTTTATCTATGCTCCGTTATTAGTCGCGACCAGCTGAAACCCGCTCTACGAGGCTAAAAGAATCCTCCGATACATCAAGGGAACCATTAATTTGGGGATCGGTATCAGAAGGATTACGGTTTTGAACTAATCGCTTTTTAGAGGGCGATCACGGGATGCTTAGACTCGAGGAAAAGTACTTGAGAGCTCTACAATTTCATCGGTAATAAGCTGGTGTCTTGGCAATCTAAGAAGCGAGGATTGTACATCATTGTCATCAACCGGCGGAATATGTAGCCATATGCACTGTTGTGCTCAAGTCATTTGGATGAGAACACAACTCAAGACTATGGTTACGTGTTGTGAGAATCCGATGTCTTTGCGACAATCGGTGCCATTGCAATCTCGTGCAACTCGATTCGACACTTTCGAAATCAAAGCACATCGATCTCGCTATCATTTCATCAAGGACCGCATGGAGCAGTGCCGTTGAATTATACTTTGTGAGTCTTGAATACCAATTGGCGGATCGCTCACCAAAGCCTTGCCTCCCGCTCGGTTTAATGAGTTGGTCCACGAATTGGTATGGTGTTTGACTCAAGAGGCTGGATGACCTCTTAAAGCGATCTTAAAAACACATCGAACACCAAAACCTCTTTTGTAAATAAATTTTCAAAAACAAAATACAAAATATAAAATCCTATAAAAACAACAAAAATATTCTCTAATCTATCTTTCTTTCAACATGGCAAGTACATCTCTTCCTTCAACATTTTATCTTTCAAAATTCGGTATTTTACCGATCAAGTGTTGAGGGGAGAAAATAATCCATTAAGCTGTTTCAAAACATCGTGTACTTGCATGTTATCACATCTCGGTTGATTCTTTTACAAATGGTGGTACACTTTACGATTCAAAGACACTCCTTGGACTTTAATTAACAACCTTTCATTATTTTCTCAAGTCGGGGGGGTGTAGGTCGCGTTTCTTTCCCAAAATCTTCGTTTGGTAACCAAAATGGAAGTTAAAGGCTTTGTGTGAAAAAGGAAAAGGTGGAGGGACTATAAGCTGTCAAAACCTTAAAGTTATTTTATACAAAATACTCCACCACCACATTTATTCCATCACATTAAATATTTCACCTAATATCATCCACGGTCCATATTCGTTTTACAAATCCGTGCTTTCGATTATCAATCTGTAAGTGTTTACGTGTTTGGATCATGTTTTTAAACAATGGTTTTGAATCTCATATAAATCCTACGGCTAAAATGTGTTCTCTGGCGTGATTTGGTGTTCTACGCTTATGCGTAAGAACACACAATCAACTCGTGTGTGTTTGGGGTGAAATGATTGTGTCAAAGCGTTCTTAATACATCGATGATACTTTGTTAACCATCAAAATCCACCCAGTTCACTAATTGATGATTTTTGAAAATTAGGGTTTATAAGTCAAATTGGGTGTTTTCAAATGTGAAGTGTTTTGGTCTAAAAGGCTGTTGGGTTATGCTTTTGCGTTGTTGAATTGATGATTTCCATAGTCTATAGCCACCCGAAACACGAATTGGTCATCAATTCGAAACCGAGTTTAAAGTTCATAAACTTTGGGTATTTTTGATTCCTTTGCATAATAAGAGTTAAAACTTGGTCTACATGCTCTCACAACTTCTATGATATACGGAAAAACTTTGGTGCATAATCCATGGCTAGATTTAATCTGGCGTAGAATTAGGGTTTAGTCTACGCGTAAGATATTCTAATAGTTGTTCAACTATGTAAATGTGATTTGATTTGTCTTAAGCAGATGTTATATGTTTTAACTTTGTTGAAATGATGATTTATTTCGGGCTTGCAACACGTAATATTGAGAATCAAGGTGGTTATTAATCTACGCATAAGGATCACCTTACAGCGTAGCTTGTTATCGTAAGACTTGTCTTCTGGCGTAGCTCTCGCCTAAGGTTCTACAATGGACTACGGCGTATCACATGAAGGATATGCGTGTGATGACCTCTACGCATAAGTTCAACTCTTACGGTAGCCTTACAGCGTAAGGTAAATATATAGCTCGCATAAGGTCTCCTTTTCCTCGCGTAACATTTCTTACGCGTAAGATAGGATTCTCTGGCGTAAGTTTCGCCTAAGCATATATCATTCACATCTCGCATAACTTTGCCAAAACTACGCATCCACGGACTTACCTTCATGATGAATTGTTACTTGTACAAACTTGTAAATAAACTAATCATATCATCACGAATCCAAAATTGTCACTAATAAACTTAAATAAATACGATATATTGTGAACAATAAGTGATAAAATAAACTTTAAAACTTAAAGTTAACTAACTCATGAAACATTTCACGATATCATTGAACTATTGAACATACAAGTGACTTAGGACTCGTAACAATCATTATCACTATACATTCAATAACTAGACAATAAGACCTTACATTGACTAACATTATGTCTTCGATATGTTGGTTCTTTTGGCTAATGTTATTTGAGATCACGACATGGTGAACAAATGAATGTGGATGCACGAAGTTCTCTCCATTGCGATATCTATCCTCATGGCTATCAATGAAGATAGGAAAGAATAACCTCCGTGTTGACTTTGACACCCTCCACACTACGAATCTTAGTGTCTTATTGCTATTGATATTACGAGGACTCATCCGTGTCGAGAACATGCTTACACACTCTGCTGTTCACGAGATCTACATCCAGCAGTTACGGAACACTATGGAAAGGGTCGAAGGACAAGCTAGCATGGCGGTGACTACGAATCACAAACAAGTCACCATTACACTGCGAGACTTAAGAACATTCTCCTAATTCACAAGTCGATCCAGCAAACTATATGCCTCACTGTTTGAAGAGCTCACTCTACAATTCTTAATCGATATCGGTTATGGCGAGGCTACGGAGTAATCAACAAGCACTCTCGTAGAGCTTAAGTATTCCTCAACCACGGAGAACTCTACATGATCATCACCAAGTGCATTTACGGTGGTGACGACTATGAGCACCCAAGCTCATGGGCGCAAATATTACGGGCATTGGTCAACAAGAAACACATCGCTATCGAAGCTACGATTTGGGATGACATGATGTCATTTCTCAACAAACTTGGCTCAAAGATTCCCTACATCGGATATACCAAATTGTTGATCGAGAGCACTTGGACTTCATCGACATTCCCAGAGGCTCGATGACCCTACAATCACGACATGTTGACGGAACCTATTCTCTGCATCGAGAATCAAAGAAGCGTCTACAAAGAAACAAGGTCTTTGTCTTTGCCATTTCTTCTAGCGAAGATGTCGAGCTCGAATCGTACCAAAGGTATCGGAAGCGGTCGGACAAGGCAAAGTTGGTCATCTCGACGAAAAATCTTCGGTACACATAAGGAGAACGAGAAAAGGAAATCTTGGAAGTGTAACAAGTACAGATAGTCAAAGGAATGTTCCAAAGAAGAAACCTATTCCAAAGGAAACCTACCCCTAAGAAGAAAGTTCGGGTAATACGGAAGCCACTCCTATCATTTCACGAACGCAAAGGCGGCTCGGGGCGAGGACTACGATCTCTTGACTCGAGATGAAGAGATCACATTCTACGAAGCGCAAGGATGAAAATCCTCGGTGCAAAACCTCCAGTCCTCAAACTATTAAAGGAAAAGAAGACTCACGCACTTGTACCTCAAGATGAAAGCTACGAAGATGAAGAAGAGCAATTGGATCATGCATACGGGAAGAAGTTTCACAAAGTCGAGACACCTTCGCAAAAGTAGAAGAATTTGCTAAAGATCAAATGGGTGGCCACGGAGGTTCAAGTGGTCTTGCCACTCTAAACCATCTCTGATGCGGTTAATCAACCCGATAAGGGAGGCTGGTGCCACCACTCTTCTGCGACTACAACGACTGTGGAGGACACTGTGTGTATGATTTTGAAAGCAGGCGAGAAAGAAAAGTCTAGAGATGGCGAGGATGATTATACAAAGTTTCTTCTAGGCGGTCCAACACACTCAAAGGAAAACCTGCGAAACTCCTAAGGACATGAAGTCTCCTCATGTCTCCTCATCATCAGACTCTTCATCTCATTCATCACCACCACCATCACGAAGTCAACGGATCATCATCCAATCAGTGAAGAAACCACCTAAATCTTGGATTTCTCATACACATGCAAGAATTGTGAAAACATCAAACAAGTTAGAAAGAAGGACATGCTCCACGAGAAAACTTAATTGGTATCTTGAACAAATGCGATGCTTACATGATGAGAATGACAAGATGCGGAAAGATAGGAAAGCCATTCGAGAATTCATGAAAAGTCATCGTCGGGAGGCGAATGAAATGATTGAAGGTTACACTCAAAAGTACCTTGAGGATATCGTTCCTAAAGTCCAAAAGGCCGGAGAAGTCGGGAAGAGATCAAACTCACAAGTTTCTTCTCGACCTTGTCCCGGTGTGACTAAGTATTCTCGGACAACTACCCCTAACATCGTCGCATTGGTTAAACATACAATGGCCAAAGGCGATCTCTACGAGATACGATTTAATCGCTAAACTAGTGATGCAAATGTCAAAGCGATGCAGGCGTTTACTTGGATGAAGCTAAATTTTCGAAGGTCTGCTTTTCAACTCGGTTCATCATGCAAGTCGGCCGATCAACAAGCGGCGAGATGGCGATGATAAGGATAAGGACTCGCACCTAAGCGTCGAAGCGATCGGTCAATCTACATCTATGCCACCTCCTTCACCACGGACTTCTTCTCAACAAGGTCTCCTCCTTTCGGTCTTCTCTTGATAAACCTCGGGACGATTCCGAGTTACCACCCGACTCATAAAGCGGTGATTACTTTGGTATACGGGTGGTGGCGATGAAGAAGTCCTTGAGCCCGACAACAACCCACCTCACCCGAACAAGTGCGAAACCGATTATCATCATCAAAGCCTTCCAAAAGAAGAAGCGGTGACTCGGCCGGTCGTATCATGGCTAGATAACGATAAAACCGAAGAGTTTGAATGGTTCTCACACTTGTCAATCAAACTCCTACCACGATGCGAGGCCAGGGAATTGGTAGATGGTTCAACATTGGAGCATGCAAAGCTGTTGCAAGAAAAGTTCCATGTGAAGAAAATGGCGAAATCGAATTGAAGTGAATCAAGAATGAAGCTTTTCAACTATGGAAAACGACTCTGAAAGCGCCCTCGGTCGAATATCATCTTGAGAACATCGCTCGAGCTATGTCTAACAACATGGATTGGCTCAATCAGGAAGCAAACATTGACTTCACACAAAGGGACAACCCTCCATACTACACCGATTGGACCAAACCTCTGCAGAGCCATTGGCCAGCAGACGAACCAAGGATTCCTTCGATATTTCTTCAACAAAGACACGGAATTTCTTCTCCATGGTGGCGATGGTTCGAGAAAATACACTACATCATTGACTCTTCCATTCCAGTGACCATTTACTCTAGCGCATAGCTATCGAGGCGTGCAACTCACTTGTTTTCGACAGCGTGCAAGCATCGACCAAGATGCATTGTATGGGATTCATCATTGGCACGAGCAGAAGAATCTACTCTGATTGCTGGTTGAAGTCTCAACATGAAGTGTATAGCTCGAAGGACATCGTGGCCATCAAACACATTGATCTCAAGTCTAAGTGGGACTACACATTCTTAAAGAATATCATAGTCGAGCGATAAGATGAGCAGGACTATGGATTCTCGAAGGCGACTTTGAGAACTTGTCCTCAGCGACATCGAAGACATGTATCTTGCCAAAGTACGGTCGTATGAGACAATTCTCGTTGAAGTTCAGCGTGAATTTATCAAGTCGGTTCTCATCTTCATTAGGCGCATCGTGATCAAAGAGCGTGTCGAAGATATCCGGATGGTTTGTTGAATCATATCGAAGCGTGTAAACTTCACTCCACCCGACTTGATCTTCCAGGCATCAACGACAAACAACTCACGCTCATGACCAAACCTTTCGGCGTTGTTTACGCGGTGAACTTGAAGAAGCGCTTAATGGCGTGTAGTGAGCTCTACAAATTCGGGATCATACCTTGAAGATGGTTAGGGATGGATTGGCGTCTGATTGAAGGATATCGCATGAAGTTGGGAATCTAAGCGCTGGAACTCTCGGGAAAGGAGGGATGTGAGGCGTATCATCACCTTGATTGATGAGCGGTTGTTCGAAGGATCGATTCCGCCCGATTGGAAAGCTATGTTGGTGGTCGACTCGGGAGGAACATCATCGGCTTTCAGCGCCGGTGCGCACTCACAGGAATATCCTTTGCACTTCTGGTACCCTTAAATGGCTTCCTTCTTATAATTTTGGATGTGTGATTACATATGTGAATGGCTTGTGCACATAACGATTGTACAACCCGTAATGGTCAAGAAAGGACCACGTAGTGCGCCTCGGTGCCACAATCCTTATAAAAGGGCGAAAGCTTCTTATTTTTGAGTAAAACCTATCAAACCTTTCATTTTCAAGGTTTTGCCCAAAAACACAAGTACTTCCCATATGATTTCAAAACCTCGACCATTTATATCACTTGTTGAGGGGTATTTAATTCAAACTTTGTTCTAAATTGTTCTCGATGGTCACTCTTCCGCAACACTCGAAATGGTCATATTTATTCTCAAGCGTTTCAAAAATAACATTTTTATATGCTATTTTGAGGGAAAAAATTGTGTGATAAGAAATATGTTGTACAAAATGCAAATGAATCGTGTACCTCGGACTTAACCAGCGAATTAGCGGTACTAAAGCTGTTTGTAACTCGAAAAGACTTGTCTGGGACGGGTAATAATTTCAAGCTAGTTAGCTAGTAATGTAAGCGTGTCTCATGAAAGGACTTGTCCAAGTAGAAAGTACCATTCGAAACTTTTGATAGACATGAACTCGCGGGTTTGACAACCTTCCAAGGGTTGTCTACACCTTCAAGGTAGTTATTAGAGCTAGTTGTCACCTAAAGGCGACAATGTAACTCTTTAACTATTCAACGTAACCGTGTCTCGCGGGAGATTGTCTATCTTTAGTGGATCAATTCAAAAGTCAGCGTTCTTTCCTCCTTTGTGCATTTAACCATTAAATCTATTAAGCTTTGGCGTGGAGGGAGTATTTATGCAAAACATCATCTCTCAATTGTGGTTCAAACATGTTTTCATTAACAAACCCTTTGAGAGATATTTTCTAAGCAGTGGTTTAATGGCAAACATAGGTTAGTCATGGGTTATAAGGTGACTAAGGTTAGGAATAACAGTCCTATGATCCCTTGATTTGGAGGGATCTACCCGAGGACACTACCATTAGTTAGTGTTAGAAGTCCTTAGGAATGATTATAAAAGGAGAAAATGAGAATCGGAGAAAGAAGGGTTGAAGAATCAAAAGAAATGTAAAGTAAAGGGTGAAAAGAAATAGCCCTCAGTTATTCAACTTAGGAAGACAGGGTTCAATTCATATACTCTTGGTTGTCCTTAGTGACACCGGTATTGAAGATTAAAGTCGTCATGGACCCGGTGGCGCATCACTAAACCTTCTTAGCCACTCAAGTTTCTCTCAGCGAAGCTTGTTTCATTCTCACGAGGGAACCCTACATAATCTATTGGCTTTCTCTTGAGATCGTGGTATTGAAGAGGAGACCCTCTCCCTAGTCTCACTCGGGAAAACCAAAAAGCCTTTGTTGAGTCTAGAGCCACGAGATTCATCAAAAGATCTCTTAGGAACACTTGACATTCAATCACTTGATGATCAACAATAAGATCATCGATGGTTCATATCGAGTCCTTCACGGATCTTAGCAATCATCGAGAACATTTATGAGAGGTTCACATCAGTGATTCTCGGTGATTAAATGGAAACTCTGCGAGTCAACATCAACTGACCACGGCGGTCGGCCGGTAACTCCCAAGGATTACGGGTGTGTCTCAAGCGGTCTGATCGTGAGGTGATGCTTGGTGTACCTCGACTCATACGAGCTTGTAGATGTACTTGGTACATCGCGTTATCTCACTTGTGGGACTCGAGTTCGAGGCGGCCTTTGTAAATTAGAGTTGTGTTTTCACTATCTTTGTTAACACTCTCGAAGTTCAAACTTGTAAGTCGGAAGCAGCTTATTACTAAGCTGTTTGAAATGTTTTCTTCTTATGGAAGCTCGGAGGCGGGATGATCGTCTTGATTCTTCTCATGCTCGCCAACATCAACACTAATGGAGTTCTATTCAAAAGCAACACAACCCGTCGAGAATGATTCTTCGTCAAACCAAAGAATCTACAATGATAAAGATTTAAAGAACTTCATCGATGTTGAATTCCAACGTCATAGGCGTGTGAGCATGTTGAAGAATGGCGTGGAACCTTTGGGCGTGAAAGCGAGACACGAAAGCAGGGTGATGCGAGACAACAACATACTATCACTTTCACCACAAGAACAATGATCAAAGAACAAAGTTAAAGATGACGTCGAGCATAGCGCTCGAAGATAACTATCTCTCTACCTTTGGGAGATTGTTCGAATCAAGACAATTCCTCTCACAAGAAAGATGAATGTCGGGAAGGCGTCACGACTACTATTACATCAACGCCTTCACCGTTTACATTCATATATACTTGAGGAGATTGTTGGAATCACTCTAGCGATATTTCAAGTATTTATATTTCATATGTAATAGGTAGCTTTATTATGGCCTTTATACTTGTTTAAGGTCAAGCTTATGTAGAAGGCCCATAAGGTGAGGCCCAAGCCCAATAAGGAATAGGGAAGGAGAGGGTGTTGCCCTAGCTCCTTGCCTATATAAACTCTTGTAAACCCTCATTTGAGGGTTGGTTATTCAAGTAAGGTTGTTGTTGAACATGTAACGAAATTACAAAACTTGCAATAATTTCAAGTTCTTAAGATCTCCCAAAGAACTAGGCGACTCACCGCTAAATTGATTCCACCAAAGATCAAATGTTTGAAGTTTCCATAACTTCCCAACATAACTCCCAATCGCACTTGGGCTGGACCAAAAGTGCATTATTCATAGCGTACTAAAACAAGTAGCCAAACAATCAACCGTCAACACATGACATCTAAAAACTAAAATAAAACTCACAAAGTTGGGTAAAATAAGGAAAGTTATGGATCGACTAATCACCTTTTTCACATATATGTAGCATTTTCTAAGATGACTTATTCCGCACAACTATGTAGCATTTGCTAAGAGCATAACCACACAAACAAATTACAAAGAAAAAAATAGAACCTTATCATCATCATCAGCGATCATCTTTTATAGACCAAGAGATAAAATTAAAGATGTGGGGCGTTGGTTTTTTTTTGTCCAGAGAGAAAAAAAATTAACATATCTGAAAAAGATTATCATAATTTGTTTTGAGCGGCTAAGGTTGAGGGAGGGTTATGTGAGATAGAAAGGAAGACGGATTTTGTTTAGTAACTGATCCAGATTTAATTAATAAGGAAAAAAAAGGAGATATATTGTAATTCCTAAACTACCCTTTGTGTTTTACAAATAAAAACCAAATCTTTTAACTAATTACATTAATAGCACAACTCATCTCATCCATTAATTAAATGATCTAATGGTCATAGATAGGTTCTCATGATTCTCGCACTTAAGAGGGTTATGAAAATAAAGATATATATATATATATATATATATATATATATATATATATATATATATATATATATATATATATATATATATATATATATATATATATATATATATATTTATTTTTTTGGCTTTTTTTCAAATATTTTCGATTTTTTATGGATTTTTGAAATTTTATATTTTCTATTTTCTTTTGTGGGTTTTATAATTTTGTATTTTTCTTTTTGAATAAATATTTACACGAGATGGATGAAGAATAGCTTTTACTCCTCGTCTTCCTCTTGAAGACGTTTGAGTGTTTCCGGTTGTTGACTCTTTAGACCAAGTCGTGGAAGGATAAACTCAAAACGTTCTCTAGGAAGAGCTTTGGTGAAGATGTCCACTAACTGATATTCAGTCCTCACAAAATATAGTTCCACCACACCGTTCTCCACTTGCTCCCTGATGAAATGATGTCGAATGTCGATATGCTTTTCTCTTGAATGTTGAACATTGTTGCATGAGAGAGCAATGGCACTCTTGTTATCACAATACAGAGGGATTTTGTTGAATTCAAAGCCATAGTCAGATAATTGGGATCTCATCCATAGGATTTGAGCACAACAAGATGACATGGCTATGTATTCTGCCTCTGTAGAGGATATATAAGTACTCCTTTGTTTCTTTGAAGACCACTCACAAGCTTATCACCCAAAATCGAGCACCTCCCGACATGCTTCAACGTGTATCTTGACACCTTGCATGGTCAAGATCTGCATAGGTCGTTAGTGACATACCGGTCTCCGTCGGTACCAAAGTCCCATGTTGATGGTTCCTTGGAGATACCGAAGACCCGTTTAACCGCTTCAATGTGCTTTTGGTAGGCTTAGCACGGTATCTAGCACACATGCACACAACGCAATGTAATGTCGGTCTCATGGCGGTAAGGTACATCAAGGACCCAATCATACTACGATATTTAGTTTGGTCAATCATGATCCCCTGAGTGGTCCTCATCCAATTTAGTACGCTCCACCATGGGAGTGTCAGCAGGTCACAAGAATCAAATCCAATTTCTTTAAAATTTCATTGGCATATTTAGATTGATTAATAAAAATGCCTCGGGACTTTGTGAAATTTGTAATCCCAAAAAATGACATTTGTCCCATCATTGACATTTGAAATTTGGAGCCCATCTCCTTAGAAAACGGTCACATTCATTGGGGTCGGTCGAGGCAAAATAATATTATCAACATAGATTTGAGCGTGAATTAAGTGTTTGCTCGACTTTACGGTGAACAATGTCGGATCAATCGCTCCTTTTGTGAATCCATTAGATAGAAGAAACTTTGATAGCGTATCGTACAATGCCCTGGAGCTTGCTTCAAACCGTAAAGAGCCTTCTTCAAGCGATAGACATGAGTAGGATGCGGATTCACAAAATCTTGAGTTGGGCGACGTACGACTTCTTTGAGATCTCCATTAAGAAAAGCCATCTTTACATCCATCGATGAACTACCATGTTCTTACTTGCGGCGTTAGCCGTGAAGATTCGATTGCCTCGATACGTGCAAGCTGGAGCAAATGATTCTTCAAAGTCAATACCCTCCTCTTGACGGTATCCTTTTGCAACCAATCGAGCCTTGTTCTTTAACACATCACCATGCTCATCAAGTTTTACTTTGAAGATCCACTTTAGAGCAATGATCATAGCACAGTCAGGAGCAGGTACTACTTCCCATACATCTAGTCGATCAAATTCATAAATTTCTTCTTGCATGGCATTGAACCAGCTGTCTTCATTCATGGCAGTCTTAACGTCTTTTGGTTCGACCTTGGATAATACCGAGTTGAAGAAGCACCATAAGGCATCAGTTTCCAATTGTTTACGAGTGGATACTGGGCGAGAAGTGTTTCCAATGATGTTGTCCAATGGATGGTCATGTGTCCATTTTCTAAGGTGTTCGTGTGGTTGTTATTGAGGAACTGAAGTAGCGGAGTTTGGATCTCCTAATGAAGATGGTTCTAAAGTTTGTTCAGGAGCAAATATGTTCTCAAATGGAGCATCTTCGGTAGTAGCAAAGGGGTTATCTCCATCATAGGTGCCAGAAACATTTCCATGATGTACACTAGATGATTGAGGATTTGATGATGAAGATGAGTGATCTGCAGTAGGCGCTTCTTGAATTAATGACATAGAAACTGAAGGGTTATTTACGTTGTCTGGGTTAGGGGCAACCTCTGTTGATGGATTTGACTGATCATTAGCAATAGGCTCATAGTGTTCATCAAACATTGGATCAAACAATTTCTTTAAATCATCTTTCAAAGGGGGTACATATGAAGTTACTGGTGAGGGATTTAGTACAAGAGAATAACTAATGGGACTACATAAGGAAGGTTGTGATGCGGGTCCAGAACTTGATTGTCCTGGAGCCATTTGCCCAGACAGATCATCGAACGTGGCGTGAATAGTTTCCATGATATCTCAAGTTCTTTTGTTGTAGATTCGGTAACCCTTCTTGTTTGATGCATAACCACAAAACTCCAACGTCCGCCTTAGCTCTTAATTTAGCTAAATCTTGACCGTCATTCGTTGGATAGCACAAAGCACCAAATACACGAAGGTAGAGAGATCGGGTTTTCGCTCATGGACAAGTTCGTATGGAGTTTTCCATGAGTGGTGTGTATGAGGAACGATTTTGGGTGTAGCAAGCGGTGGTAATGGCTTCATCCCAAAGAAACATTGGAACCTTTGAATAAATTAGCATAGTTCTTGCACTTCAACAAGGGTCCGATTTCGCCTTTCAACCACACTGCTACGTTGAGGCGCGTGGAACACTTCTTTGATGGTGATTCCAATGCTTTCATAAAATTGAATTAGGTCTTTGTTAACAAACTGTCGTTGTTCTGCTCGAATAATTCTAACAGTCTTGTTAAGTCGAACTGCAATTGTTTGATAAGTTTGATGATGATATCTGGAGTTTCATCCTTTGTCCTCAAAAAATTAACCCAAGTAAATCGAGAGTAATCATTAACAACGACTAATACATATTCTTCCCATTTATCGTTTGCACTTTCATAGGTCCGCACAAATCCATATGAAGAGTATGAAGAACTTCCATAAATGAGTTTGTGGTTTTGGGTTTGTGGGCATATTTCCTGCTTTTTCCTAATTGGAATGTTGAACAAAGATGATCTTTTTCATACTTTAATCTGGGTAAGCCTCTTACAAGATCCTTTCTGGAAAGATCATTAATGGTGCCGAAGTTCAAGTGATTGAGACGACGGTGCCATAACCATGACTTTGTTTTCGAAGCCTTTGACAATAAGCAGATTGGAGAAGACTTCATCATTTCTTCGATGGAGATAGTGTATAGGTTTGAACCACGTGTTCCTCTTAAAAGTTTCACACCATCAAGTTCTCTAACGAAACAAGTATGTTTTCTAAAAGCCACCTCTAGATCGAATCACGCAATGGCCAACGAGAAACAAAAGTTATGACCAAGACCTTCAACATAATATACCCGGAGATTACACTATCACCAACAACATAATATCCATAGCCCATAATTGCACCAAAATGATCGTTCACGAATCTAACGGTCCCAATAAATTTAATCACAAAGTTCATGAGCGAGCGGTCTCCAAATCATATGCTTGGAACAACCTAAGTCCAAGTACCACGTAGCGATTTGAACAACTCGCGGTTGAACACGAGACAAGAATGGATAATCGGATAATTGGGATCCCCATGCAAGAATGGGTTCCATTTAGTTAGTGTGATGATTGGAACACCACATCGAGCGAATCAATGGAATCATTAGGAATGGATGCGGTGCTAGTGTACGATTAGACCTATTCAAAGTGTGTTCACTTTAAAGGAATAGTTCTACCGGTAGCATCCATTTCTAATGGGCATTGACTTCGATAATTTAGAGCACAACTCATTAAGATTAAATTTATGCCGAGGTATCCACTGATAACCTACATTATTAAATTTTCTTCCCGTGGGTTTCCAATATTTTCTAACCTTCTTCAACCATTGCTTTCTAGCCTTCTTAACATGATTGTTGGCATTAACGATTTTAATTGGGTATTTAACAGAATTAAACAAATCATTCACACCACATACATGATTAGTAACAGAAACCAAGCAATCATCATTACATGTTTTGCCAAAAGTAGCAGAATTTCAGCTTTGGTGTCATTTTTTACTCCTGTAGAGGGAATGGGAACATTAGTTGATTTTGCTACTTTTTGCATTTCAGGTTTAGAAGTGTTTGGATCTGAACTAGTTATAGGCACATCAAAGCTCACATGCTTGGATTTTTGCATAGAATGGGTTGCATACTTAGCGCTAGGCATAGAACAGGGCATCACAGCTGTATCTTTCTCACATAAGGATTTAGGGCATGTTGCTCTTAAACATTCTAATGACTCACGAGATCGTTTGGCATGTAAGCATGCATACCTAATTTCACTATCAAGTGGCTTATTTATGTGATCTCTTCTACAATCTCACGGAGACATTTTAGACTATCCTTAAGGTGATGTAAATAGTTATGAAACACAAGTTCGTTATTTCTAAGATGAGGAGGAATGTATTTAATAAATACATTATTTTTAGAATCTGCAGATGACTTTGATGCAACATTCTCATTAAAGACAAGTGGCATTTTCCGCTTTACCCGACTCTTCGATTCTCAATTTCCTTTTGTAACGGTTATTTTTCATTGTTTTTGTCACGAGTGACTTTCATTGAATCGTATAACTCTTTGAAGTGTCGTTTGACCTTTTCATTTTCTTCTAGAAAACTCTCATTTTCTTGTTGTAATACGTTAATGATGTTTTGAAGATGAAAGTTTTGAGAAAATTGAGAATCTAAAGGAGGAGGTATATGGGAGCCAGTCACATTGTTCTTTTCACCCTTTAATTGTGAAATTTGGGTCATTTTCTGATCGTGTTACAGTGAGCTCGAATCTGTTCATCACGTTTGTTTATTTCAAAATCTGCATCAAACTCTGGAACATCCGAGGATATCTTGATGTTTGAGGTTTTAACATTTTCTTTGAGATGTTGATATTTTAGTTGCAAATCAAAATGTTCAACTTCCAACTTAGAAAGGTGTTTTACCAAATTATCGTGATCATCCTGGTCAATTTTCTCATTTAGTTATGAGTTTTTGTTTTCAAGCTCAATGACACGATCATGGGAAACTTTCAAAGCAACAGATAATTCATGAAATTGAGAAGCGATAATAGAATACTTAGTAACAAAGATAAAACACATCTTGAGCAACACAACTCGAAATCAAGTTCTCATTTAAGATATGCGATTCTTTCTTTCAATTTCATTATATTTAAGTTCCCGTTCATAATTGTTGACCTCAACTATCATTGCATCAAATTCTTTTTCCATTTCTTTAATTTATGAGTCTATCCCCTTTTGAAGACTCTCAAATTGATTTTTTAATTATTTAAAGAAAGGCATGACTTCGAGTTAAATGGCATTCTTTAGTTTGCTCAAACCCCTCTCCCTTCGCTTATCCCCTCGTAGGTGTGATTCTTTTCATACATGTCTTTTCAAAATCAACGAATAGTTGATAAACAACATATAAGTGATTAAGGTCTTGCTCTTAGTGGGAATAGTTCTAGGAACTAAATGCATTGGTGTATTCGGAGGATACAGAGTCGGAGGCACTTTCCTAAGGGAGTGTTTGTTTCAACAAGTACATTTGCTTTTTGCTTATCCATGTCTTTTTTCCAAAAAACTTGTTCTGGTGTTAATTAAGTTTGAGGCTTAAACCTGTTCAGGGAAATCCAATTTTCTTTTGTATAATCATGGGGTTTGATCATTATGTTTTGCTTTTTACACTCAGGATCTTTTAGCTTCTTATCCATTTTCTCCCTAGAGACATCTTCTAATTTTCTATCCTTGTTCGTGCTTCCAATACATGATGGTGTTTGCCTAGGCTTGAGGATCTCATTACCATCATATACAATTGTATGGAAAGCTTTAGCCTTTTGCAAGACTCGGGATTGGCTCCTCTACTAGGGGAATACTATGCTTATCGCTTAAGACTCGTGCTTAGTGATCATGTAAACAATCACGAATGGTATTCCTTGTACGCACAACTTATTTTCAAGCTTGTTTTTCAAAGTTTTAGGTTGGAAAAATGAGTTAAAAGTTTTGATTCCTTAGCATTAAATTCTTGTTTAAGCACTTTAACATTTTCTTGAAGTTCTTGCTTTTGCTTAACAGTTTTGTTTAGTTTGTCTTTTAAGGAATCTAGCTCTTGTTTTAATATTTCTTCCCTAAAATTACTTTTTCTAATAATTGTACACATTTGGTCATCCATTTCCTGCTCACGGGTAGTTAGCTCAAACTTAGCACATTGTTCATAAATGGCAACTTGTTCTTTATAGGCATTCAGTTCAGAGATAATAGAATCATCAGGGGCACATGCAGTGTATTCATAAAAAATATAGTCATCATTGATTGCAGAAGATGCATCACTTGGTACAATCTCACTTTCACTTTGTATCACATATTGATCATATGGGACAATATTACTATTATCCACATTATCTATATCTGATTCATTAGTTTCAAGTGATTGTACTTCGCTATGTATCTTTTGCTCATCAACTTCATCGTATAGTTTTAATACCTCTAAAATGATTGAATCTTTGGATGGACCAGCCTGTTGTTGTGATGAGACCTTTGGAGAGACCATTGGTGAAATGCTAGCCATGAAGATTGTCTTGGCAGTAGGTTCATCATCGACATCAGAGTCATATGCATCACAGTCAGCAACTTGAAAGGCATTTTGATGATTGTGACCTATTTCTTGAATTGGTCGCTCATCCACATCGACATCATATGTTTTGGCATTTCCAAGAAGAAACAACAACTCTTCTTCATTCAAAACCGCTCCATTGTCCCGAGCTTGCACCAAGAAACATCTTGTCCCCGAAATACTCGCATTTTGAGGGCCTTTTGAGATGTGCAGTTCCTTGCAATATGTCCTTCACCGCCACGCTTGTAGCACTTGATTGGCTTTCCTTGTCCTTGATTTCCATTCCTTCCACGATTTTGATTAGCCACATACCCTCCACCTACTCCACCTTTTCCTTGTTCATACTGTCTTCCTTGCACCGGTTGCACCATGATCTTACCATCTCGACAATAGCATGATTGTGCAGATTGGATGCGATTCGATCTCATTGTTAGTGTGTGGAGTGAGGTTGATTTTGCTTAACCATAAGAGCCAGCTTGATTGATGAAATGTTCCATGATTGTGTTTGAGTCGGAGGCTTATATGCTGGATCTGGAATGAGCTTTTAGTTGCCGTTACCCGTTGGTATCACTTGAGAGGCTTTGGTGGTAATTCCTACATTTTTGTAGAAAGTTGTTGAGTCATTTGATGAGCTTGCATCTCCCTGATTAGATTTGAACTTTTCAAGAATCATTCGTTCAAACATAGCATGCTTCTCATTCTAAAGTAGGAAAGCATACAATTGCTCATAGTTGGTGTTCCTTAATCCTTTGGTTAACTTAACTGAGGTGACAAATTTGTGCCATTCAGGATTCATGTTGTTCACAAACTTTGAATTGAGCTGAATATTTGGCATGGTCATTTTGATATTCCTCATATCATTCACAAGTTTGTGGAACCTCACATAGTATTCAGTGACACTTTCTCCAGGGTTCATTTCGAAGTTCTCAAAATCATCATACAATTGAGATTCCTGTCTTCTTTGGTCAATTCAGAACCAAAGAGAAGCATCTTAACATTGTCCCAAACTGCGTTGGCTTCAGTGTTGTGATTGATTAACTTATAGATGTCTTTTGGAAGACCCTAAAGTATAATGTTTGAAGCCCTGATATCAGCATCGTATCTCTTTTTCTCCTTATCATAGAGCTCATAATACATCTTTGGTCTGTCTAAACCTAAGATCACTGTACCATCTGCAGCAGTTTCAAGTGTGTCTCTTGTAGTCTCAGTTTCATAAGGTCCTTCATCAATTGATTTGAGAATGTTCACCCCATTTTCCTTTCCCAAACAAGACAACCTAATTCGTTGAGCCCATGAGTCATAATCGCCTGGCTAGCATAGGTGGGCAGTATCCGATCCACCGCTGAACGCCCTCGACCACGAAAGAGATGATTATAGGCAAGTTGGTAGACATGATTACAGATTTCACGTGATTTTATAACTCTATGATTAAACCGGGAAATAGATTCTTTCACGGGATTTTACTAAATCAAGAGAAAACTGTATCAGAAACAATAATTAAACCAGTCGCTTCAAACCTAGAAGACAAGTCGCTTTGCACCAAGTCGCTAGGTATACAAGTCGCTCAAGGGACAGTCGCTTGTGTGACACAAGTCGCTATGAAGACAAGTTGCTAGAGTAACAACTCGCTAGAAGAACAAGTCGTTAGTGACACAAGTCGCTATGAAGACAAATCACTTAGTGACAAGTCGCTAGACACAGAGGTTGCTATAGAAACAACTCGCTATATGGACAAGTCGCTAGTGACAACTCGCTAGACAAAACAGTACGACCACTACTTTGTACTATTTGTCGTTTTGTCTCAAAAGACAAATCGCTTAGTGCTCAAGTCCTTTAACACAACAAAGACAAGTCGCTGAAAACGTAGAGACAAGTCGCTACGAAGAACTCTAGTCCGTGACACAAGTCGCTAGTTAGAAAAATTCAAAAACAACACTTTTCAATCCAAAACTAACCCAACCACACTGATTCAAGCCTTCCAAATCAAAACCTAAGCACTTATAATGGTTCTAAACACAAAAGTACAATCAAAATTCAAACTTTAACACTAGAAATGGTCCAAATGATGCAAATACCACTAAACTTTTTCAAACCTAAAAACCATATAAAACCACTAGAAATCCAAGAACATGTAAGAGAGATGATCAAACCATGGCTCTGATACCAATTGTTACATATTGGATTTCACATACACATCAAACCATGTTTATATGGGCGTATACCTTAAAGTTTTTAGAGAGAGAAAGTTTAGAGGTTTAGGGAACTTAGAGAGAGAAAGAAAAAATCTTATTATGAGCTCCAACCCTCTACCTTGGGAGGTAGAGGGTATTTATAGTACCTTACATAAAACGCCACCTACGGCCATGGATCGTGCATACAAGGTAAAGACTCGTCCGTCCTCCACGGTGTTACTTAACTAAGTACTAACTAACATAAAAATAACTATGACTACGAGCTTTCTAACAATTACATATACTTGAGGTGTCCGACACTTTAACAACTCGATTTTACAAATCCTAACACACACCCTACGACCTTAGAAAACATAACACGTTAAGAATAAGGACGTGACAATTCAACCACCAATAAAAGATAACTAGGGAGTAATAGTATCTAGGTAGACACATCTTTAATCATCATACGAGCACACTTAAAAAAGAAATAGACTACCCATTAGTTTAGATAATTAGATAAGTAGAGTAATCGGTAGAAGTACCAAACCCCGAGATTTTATCTTTAGTTTCTAAAAAATATAAAAAGATAAAAAAATAATCTTCCTCAGCCTCAACCTTAGCGTAGTAAATTTCTCACTAGCATTCCTATTCCCCTAGAGAACGATATCAATCCCCGAGGCTTACCCTAATACTACACTACAATGATTAGGTTCACTGCCTAGGTGGTTGAAAAACTTGCTCGAAGAAAAGGAAGTTTCCTTTGACCCCGAACGCGCGTTGTTTGAAAAGGCATACCGAACTAAGCGTGCCACTAGGAACTTAAAGGATAAGTTTGATCCTTATGACATTCTTGAAGATAAACTTACTTAAATAGGTTCGTAGGGGCACGACTTCGAGTCTAGCTACAAGACTCATAAATAAAGAAAAGCGCTTCATGGGAGGCAACCCATGCTTAATTGTTGGCTTGTTTGTGTGTCATATGTCTTTTCATTAATTGTTTATTCTCATGTTTGAATTTGTGAAAATGCTTTATTTTTTCTTTAACCTCGTCTTGATTACATATAAAGGTATTTTACAAAAAGGATAAATGTAGGAAGATTACACACGCTTTTAAAAAACGTGAACATGAGAATTACGATTATTGCACAAAAAAAATATATATATATATATATATATATATATATATATATATATATATATATATATATATATATATGTGTGTGTGTGTGTGTGTGTGTGTGTGTGTGTGTGTGTATGTGTGTGTGTGTGTTTGTTAGAGTCAAATTCTTGTATCGAGTCATAATGGATGTTTTGCGAGGATTTCTCCAGATTCTAAAGATGTAATTTTTCAAGAAAATGCAGCACCGGTTCTGTCAGATAACTGACGGTGTCGGGAGGAACGTATGACTTATCTAACTTTCTCTTGTTTTCTGTGCTACTTATAAATTTTTGGAATTTCTCAGGTCTTAATTTTCCATAAAACATGCAAACATCCATTCCACAAGCATTATATCCTAGTGTAATAGAGTCATATGTAGTTTTACCGCCGATTTTACGCGAAGGTTTCGTCTATTTTCTAAAAGTGTGCAGGTTTTATTTATCAAGAAGAAGAAACATAAGATTGGATGGAGATTTTCGCCCATACACTCTTCTTGGAAAGAATTTAACCACTACTTCACACGGATCCTACCGAGCTAATCAGGGGAGTACTAGTTTCTTTCTCTTTTAATTACCTTCAGTTATTATAACTTTAATACTTTCGGGGAACATTGGGGACAAAGTTCAGTTTTAGTGTTGGGAGGGAGAATAAAACGGGAACTTTGAAACTATGTTTATCTTTGATCATTTGTCTTGTCCTATTTCATTTGTGTAATAACCCATGAGAAATATCGGTTAGGGTAAATTTGGCACCAAATTTAAAAAATTTCATGTCTTGTACGAGTGGGTCTTTTGTCTTAATAAAGCGTCTCATGGATAGGAAGTTATATGACTAGCACAAAAAGCCTTTACCACTCAAATTCCACCCCAAAAATGTGAGGTTCGCCCCCAGATTTTTAGGAATTAAAGCATTCACCTTTAATGCTTCGAGAGTGTATCGGTAGTATAATAGATTCTAGAACTTGTTTTGTGATACATCCCGAGATCGCTAGTGAGACTACACTTGTGTAGTTAGGAATAACTAAATGATAAGAGGCATTATGATAACCCTTGTTTGATACCCGTATTTTAATTACTTTTTCCACATCGGTTGAGTAATTCCCCCACACCCTTGCATTGTACTCATCTTTAGTACACGATACCCCTAGTTAACCCCTCAGAGCCTATCCTTTTCGCGGTTCTCATGATGTTTTGGTTTTCTGGAATATTAATGAAGAGCATTGTTTACATTCCACCTCCAAATTTACACCCAAATCGCCTTAGCCTATCTTATATGCACTCACTTTTAGTGCATTATTATTATCATACTAAACCCTTAGTTCAATTATCTGGTTACTTGCATGGTTGCTAAGTCGAGTCATATATTTTGTACCCAGTTTTGGGATGATTGGGACTCATTGGTAAAGTTAAATTTTATGGAGTGACGGGAAAGAACGTTAAATTCAAATTCCCTTTATTTGCGTAATAATGTACTCCAAGTGTTTTGATATTTTCAATTCGGGTCAAATTAGTGTTAGAATAATAAAAACTCAAGTGTAGGTATGTGCCTATAATTCCATTATATTTTGATGTTATCGTAGAGGATGGTAGAGTAAAAGAGTATGCAAAAAAAAAAAAAAAAAAAAAAAAAAAAAAAAACATACGGGCTACCATCCTACATCTATCTTTTTATTTATGTTTGTTTGTTTCAAAGTTATCTAGATTTTAGAGAGTCGAGTCTTGGCTTAGCAACGTCATCCTTCTCATGCTTGTAACATAAGGATTTTTGACTTGCCACCACTAAATCGCCTATCCAACCAAACCCTTTGTTTCCGTACCGTAAGCCTAAAGTTACAACCCTTTGAAAGAACTCTTAGATAGTTACTCCTAGGTGCTTAAGCCAAAGTGGTGGAGGTTTGATCTAATCTCAAGCCTATGGTAATCTATGTACTATGACCGGTTAATGAGTGTTTATCTTCCATTTCCATTTGATATATTTCATATACACCCGAGAGATGAGAGTATCCAAACACCACTTGTGAGGTGCTAGTATATAATTTCCATGCTTGTTATGACTATTGCGGGGCTTATACTTGTTATGAATTATGTTAAACCATTTCTTTATGCCCTCTAACTTATAAATTGATTAGCCAAAATCACATTTGCTTGAGGACAAGCAAATACCAAGTGTATGGATATTTCATAAGGATTTAAAACTTACACTTTTAAGGGGTCATTTAAGCCCTTAATTGCCCACTTTTATATCCGTTACTGCTTAATTTCGTTCCTTTTCACTTTTTAGGTCTCTTGAAGGCAAAATGCTGGAATGATGCTTATTTGGACGAAAAGGAGTGAATATGTGAAGAAAATGGCTAAAGTCGAGATCAATATACTCAAGTGCGGAAATGCACCGACGTGTCCACACAAAGCGGCGCCGTCCCCGATTTTGTGATGACACAAGAGTTAAATTGTTATTTTACACCGACGCGGCCAGCTTTGAAGAGTAGGCGTCACGAAGACTTTTTCTCTTCAGACGGCCTAGATCCGGATTCAGACGATGTCAGAGCTGAAGCTGACGGCGTCACAACCACAACGTGACACCGTCTAAAAGTTGACTTGGCCTAGACGAAACCCTAATGGAGGCGATCTGATGGCGTCACAATTACAAGGTGACGTCGTCGCAGTTTTAAATCTATATATAGAATTCGATTTTCAGACTTTTTAAGGAGGTAGACTTGTGGAGTAAAAACCTAAAATGATTGTAGTCTGGTTTGGACAGTATTTTAGGGTTCTCATACCCTATTTTACACCGAGATAAGTTATTTATTCCCTTGATTTCATTATGTCTTCTATTGAATGTGTGTATGCTTGCATGTTTAACATGTCCGGCTAACTTACTTATGTGTTTTCTTAGATCTATGAAACCTAGTTATTAAATATTGATTGGTTGTCTCTTATCTTAATTGTAATTGGCTTAGGAGTGCTTAAAGCCATCGTTGTGTTTTTAATGCTTGACTAATCTTTGTTGAACCTTAGTTTATAGTTACTAGTGGAATTGTAGGCTAAACATCCAAAGATACCCTTAGTGTTAAGTTTATGATTCCTAGAGATTTCGTAGTCATTAAACTTAAGGTAGCTTCAAAGAGTTAGGGATAAAATCACACCCTACGACCTTAGAAAACACAACGCGTTAAGAATAAGGACGTGACAATTCAACCACCAATAAAAGATAACTAGGGAGTACTCGTATCTAGGTAGACACATCTTTAATCATCATACGAGTACACTTCAAAACGACATAGACTACCCATTAGTTTAGATAATTAGATAAGTAGGGTAATCGGTAGAAGTACCAACCCCTAAATCCAAACCCCGAGATTTTACCTTTAGTTTCTAAAAAATATAAAAAGATAAAAAAAAAATAATCTTCCTCAACCTCAACCTTACCGTAGTAAATTTTCACTAGGATTCCTATTCCCCTAGAGAACGATATCAATCCCCGAGGCTTACCCTAATACTACACTACAACGATTAGGTTCACTGCCTAGGTGGTTGAAAAACTTGCTCGAAGAAAAGGAAGTTTCCTTTGACCCCGAACGCGCGTTGTACGCCTATCAGTTTCGTACTATTCTCATCACTTCCAGATCTGTAAACTTCTGTGAGAGGTGAATCATAGAAAATTTAATGGATTTGATGTCTCTTTACCAAATAGCCATCACTATTGGAGTAGCCAATGTTTTGGTGTATAAGACCATGGTATCAACATATTTGATTGGTCTTTACCAAAAGCTGTACCCTTTTGGACTAGTCATGGTTTTCCATAGCCTTTACCACAAGCCATAATCTTGTGGGCTAGCCAACTCTTCATCCACATGGATATGGTGAGTTGAAAACCATACAATTTTTGGCAAATTGTCAGCCATAAACGGATTTAAGATATCTTTACCTGAGTCGTTTGCTCATGGATTAGTCAGTTCTTATGTGGATTAGACATGGTGAACTGATTACCATTTATTGTGACAGTACAAAGTACTTTCACCAAGTGCCTCCCCTCAAAATCCATTTTATTTATCAACTTTTAAAACCTACCCAACAACACTTAGAAAATTCTTCCAAACACTTAAAATTATTGTTGTTGATCTTTTGATTCAATTAACCTCAAAAGCTGATTACATGCATCATCCTTTCTTTCTCCAAGCAGCTTCTTCTCAAGCATGATCTTGAAAACCCTATTTGGAAGTGGATACTCCACTTCTGTTAGCATATAAATATTTGCAGTTTCTAATACCAGATAATGCACTTGAAAAGTATGGAAATATCTCCATTTTATCGCTTGTTACTGACAAGCCAGCTTCCATATTTCATCATTTGCATCTGGTGCTTCAAACATGGTTTTCAAATATCCCCATAGGACTCTTTCATATTCTTCCCCAGGCCTCTTCTCACCATGTTTTTCCGCCATTAGTGTATAAAAACACTTCAAGTCTTCCCTAGACATATCACTCAACAAACTTGAAAAATTCACATATACATTACTGGTATTGTCTTCCCTTATCACCTGATAAGATGCCTTGTTGTCAGTGTTGATGATCTTGATAGTAGCAATCTTTGCAGCCATTGGACCTTCAGGGATAGTACCCATAGTGAATTCTTTAGATGGAGGCTCTTCTACCTTGTCCTCCATATAAGCTTCCACTTCCTTCTTTGACTCAGTCTTTTCTTTCTTGGAAGATTTCCTTCTAGTCCACTTGATGATATGCTTTTTGACTTCAGCTTCTTCCTCCTGCTGCACAATACTGGGCTTATCTGCAACCTTTTCTGCTTTAGCTACTTCTTCCACTTTATGCTTTTTGGCTTCTTCAGACTGAAGGTTAAGCCCTTTTCTTTTGACTTTAGAAGCTTCCATTTCAGAATCCATTGGGACAAACCTGTTGAACTGATTAACCACCTTCTCAAATTCTATTTTAAGATCATCAGATGTTAGCTTTCTCAGTTGAGTAATGTTCCAGCTAGGATTTCCCTGACTCTTGATGAATTTGATCATATACTCCCTTTGTTCTCCTTTGGTGACAGGCTTGTTCTTCATTTCCCTGTACCTTTATTCTCTAAGCTGCCTCTTCTTCTCATTGATCATGTCAACCATCTTTCTGGCAAAATCCTCAGCACGAATGTCTGGTAAAATTTCCATGTTACCTCCATCTTTTCCCTGATAGTATCCCAATCTTCACCAGTGTAGTACTTAGCAGACTCTAAAATCTCAACCTGTCTTTTCTGCTGTTCCTTAGTTAATACTGGAGGTTGCTGCAAGGATCTAGCCAAATATTCATCATCAATATGTTGTCTTTTACGCTTGGCTGCAGCAGCTTCTTCCTCATCTTTAATCATAGCAATCTCTACCATACTTGCCTCATCCTCTATGATCTGTCTTTTGGTCCTTTTAGGCTTAGGAGACTCTTGTAATATTCCCTTGTCGTCTCTTTCAGGAATTTCTTCACCATATATGTCTTTTTCACTGCCATAATTAACTCCAAGATCATTACCAGAATTAATTGCAGAAGAACCACCAGACTTAACTTCATAACCTATAGCCTCTTTCTCTGATCTTCTTTTCTTCTGACTTAAACTCTTGGCTAAGATTTCAGCAATTTCTCGACCTTGAGGACTGATGGTCTCTTTAGAAGATTTCATTGGTGTTCTGAATTCAGATTCCCCTTCTTCCTCCATTTCCTCCCCTGTTTGGGATAATTTTCTTCCCCTTCAGAATCAGTGATTACAATTCCTTTGGCTTTGAACTTTGCCTCCAACTTCTTGACCTTCTGAACTAATCTAACCACAGTATCAGCTTGAGCCTTAGATGACCTCTGTAGATCCTTCTCTAATCTTTCAATTCTGGTCAGAAGTTGAGGAATTAGACTGATGAGCTCCTTTGAGATAGAGTTGTTGGATCTGATGCAATAGCAGTTGAAGGTTTGGAATGAGGAATTTCAGGTGTTTCTTCCTCATATACTGGTGGGGAAGGTAGAGGTGGAGTAGGTGTCCTCTGTGGTGATGGTGTTGGATTCCTTTGAGGTGATGGGGTTGGTGTCCTTTGTGGTGATGGAGTGGGTACCCTATGTGCAGGCTCTTGTGGTTGATCTTGTTTCTTAGGCTCAGCAGCAGCAGATATACCTACAAGGTTAGTAACACCAGACAATATAGCGGGAAACAAAGGCCTGTCAACCCCTTTAAAGCTTCTTTTCATGTTTGCAAAGATTTTCTTGGTAAATTTTACAGCAATGTATTGTTGCTGGTTTGCTATTTCAACATTAAGAATCATTTGCAAAAACCTAAGATACATCAAAAACTTTTTTTGTTTATTTTCATTTCTAACCATGGCATCAAAAATCATTTTTGAAAAATTGAAGAGTCTGCCAATGGATAAACAGACCAATGCAGAAGCAATGGTGCTTCCAAATTGATCCCATCCACCACTTTTAGAGCTCAAGGAATGCAAAATATGATGCACAAGGAAACGCCATTAAGGAGTAAAGTGACTTTCCCATAAAGTAAAAGATCCATCAATAGGATATCCAATATTTTGAAGTCCATTGAAAAGTTCATCATTTGATAGCATAGAAGTTCTTGAGGCATCAGCCAATTGAAGATAACTTCTGACTGGTTCCTAAGCAACTGTATAATCCAAAGTATCAATGGTTGCTTTTAAAGCAATAGTTCCATCTTCAAGAGTTATGACAGTTGCAGACTGCCAAAACTGCTTGATGGCAGAGATATAAATAATTGGATTATGTGTAAGTGCATACCGAATATGAGATCCCTTCAAGAAATCCACAATTTTCTCGAAACCTGTGCTTTCATTTGGTTTCTTAAGGAAGCCTACTTGGTTGTGCTTGTCGTTAAACTTCAATTGAGCCATAAAAGTGGTGAATTTCAAGTATTGGTAGTGCGGCGCAAGTTAAGGTTAATGCTGCTGAAGCAGATTTTATCGAGAGAAAAGATTTGAACCTTTTAAAGATTTTAAAGAAAGTAAATAATGGATAAAAATATATTTTATTAAATAATATCCATATATATACTTATTACCGCTTAAGAGTAGGTAATGGTACTATTGATACAGTAAAAATAGATTTTCCCTCGACCAGCACTAACGGTAATATTTTTGCACTACCAGACTTAAAATAGTCAAACAGACTTAAGTATGACATCACTAGTTTTAACTCTGAATAGTAGCACTTCCATCAGTATAGCTTCCATACCTCCCCTATCTTTGATAGATATTACATTTTCCTGAAAAATTAGTCTAAAACCAAGAGAAATACAATATGTAGCTCTAACAAGCAAAATTAACTCAAAAACACCATAATTAATCCATAAAGGAACCAAATAACTTGTTCAAGCACACCAAAAATATTGTAGCAAACACGAAAATCAAAATATGTCCACAAAACCACCAAATCACACCAACACACAATTGTTTATAATACTGCCATATAAATCTAACTATGCATAGGTTAGCCTATGCTGCCTCCAAAGGTAACAAAAACTCCTTGGACTTCCTTAAGCTCCCCCAAGTAATCCTTGTTACCAACCAACCACCCAGACCATCCATTGCTAAATATTCCTTTATCTCCCATATTCAAATAAGGATGTTCCTGCACTGAAAAGAGAAATTAGTTTCTCTTGGGGACCCAGGCCTGTAGAGGCTTAGGTCTGCCTTGTGGACATTTAGATTTGTTAATAGAAGAAACTGGTCCACTATTATACTTGAATTTTGGTTTGGTCTGTCTCCAAGTATAACCTGCCAAGGGCTTAACAGCAGTCCCCCAAGTACCGCTTGCAGCATAAGATTGAATCATTTGAGCTGCATTTTGAGACATGGGTCTTCTCACAGGTGAAGGAAAACCATAATGAAGTCTTTGATTAAACTGGTTCACCTGTGGTTTTCTAAACTGGAGTCTGGGTGATGGATCTTGAAGGCAAAATTTGGAATGGCACTTATTTGGACCGAAAAGGCGCGTAGGTTGTGATCTATACCGTCCCAAGATTTTGTGACGATTCGAACTCAAAAATTAACATTAGTTTGGCAATCCGAACGATAGTGGGTTTGTAGAGCGAGACCCTTTGGTAAGTTCAAAGAGTTAGGAGAAACGCATACCTACAACTTTAGACACACAACGCTACTAAGAATAAGGGCGTGACAACTCAACCATCAATAGGAGATAATTAAGGAGTAATACAACCTAAGTAAACACATCTTTAAACTATCATACGAGCACACATTAATTAGACATAGACTCCCACAACCTTAGTTTAGATAATTAGATAATAGTAGAGTAATCGGTAGAAATACCAACCCCCAAATCCAATACCGAGATTAGTACCTTTCCATTTTATAAAATATAAAAATACAAAAATAATCTTCCTCAACCTTAACCTTAGCGTAGTAACTTCTTACTAGCATTCCTATTCCCCAGAGAACGATATCAATACCGTGGCTTACCCTAATTACTACACTACAACGATTAGGTTCAACGCCTAGGGTGTTATAAAACTTGCTCGAAGAAAAGGAAGTTTCCTCGACCCCGAACGATGCGTGTAGCGTTATCCTTGACTATTTCAGTTTAAGTGTAGGGAGGGAACTTTGAAACTATGCTTATCCTTGACTATTTGCTTTGTCCAATTGTGATTGTGTGATAAACCATGAGAAAATGTCGGTTAGTGTAATTTTGGCACCAAATTTAAAATTTTTCATAATATATAGGAGTGGGCCATTAGTCTTAACAAAAGCGTCTCACAGATAGGAAGTTGCATGACTAGCACAAAAACCCTTTACCACCCAAATTCCACCAAAATGTGAGGATCGCCCTTAGATTAGTAGGTTTTAAAGCATTCATCTTCAATGCTTAAGTGTGAACCGGTAGTATATTAGATTCTAGAACTTGTTTTGCGATGCATTCGAGATCGCAAGTGAGGCTACACTTGTGTAGTTAGGAATAACTAAATGATAAGAGGCATTAGGATAACCCTTGTTTGATACCGTAATATAATTACTTCTTCCATATCGGTTGAGTAATTCCCCAACACCCTGCGTTGTACTCATCTTTAGTACACGATACCCTAGTTAACCCCTCGAGCCTATCCTTTTCGCGGTTCTCGTGATGTTTCGGTTTTCGGAATATCAATGAAAAGCATTATTTACACCCCACCCCAAATATACACCCAAATCGCCTTAGCCTACCCCTTATGCACTCACTTTTAGTGCAAATGTTTGTTATCACCCTAAACCCTTAGTTCAATTATCTAATTGCTTGCATAAGTTGCTAAGTCAGTCATATCCTTTGTATCTGATTTTGGGACGATTAGGATTCATGGAAAAGTTAAAGTTTATGAAATGACGGAAGGAGCGTTAAAATTCAAATTCCCTTTGTTTGCATAATAATGTACCCCAAGTGTTTTGATCTTTTCAATTCGGGTCAAATTAGTGTTAGAGTAATAAAACTCAAGTGTAGGGATATGCCTATAAATCCTAGTATTTTGATGTTATCGTAGAGGATGGTAGAGTAAAGTGTATGGAAAAATAAAAAAAAAAAAAAAAAAAAAAAAAAATCGAAAAAAATAGAAAAGAAAAGAAAAAATAGAGTGAAAAAAAAATATATATATATATATATATATATACGAGCTACCATCCTACATCTATCCTTTAAATTTATGTTTATTTATTTCAGTTATCTAGAGTTTAGAGTGTCGAGTCTTGGCTTAGCAACGCCATTCTTCATATGCATTTAACATAGAGATTTTTGACTTGCCACCACTAAATAGCCTATCCCACCAAACCCTTTGTTTCCTACCGTAAGCCTAACATTACAACCCTTTAAAGACCTCTTTGATAGTCTTTCCTAGGTGCTTACGTAAGCGATGGAGGTTTGATCTATTCTCAAGCCTATGGTAATCTATGTACTAGGACCGGTTAATGAGTGTTTATCTTCCAATTCCTATTTGTTATATTTCATATATACACCGAGAGAGATGTGAGTATCCAAACACCCCATGTGAGGTGCTAGTATGTAATTTCCGTGCTTGTTATACCTTTTCGGGCTTATATGTGTTGTGGACCGTTTGAATTAATGCTTCATGACCCCAACTTATAAATTAATTGGCTAAAGCACATTTTGCTTGAGGACAAGCAAATAACAAGTGTAGGGATATTTGATAAGGTTTTAAAAGGTACCATTTTGAGGGTCGTTTTAGTCCTTATTTGATCACTTTTGTATCCGTTATTGCTTAATATCGTTCCTTTTCACTTTTTAGGTCACTTGAAGGCAAAATCTTTGGAATGGCACTTATTTGGACGAAAAGGCGGATATATGAAGAAAATGGCCAAAGTCAAAATCGAGACACTCATTACCTTTGAAATTAAAAGCGGCGTCGGTGCTAATGGCGACGCCGTCCCAAGATTTTTGTGACGATTCGAGAACTCAAAACTCGTATTTTCAAGTGGCGACGTCTAGTTGTGAAAGAGTAGCCGCCGCTACTCGGGCGGCCTAGATGCAATCCGCACGGCGCCGGGTCAAGAGGACGGCGTCACGGACATAAGGTGACGCCGTCGCAAGGTTAACGTGGCCAGACGAAACCCTAATGACGGCGACACGGCGATCACGAAACATAAGGTGGACGTCGCATATGTAATCTTATATATAGAATCCGAATTTTTAGTCTTTGTGGAGAGTCTTTTGGAGTGAAAACCTAAAAGCTCGAACCTAAGGTGTCTTGTGCAGTATTTTAGGGTTTTAAACCTATCTTACATCAAGATAAGTCTTTACTTCATTAATTCAATTATGTTTTGATTATTTGTGTGTATGCTTGCATGTTCTCCATGTCCCGCTAATTTATTTGTGTGTTTGCTTTGGAAGTATGAAACTTAACTATTGAATATTGATTGGTTGTTTCTTATCTTAGTTGATTAATGATCTAGTAATGCGATAGGTCATTCGTTGTGTATAATGCTTGATTCATCTTTGTGAACCTTAGAATATAATTACGAGTAGTTGTAGGCTAAACCATCCAAAGCGCCTTAGAGTAGGAGTTTATCATCCCTAGTGCCTTAACCTTAGCGTAGATACTAGCATTCCTATTCTAAATATATTACCCTAATTACTAGACTAACATTTTGCCTACCGTAACTAAATTGACCACCATTACCCACCCTTGGTCTAATGAATTAACATAAGTACTACCAATATTAACAGGTACTGGTCTAGTAGCAAACTTATTAGCATGGTTAATCTTGTTCACATTATTCCACACTAGTTTATTTACCCCATTCCCAGTGTTTACAGCCTTTTTCTTTCTTTCCTCAGCTTCTCTAGCCATTTTCTTTTCATGAAAGTTACAATCTTTAATCATATGGCTTAAGCTATCGCAGACAAAACATCTTTTAACATCAAAGGAGTAACCTGCACCTAACTCCTTTTCCATTCTAGCATTCCAGTTAACCTTATCAGTGCTATGTATCTCTATTTTCTGCCTAGGAGTTTTCCTTTGAGGAACAAAGCTAGGTGAATCTTATTTTAGCTTAGATGGATACACACTAGGTTTAACTGATTCAAGTTTAGACACAAAAGGTTCATCTTTTAAAACTGGTTTAGATATCCTTATAGGCTCAGACTTAAGTTCTAGAGAACATTCAAAGATATTTCCAGTGGATCCTTCACTGTCATTAGATTGACAGGAAGAGTACTCATTGGTCTTACCTTCTGAGACACTGGTGTCAGAACTTTTCTCACATAATCGTTTACTGTCATTGGATTGACAGTCAGTAAATTCAATGGAATAGTCCTGAGAAGCAACAGTTTCAGGGTTCTTCCATTTGCTATATTCAAATAAGGACTCATCATATTCTTTTTCAGGTTTAGGAGTATAATCATCATTAATTGGTGGTGGAACTCCCTTGTAATTGTAGTTTTAGCAAATCTGTGATATTTAGGTTTACCTTCAAAATCACCTTTTGAATTTACAAAAACATTTTCCATCACCTCTTTCTCATATCCTAGAACCTCTTTATCAGATTTTATCCCATACCCTAAACAAATTTTACTTGTAGAACTCATTCCTGAATTCACTAGCCTCCACAGATTTTTGTTGCTATTTTGCCATTTTTCAACTATCTTTTGCAGCTCTTCTTTATCTTTAACTACCTTCATTCCTATTCTCCTATATCTTCTAAGCTTCTCATCCTTTTCAAATATTTCATTACCTTGAAAGGTAATCTTTTCATTAAGAGATGCATTTTGTTTTTGAAGACTATTTACTTGTTTTTCTAATGTTTTAACAGCACTTTCATAAGCAAGTAATTTAACTTATTGATCACCCATTTGACACATCTGTTCATCATAAAGGGACTACAATTTATTGTATGAAGCATTACATATTTTTGAGCATAAAGTTACCTCACTGCTAGAGCTTATGGCCATGAGAGCATGCTTGACTTCTGTCCCCTCTATAGGATGCTCTCCCCAGTTAACCACACCAGCTTCCAAAGTAAGCAGCCCAGTCTAATTCTTATCTTCTTTCTCAGCATGTCTAGGATAAAAGGAATCCCTTTTATTTTCTTAATTGGCCTCCTTTACAGTACATTCCCTGGCAAAGTTATCACTCTCTTGACACCTGTAGCTCTTCAGCTTTGACTTGTCAAATCCTACTAGTCTCTTTCCATCAAAACGCACTTGCCTACCAGTCTTCGTGAAGAATTTCCTCATCCTTAATGCAATCATAGCACACTACCAGTTGATATCCATTTCCTCCATATCCTCATCTTCAATCTGATCCAATTCTTCATTTAGAATGTTCTCAGATTGATTTAAAAACAGAGAGTAGATGATCTTATCAAGAAAACTAGCAAATTTCATCCTTTTCCTTTACACCAAGATTAATCAGATAGCTACGAACTAAAACTACTACCGACTTAACTCTGGTTTTAGTGTTTCTGCCATTAGATACAAAGGCAACATTGTTGTCACTTGAAGAAGATTTTGAATTTCCCTTGATGTCTTTTTCATAAACTCTGAGATTATTATACAAGTCATCTATTGACAAGGTGTCATTATCTTCTTTATTTCTCATGGTCATTGCTAGATTCGACCATTCATTGGGCAATGATCTGAGAAACTTGATATTTGCATCTTGATTAGACACTTCAGATTCATGTGCTTCCAACTGTGGTAGGAGTAATTGGAACCTTTCATAGCCTTTCTCCATGCCTTCAGAGCTGCTGATGGTAAATGCCTCAAACTATTGTTTATAAACAGCTTTTTGCATTTTCTTGGAGTTGGCGTTTCCTCCAAATCTTGTCCTAATAGCCTCCCATATCTCCTTAGCATCATCTAAATTGTGGAACCTTCTTAGATGTTCCTTTGGTATGGCCATCTTTAAGAGAGTTCTTGCCTTTCTTTCTTTCTCCTCAGCAAGTATCTCTGCAGCTGTAACTGGTGGAAGGATCCTGACTGTGCCATCTTTGCCTTTGGAAATTCTTTTCTTTGAATTCCCATGCTGGATTACTTTCCAAACCTCATAATCTACATATTCCATATACAGTTCCATCTCAATGGCCCAGATGTCGTATTCTTCCTTTTTCAGAATAGGAAGTTTGAGGTTGGAGATAGTTTTTGTTGCAGGAAGTTGTTGTTGTTGTTGTTTCTTTTGTTGTTTTTGAGATCCTGCTTCTGATGCTTCAGTTTCCCGCTTAGAGACTTCTTCATCACTATGATGATTTGAGAAGTTAACATGAAGAGACATTCTTAAGTGTTTTTAAGAGAGATCAGATGAGTGTTCTTGGTGTTTTTTGTTTCTTCAATTCAAAGTCCTTCAACAGGCTCTGATACCACTTGTTGGTCCAAAAGTTTATGGATCTAAGTAGCCTTGAATGACTAATAGTAAACTTGAATAAATTCAATTTACTATATGAAGAACTCTTGAAAAAAGCTTAATGTGTTAATGCGGAATCTTAACACACAAGTATGAAGAACACAAGAATTACTAACTTCGTGTTTTCTATTAATTTGCTCAAAGGCTAATGCTCACTAATCGTACATTAATCTAACACCTTAGGAATCCTTTTATACGTCAAGGAAACCCTAATTGACTAACAAACTTGTAGAAGGGTAAAGATATCGTCTCCTAAAATATCTCTACACATACATATCTATTCCTAATATAACTCTAACAAATATTATGTTTTAGACATAAACAGACTTAACCAATGACTAGTTGTTCTGCCAGACTTAACATCTTTAGTACTGGCAGACTTAACTACTAACAGACTTAAGTCTGACCTACCAGACTTAACTACTAACTCTACTAGAATTAACTCTAAACAAGACTTAAACATTACAAAATATAATACCCAACATACTCCCTCACCCGACACTTACCTTCGTAATCTCGATACATCATCCTTCACCCAACAACCGACCTTCCATTCAACCACACCAACTTAACCTCTGTAATTCGAAGGCAAATGGTGATGTACAATCGACAAGTGTCAATGCACGAGCAAACGATCAGGGGGTTCAAGTCAATCGGAAAGGCTATCAAAGGGTTTGGCAAGGCAATCAAGAAGGGGTTTAACAAGTGAGGTCGAGAGTTACGAACATAATTAAACTATCTATTAAGAAGTATTATTAGTTTAGTAAACTAACACATTATGAGGTATTGGCTACAGCCTCATGATAATTGAAACTAGGTTACAGTAACTTTAGCACGGGTTGATTTGGATGTGTCATTCATTTTTACCACCCGACGGTGTGTTTTTTTAATAAAGCTTAATTCTTGGTTATAATTTAGCTTCCCTACATTATTTGGTGTGTATTCATGCATACTTATATCTAGATAATTATGCTACTTTTCTTACTTGTATGCTTAATAGTAGCCTAAGATTTAGCTACTCACATGTTTTGCTTAGTACTAGATGTAGCTAAAGAGCTAAAGTTCATGTGATTATTATTTAGTGACTTGAGGCAATAGGATATGCTGCAAATAGTACTCCTAGAATTACCCATTTAGGCAGCCTAAATCCTGCAGAACTGGTAAAAACGTCTTCAGCAAGTCACAGCACAAGTAAATGTGCCACGGTACCACTAAACACCCCTAAATTTAGTGGTACCATGGGCGATTTAGTGGTACCGTCCTCTGGGGATACAAATTTTACAATTTGCTTTCACTTTTTGACCTCCTTTCCCTTAGATTCTTCAAACTATAGCTGATTCCAACACTTATCATTTTCCTAAACTCATCAGACCCTATCATCTTTAGCAACCTACAAACCTTGCATGCTTGTGATTTGGCTACTTAAGCATTTCTCATGCATTCATCCTCGTCACCTCTTCAATCATCCATCACACACTAACCATGTCTTCCACCATTGCAACCACCTCACACAATGCCAAGAAACCAAGACTTAACATCAAACCACCGAAGGAGATCATTTTCATTGATCTTACATTGGATGATGATGAGGAGATACATACACCACCACCTTTCACCAACTCAACTTACTCTACTTCCACACCAAATGATCCTTCAAAAACCATATCCACTAGAGCACATTCATCTTCCTCATCCATAATTAGGACAACAACACCTTACTACAACCTAGTCCACCTCAACCTTTGGCATTGACATTCACCTAATCACCAAAAACTCCACTTGAACTTTCTTACACCACAACATCTTCTTCCACCTCTCCATCACCACAACCACTTATGGATTATCCTATTCTCTACCCACTTGAACCACATAGCCAAAGTTATCCATGTTGTCACCACAATCGAAACCTCATTTTCAACCTTAGGGATGAATTGAACTTTATGTTCTCCTACCTTAAACACCTCTTAACACAGAGCCCATAATACCACCTCCTCCACCAACCAATAACCCAACCAACTAAACATGTTCATGTTTAGTCTTCAAGAACAAATGTCTAGGATCCCTTTTGAATTTGAAGAAAATCTTAGGGCCTCTCAAGTCACTAGAGATTATAGTATGCTTCATATAGTTTTTTATTCTCTTGTATTTGTGTTGTATTCACACATTATGTGTGATCATTTGTTTTATCTATGAATTCATGGGCTTGTTTCTTATTTTATGGTTGGATTGTCTTTTTCAATTTTAAGACTATTTAGCCTCTTTGTTTTACAGTTGTATATTTGTCTTAGTTACTACATGTTAGATATTGTATGTGTGTCATCTAACTTTATTTTTTTAGCAAGAGCCATTGCTCGATTCCTTGGTGCCCTCCAAGCGAAGGGGAGTATACATCAAGGGAGAGCCTTAGTGTCGCTTCGACAATCTTTTTGCTTCGACAAAAGGGGGAGAAGTGGGATATAAACTCAAATTAAAAACTTGTTAAAACTAATTTTCACCTAAAATGAGTTTATGTTTTGTCATCATCAAAAAGGAGAGATTGTTGATGCAAATAATGTCTGAAAACGTTATTTCTATCTTTCTATATCTCTACGTTTTGATGATAACAAAATGTAAAAGCACGTTACGTCAAAATTAACGTAAACAAGTTTTTAGTCGAAATATCCTTTTTCTACATATATCACTCTAGGTATCAACAAACAAATTTACAACTTGAAAAAAGATCAAAGAAGTGAATTTGTGTTTCAAACTTCACATTTTTAATATGACAAAACAATTTTTCAAAAATATATTTTACAAATTATTTTTGAATAATAAAGAAATTTTTAATTGGAAAAATAAGTTTAAAAATCCCAACAACTATTTTTCCCCAAAACAGCTCCAAACTTTCCTAAATAAACTTTCACCACTAAAAACAAAAATTGGAGCATTCTTGTCTGGGACGGTACCACGGTACCACTAAATTTAGTGGTACCGTCGGGTATTTAACGATATTGTCCTACTGTAACGGTCGAAATTTTTCTCCCTATAAATACCTGCCCACTTCACAGTTTTTGGGCATCCTTTTACACACAAAACTTTCTGAGTTTAATTCCCTTAACACACTCATATTCCTTTGATCATTTAGATAGTTTTATTTTGTTTAAGGGATCATTTTTTCCAACCAAGTGATCACCTTCATTCCCCTCCTAGTGTAAGGCAAGAACACATTGTATCAAGACGATACTAAGTGTTGTAGTTATAGTAGTGTGCACTTGTAACACTTGTTACATACTTGTTGAATCTTGATATACATCAAATAGTCTCGAGTCTTTTTTAGATAACTTGTGTGGATCATTGTGATCTTGGAGATCTCTTGTAGTTTGTGTGATAGTGTGTTGATTAGGTAGATCAAGTCTAGATCGTGGGATCTAGTGGGTTGTGCGATTAACAAGGATCGTAGATCGTGAGTGAGATTGGTACTAGCTAGATCAGTACTAGACATTTAGCTTAGTGTCAAAAATTTTAATAAGCGACGTTGTATGGTTTTCTCCGCCTGAAGGGAGTTTGTTGACATAGTGCTTAGAACTCTCAAGTTGGGTATTCGGGGAGTGGAGTAGGGCGAAGAAGAGCTTCGTGACCAAACCACTATAAATCTATTTGTCTCTGTTTGATCTTTCCATCTTTTACTCTTTACATTCATTACTTACTTTCAATAGTTGTAGTGTATTTATTGTAGTTTTCTTAAGTAGGATTCATATTGTTGTGGTTTGATTTCACAAAGGATTGAATCGAAGTTTTTCACAAGTAAACTTTTATAACTAAATTAAAAATCGGTGAAACTATTCAACCCCCTTCTAGTTTCCCACACCCTTTCTTGAATTGCATGGCCGAAATGGTTTTCAATCCACACTTAGAATCCCGCTCTGTGCTAACCATGCAATTCTTTCCACCATCTAGGATACATAAAGAATTAGCAAATGCCATAGGGAAGGCTTGTACCTTATCGAGGAACTAAAACCCAAGAACCTAATTCAAATCATCCATTGGGACCACCGACAAGTCAATCATACCCTCCTATTCTCCAATATTTTCCCGAACATCTTTAGCTACTCCTTCCATCATCTAGGCCTTCGAGTTTACCGGCTTGAATGTTTCACTCCCTTTCATAGCGCTAATCCTTAGCCGCTTAGCTTCATCAACCGACACGAAATCATGATTGGCATCGAAATCTACTAGAGCACGTACCCTGATCTCGTTTATGGTTGCTTCCACATGTTGCAATCCTTTTCCTACAACTTTTGGTACCTCCGTCTTGGCCTTGATTGCATTTAAGATCCTCATTGAGCTCATTCATCCACCATCCCTCGTACCTTCGTCTTCATGAGCCATCATTCCGTTGAGGTTTATTTCTTGGGAAAATATCGAGCTCTATGAGGTCCATCACATATGAAGCATCCATCGGTTTTATAATTCGTCTTCAAGTCCTTGCCCTTTCCGGTTGGTGGCTTACGTGTATTATAATTCTTTGTTTAAGCGACTTTCTCTCCCCCACCTTTCTCATGATTTACCTTTCGATCCTTCGGCTTAGACGTTTCCTTTCTCGTACTAAAGTCAATCAAGGCCTCGGCATGGGCAATAGTTGTAGCAAGGTCTTGAACTTCACATCGTTCTAACTCCGTCATAGCCCATCCTTGCAAACCATCAAGAAAATAGAAGATAGAGTCTTGGTCGGAAAGATCCGGAATCTCCAAGGTAAGTGTAGTGAATTCCTTGACATAATCTCGGATCTTTCTGGGATATTTAAGTTTAAGAAGCCGACTCTTTGCTTCATTCTTAGCATTCCACGGATAAAATTTCTTCTTAAGTTCAGAAACAAAATCAGCCCAAGTATTGATAGTACATGTACCTTGCTCAATATCTCCATATCAACGTCCCCACTATAACGCCACGGTAGCTTTCAAGTATCAGGTCGCCATCTTGATCTTGGAGTCATCATCCGTAGTGTTGACACCTTCCAAGTATTTCTACATCTCCCACAAGAAACATCAACCGCCCTAGCCTCCCGCTTTCCCATGAACGATGATGGTTTTTAAACATCTATCTTCAGAGCATTATGATTAACGTTGCCACCTTCGTTAGCCATGGATCGCTTGCATAGCACCACATTGGATTGCAAGTTTTCTATGGTCTCATGAATGTTGAAGATCTCGCCCATGAGCATCTCCTTTAGATCATGGATCTCACGCTTAAAGTCACCACTAAGAGTACGGAGGATGACCCTAAAGCCATCCTTCATGGTCGAAAAGTCGGAGTCTAAACCTTCCAAGCCCTCAACTTGGTTCTTCAACTCCGTCATGGATGTCTCAACACCCGTCAATCTCTTATCTAACTCGACACTACGTCCTTAGACGAGCCTCTCTTATTTGGTTCTTGGCGCTTGTCATCTCGACCTTGCCTCTCGTCAATGATCGCACTTCCACTAGCACCAATCTTCTCAGTCTCGTGCCATCGCCTCGAATCAACCTGGCCCTGATACCACTTGTCATGGAATTGTCTCAACAAGGTCTTTCATGCGGCACTTAGTCTCGACTATGCTCAACCTTGCTCGATTACTCAACGATGTATGTAACTTAAGAAAGCTTCAAAGAATGGAACAAGTGGAATATAAAGAACACTTCTAGAGCTTCCAATTTATACCAACGATTACTCAACGATGTATGTAACTTAAGAAAGCTTCCAACCTTGCTAGAGAACTTTTACGAGAGAACTTCTATGGATGTAATCATCAAATGAGGCTTGCAACTATTTATACTACTATGTACATTATTCTACATGGTTCATGAAAGCTTCTAGAATTTCCATAAGCTTCTGGTAAGCTTCTAGAGCTTCCAATTTATACCAACATCTTCTAATATCATCCAAAGGCTTCCAAGATTATCCAAACTCTTCCAAGAGAAGGGTAGAATAATCCGAAATCCCGAACATCCTCGTAAACGATCTTGTCGAGTAAGCGGGTCGTAACAATAAGGTAACTATTTAACTAACAATTCATTAGGAGAGTGAATCCATTGTGCCCAAGAGAATCAATTTTCGGCTACCTCTTTTATAACCATTAAACGTAGATTAGTAATGTTAGTTATAAATTTGTTACTTGTTTGCTGAAAGTAATACTCGAAGGGAATTTTAGCATTACATATACTATAGCAAAATTTCAAATTAGACATTTGGCAATAATTAAGTTGTTTATGTAATATACTGATCGAGAGACTGAAGAATACGAGTATGGAACTAGTGAGAAGAGTAAGAATAAATTATAGCCACATTTCAAATAAGGAAATAGAAATAATAGAAAAATAAATATATTTTTATGGATGAATCTAATATTTGTGAATTGTGATTTCTTGTCATTCTTCTAATCTTAATTATATTTTTTATTTGATCTTAAGTCATGAAGAATATCCGTTTCAACACAAAAAGGGAAAAATGATCTTAAGTTTACCCAACTATCTTCAAATATGATTGTCTAAGGCTACCCACAGTTGAGGGGTCGAGAGCATCGGTCGACCTAGGTTGCCTTCAGTCGAGCCCAGTGTGGGCATTCGGTTGCAGTCGGTCGACCAACAAAAAACACACGAACTAGTTTGCTTTGGCAACCGACTTGGAATCACACATACTTCCAAAAAAATTGTACCGTTTGGCATTTTAAGCAATAAATAACTATGTCACCGTTTGGACCGCTTGAAAAAAAAAAAAAAAAAAAAAAAAAAAAAACTTTACAACTTTTGCGACATTATAAATACCAACCGCCAACACATTTCTAAACACACAATTTCAAACACAATTCAAACAACTTCTCATAAACACCTTTAAACACATTTTATTAATTATGTCTTACGAGATATTTTTTAGTTCTTCGTCTTCCAACGAGGAAGAAGTTATGAGCGAGTTTACGGAGTTTTTGGAGTTTACGCAGTATGCTTGGGACTGTGACAATCCGTACTTTCAGGTCATTTCTCGACACCGTTCATGTCTCATTATTTCAACATTTTTAGTAAACTTGGTTTACTTGTTTCAAATTCGCGTAACCTTGGAGGTTTAGCGGCGAATTCATGATCATGACATCACGTACATTTCATATGGACTATGATTAGTCTACATTTCATTGACATCATGTGCATCTCATTAGTACATTCACGACATTTCATTTTCACTTGCAACGCGTAATTTTTTATTTAATAATTTTTATCGCGTGAGTTTTTATTTTGATTATTTAACCCGTTACTTTCAAAAATGATCCCGAGGTATTTTTAAACTTACATTTATTCATAAAAACTATATTTTAGTTTTCCTAGTGTTTCAAATTTATTTGGTATTTTAATCGTTAAAGTTTAATTATTACGTCGTTTTCTTAAAAATCTTACGATAATTATTTTAGCACTCAATTTTCACAAGGAAAATATTTTTACAATTTTATCACCTCAATACATTCTAGTTTGATTTATTAAAAGTTACTTGTACCAAAAACTTCCTTCACCTTAATTTAACTTTGTTTTACTTACATTTTGTATCAAATAATACACAAATTATACAAGTTGCAAGATTAAAAAAAAAAAAAAAAAATTTAGAGACAACCTCCCCAAAACCGCCAAGGGAGGGTGAGTCTTAATTGTGGCATGGCTTATGTCTCAAATAATTTCTTCAAGTTACAAAGTCTTACACTCAAAATTATTTTCACATACAACTCATTTCTCAAAAGTGTTAAACAAATTCTCTCTTCTCTTCTTTGGCTCCATAGAACCGGCCACATCAAACAACCAAGGGGATCAAGATTATTTTTGCTAAATCAAGTGTTATTTCAACCTAGATCATATCCTTTTCATGGTTTTGAAATAAAAACCAAGGATATTTAAGTTAATCCTTTGTTACCTACACCTCTTCACTTGCACTAGTAAGCATGTTCTTATCATTTTTAAGTTTCCTTATCATTTTCATAAGTTTCTTTTCATTTTTGAAGCTTATATGCATGTTATGTGATTTATACCATTTATTTCAAGATTTTAGAGTTATATATACAATATGGTCATCCTATAATTACTCCCATGGTATTCTTTGGTATTGATGGTGATTAGGAACCCATGACACCCTAAGAAGGTGTATGGTAGGATTAGATTAGTTTTGGAGTTGATTTGAAGGGATTAGAATAGGTTTTGTCCGAGAAAAACTATTTTCGTAAACTATATTTTGTGTTCTGTCCTTAAAACGAATTTCTGGAAAAACCTACTGTTGGTACGACATTTTGGCCTTCATATTTAGAAAATATACTTTAAAACGAATCCGTGGCCTTTTGAACGGATAAAAACGGAGTTATAACGGCCGTGGTGAATTTTTAAAGTTTGACGACTAAACGGACATTTTCAGAAAATTTCAGCAAGCTTGTTTTGTATATTTCGGGTCAAAACGAGCCTTAAGCTTCACAAATTATTTCGACTTCTCCAAAATATATTAGTATACTTGATCGAAGCTAAGGACATATTTTACGAGAAACGGATTTAAAACGACAAATATATGCACGTTTTATAAAGTTGCCGTAAATATTATTTTTCAAAAACTATATTATTTTACGTTACAAGTATTTTATTAGTGTAAGGGCTATGTTTTGCGATTTTAACCATGATGTGAAACTTTTATAACGAAATGTCTTCTAGTAAAATCAAGTTCATCGGCCATATTTTCCAAAACAAAAAGCCGTTTGTCAAGCGGAGTTATAGTGATTTAATTACGGATGTTCAAACATTGGCCGAAACTCATTTTCTGCACACAATTAACAAAAATCACTATCTTTAGCCTTTAATATCTTTATGATCGAGACCTTTTGGACGAAAACTCCTGAACTGAAACTTTTAGATATCGATACAAACTTTCCAAAACCGTCGAGTTCGTTCTCTAACGATCGACGTACACCATTTTACGACTACTTTTCCGGAGCCATTTTTGTTGATTTCATGATTTTTCCGACGACATTGTTTTGCGACGAAAAATGGTAATTTCACCAAAAATCATTATAAAACCATTGTAGGATGACATTTTGACGTAAAAACATGTAAAGTCATTTTGAAGGGTCAAGACGTCAAAAGAGTATTTTTAAATCGACGAGTGATATTTTCAAAACCCGTAAATGGTATAAATAACATCTGAAGTGCATGCATAACATTACATTGCAACACATGACATATCATATCATTCGTAATAGGTCCGGTTGACGATAACATTAAACCTCGGTGTACTCACTTTTGCCGTTATTCCGGTTTATCCAAGTGAGTTTTCATAGCCCGTTTACATGCTTTCGATTATTTTCAAACCCCGGGGAGAATACATTGCACTACATTTTTTTGTACGATACCAAGTATGTTAAATTCATTACATTGCTTAAGTTACCACATATGCCAATTTGAAAGTCCCATTACTTGAACATGAACCGTTAATCTTTGAAGCGAGGATGAGTGGATAGATCTATCGAGGGTGACGCCTCCATCCGGGTTGGTGAATCCCAACCAGCAAACGGATGCATTTCATTTGATGGTATTACGGAGTTGTCGGCAAACACTCTGCGAGGGCATACATTATTGAACAGTCTAGTTTCGGGGTCATGGGCTTAGAGCAATTGTAACATTATTTTTACGTGACTTGATTGTCATGCATATTCTATACTTGTGTAGTCGTATAAAACATTTACATAAACCTATGATTTCTCACCAACATTATTGTTGACCGTTTTAGCAATGTATTTTTGTAATCGAGGCATTCGCATCATGACATGGTTTAGGGACCTATATTTTGAGTCACAAGGTCGACTTACATTATGTACATTATGGTACCTTATTTCAAAACATCGTTTGGATTTGTAACATATTGGTATTTATGTAAACTTTGTAAACCTTTTGGGACCGATGTTGTACTACGATTATTTTTATGAAATATCCAACGATGTGTTTTTAAAACGACACTTTAGGTCGTTCAATATAACTCGTGATGTGGTGCTATGACATCAATCCCGTGAATTCCATTCACGCAAAAATGTAAATTGGGGTGTGTGATTGGTACGAGCTACGATTATAGAGAACTAGGTTGCATCATTGACCCTAGACTATAGCTACATTATCATAGCATCTCATCATTTCATCATAGTACATGTTCATTGTTATCATGCGGATTCACTTACACTTTGTTCGAGATTATTTACATTTATTTCATATCGGTTGTCACAGACATGTCTTGATTCTCACCCTATTACCATATCATCGGATAGCATGGATGATGATCCATCACATTCCACCGAGATTGTATCTTCTATTGGATCCACTGCAGCCTTTCCACCGATTATGACCGACATCGAGACCGAACCCTTCGAGGAGGGCGAAGTCGCACCCACACCTCACGTTAGCCCAGCTCTTAACCCGTTGCTCGCATCATCACCACCACCAGCACCACTACCATCACCACTACCACCATCATCACCGTCATCGTCATATTTTCTTAGAGATCCTGTACCCGCATCGGACTTGCCGCCCAAAAAGCGTGCACGTTTCGATATCCCTACACCACCGTCCACTGAGCCCGAGCCGCCCGTTAGATTTGAGATAGGCGAGAGTTCTAGGGTAGCTGCTGCACGATAGCCTTTCACAGAGGCATTAGGAGCCCGTATCGATGCTCAGCAGACACAGATTGATAGTTTGACACGACAGTTGCAGGAGCTGTCGGTAGATAGGATTGAGCCCATCGCTGAGGAGGTCGAGGGTTTGATATTAGGCAGGGTTTCGATAGACTTAGCTTATCAGAGTCTTCAGCATAGACAGATTGAGGATAGAGAGCATATCACGGAGTTGAGGCAGGAGATGCCCGAGCTGTTCGACAGAGCCGAGATGACTCAGGATGAGTTTCAGCGTCAGTCACAGGAGTTATCTTTAGCCCGTGAGCGTATTGTTTCATTGCAGGGTCAGATGGATGAGATGAGGAGTTTGGTTGATAGTTTGGTTCTTCGTGTTCGCGATCTCCGAGGATAGGGCGGTGAGCACCATGAGGTGCCTTATGTAGACTTGTATTATGTATAGTTTTGACCATTATTATCCTAGTCACAAGGTGTGTGACGTAGTTTAAAGAACTTGTTGTATTTTGGTTGTTGTACAAACAAATGTATCAAGTAGTGACTCTACTATGTAGGAATGGTTATTATTATCTATGATATCGGTCCATGTAGGCCAAAATTTTCATGTATATTATCCACGTGTGTTGTGATTATATTTGTGATATTTCGTTATTGTTCCGTTGTGATTCCATTTATCTTTATGCATGTTGTGGTTGTGGATATATTTGCATGATGGTTGTTTCTACTTACGAGTTCTCATGATTGTTTCATCTTGTGATTTTGAAGAGCTATGGCACCGAAGAAAGCAACAGTTGAGATGACCCAAGCAGCAATTCAGAAGTTGGTAAACGATAGCATTGCTAATGCGTTAAGAGTCGAAGAGAAGCGATGGTCGCTGTCTTCTTTGAAGCATGACATTCTTGGTCAAGCCGCGAAGACTTGCTAACGCCTCTTTGGTAATGCCGGAGGATCCGGGGTTAAGAAATGCTCTTACAAAGATTTCAAAAGTGGTGAACCCACTAAGTTCCGAGGTACCGAGGAGCAACAACAATGGTTAGATGGTTTGAAAAGTTGGAGTCGGTATTTTTGCTTTGTAACCGTCCGGATGTGAAGAAGGTTAAATATGCTACAAGTACTTTACTCGATGGGGCGTTATCATGGTGGAATTCATACGCTCAACCGATTGGTATGGAGAATGCTTTTAAGCTTACGTGGGAGGAATTTAAAGCTTGGTGACTAAGAAGTTTTGTCCTCGATGTAAATCAAAAAGTTAGAGACGGAGTTCTATGAATTGGTTACGATTGGCTATGACATTGACACATACATTCGGAGATTCCAGGAATTAGCCGCATTATGCCCGTCGATGGTATCGGATAATGAAAAGTTGCTAGAGGCTTTTATTGGAGGACTTCCCGAAGTGATTCAAGGAGATGTGACTTCATTCGATCCCCAAACAATTGAAGAAGCTATTCGTGTGACTCAGAAGTTGATGGCACAAGTGGTGAAGCGGGGTAAGTACACCAACACTAACCGAAACAACAACAACAACCCCAACAATCGTTTCAACAACAATAATCGAGGCAACTACAACAACACTAGTAACAATAACAAGCGCAAGTGGGATAACACAAGGGGTAGAAATGCTACTCAACAACCGCCCAAAAGGCAAGAGGTTGCTAAGGTTTATGCCGCGGGTCAAAAAGAAGGAAAAGGATATTCGGGGGTTTTGCTGAAATGTAATAAGTGTTTGAGTCACCACAATCCGGGTCGATGTCCTGATCCGTGTGAAAAGTGCAAGAAAGTTGGCCACCGTACTAGGGATTGCAATGCACCAAAAGTTACATGTTTTGGTTATGGGAAATTGGACACTACAAGAGGGATTGCAAGAAGGAAGAAATCAAGCAAATCCGAATCAAGGAGGTATGGCTCAAGGAAGGGTTTATGTTATTGGAGGCGGAGAAGATAAGGAGGACCGAATGTCATCACGGGTACGTTCCTTCTCAATAATCGTTACGCTTCAGTTTTATTTGATTCGGGTGCCGATAAAAGTTTTGTGTCCAATGCATTTGCACCTTTGCTCAACATTAAACCAACTACACTAGACATATCATACAACGTCGAATTAGCTAATGGTAGCGTAGTTAGCACCAACACCATTGTTCGCGGTTGCACATTCAATTTTCTTAATCATCCCTTCAACATAGACCTCATGCCCGTAGAGCTTGGTAGTTTTGACGTCGTCATAGGCATGGATTGGTTATCTAAGCATCGCGCAAAGATCATTGTGATGAGAAAGTGGTTCATCTTCCTACAATGGCGAAACTTTGATTATTCGTGGGGAACAGTGGAACTCGAATTAGTATCATATCGAGTATCAAAGCGGAGAAGTACATTAAGAAAGGTTGTCTTGCTTTCTTAGCTCATGTAACCGAGAAAAGTCGGAGGAGAAGCGACTTGAAGATGTTCCTATTGTTCGTGAATTTTCCGAGGTATTTCCGAGGATTTACGGACTTCCACCGCACGTCAAGTAGAGTTTCAAATTGACTTAGTGCCCGGAGCTGCACCGATTGCACGAGCACCGTATCGTTTAGCGCCATCCGAAATGCAAGAGTTGTCTAATCAATTGCAAGAACTTCTAGACAAAGGATTCATTAGGCCGAGTTCCTCTCCTTGGGGAGCACCGGTCTTGTTTGTGAAGAAGAAGGATGGATCCTTCCGAATGTGCATAGATTATCGAGAATTGAACAAGTTAACGGTGAAGAATCGTTATCCACTCCCCAGAATTGATGATTTGTTCGATCAGTTGCAAGGTTCAAGTATTTATTCCAAGATTGATCTTCGTTCGGGTTATCATCGACGAGTTCGGAAGAGGATATTCAAAAAGCGACATTTAGAACACGTTACGGTCATTACGAGTTTCAAGTGATGCCGTTTGGATTGACTAATGCACCGGCGGTATTCATGGATCTCATGAATAGAGTTTGTAAACCGTATTTGGACAAGTTTGTTATAGTGTTCATTGACGACATCTTGATCTACTCCAAGAGCAAAGAAGAGCACGAAGAGCATTTAAGGACGATTTTAAGGCTACTCAAGAATGAGAAGTTGTATGCCAAGTTTTCGAAGTGTGATTTTTGGAACCACAAAGTGCAATTTCTTGGTCACATCATTGATAGTCAAGGACTACAAGTTGATCCCGCAAAGATTGAAGCCGTGAAAGATTGGGCTACTCCAACAAATCCTACGGAAATTCGACAATTTCTAGGACTAGCCGGGTATTATCGAAGGTTCATCGAAGGTTTTTCGAAGATAGCAAGACCTTTGACCAAGTTGACACAGAAAAACAAGAAGTACGAGTGGGGAAAGAAACAAGAAACTGCTTTTCAGTTGTTAAAGCAAAAACTTTGCGGTCCGATTTTGGCACTACCGAAGGCATTGAGAACTTTGTTGTATATTGCGACGCCGCATAAAGGACTTGGGGCTGTTTTAATGCAAAATGAGAAGGTGATAGCGTATGCTTCTCGACAACTTAAGACTCATGAGAAGAACTACACCACACATGATCTCGAGTTAGGAGCCGTAGTTTTGCGCTCAAGATTTGGAGACACTACCTCTACGGTACAAAGTGCACAAAGTGTTTACCGACCACAAGAGTTTGCAATACATTCTTGATCAAAAGGAGCTTAATATGAGGCAACGTCGTTGGTTGGAGTTACTTAGCGACTATGATTGTGAAATCAAGTATCACCGGGAAAAGCCAATGTTGTGGTGATGCTCTTAGTCGGAAAGAGAGGCCTAAACCTTTAAGAGTTCGATCATTGGGAATGACGATTATTTCTCCTTTACCATCGAAAATCCACGAAGCACAAGTCGAAGCACTTAAGGAGGAAAACCGACCAAGTGAAAAGCTTTATGGTATGCCCGAAAGCGCAAATGGTTTTGTAAAGAGAGCAGATGGAGTACTATGTTTCAAAGATAGAATGTGGGTTCCATTGTATGGCGGAATACGAGAATTGATTATGCATGAGTCGCATAAGTCAAAGTATTCTATTCATCCGAGATCGGATAAGATGTATCAAGATCTTAAGAAGCTTTATTGGTGGCCGAACATGAAAGCGGAAATTGCCACGACGTTAGCAAATGCCTTACGTGCTAAGGTAAAAGTCGAATACCGAGCCGTCGGGATTGCTCCAACAACCGGAAATTCCTCAATGGAAATGGGAACGCATTACTATGGACTTTGTTACGAAACTTCCTAAGACATCGGGAGGTTACGATGCTATTTGGGTAATTGTTGATCGCCTTACCAAGTCACTCATTTCATACCGATTAGAGACTTATTCCATGGAGCAACTCACTAGACTTTATGTCAAGGAAATAGTCTCGAGGCACGGAGCACCAATTTCTATCATTTCCGAGCGAGATAGTCGATTCACTTCAAACTTTTGGAATTCATTGCAAGATTCATTCGAACCAGATTAGAGATGAGCACAAAGATATCACCCACAAACCGATGGTCAAAGTGAAAGGACCATTCAAACATTAGAAGACATCTTTGAGGGCATGTGTAATTGATTTTGGAAATGGTTGGGCTAACCATTTGCCATTGATTGAATTCTCGTACAACAATAGCTATCACACCAAGATCAAGATGGCACCATTCGAGGCACTCGTATGGTCGTAAGTGCCGATCACCGTTTGTTGGGCCGAGGTAGGAGACGCACAACCATCTTGGTCCGTAAATGGTACGGAAACCACGGAGAAGATCGTTCAAATTCGTGATCGACTTAGAACTGCCAGGAGTCGACAGAAAAGTTATGCGGATGTTAGACGCAAGGATTTGGAATTTCAAGTGGGTGACAAAGTCATGTTGAAAGTATCGCCTTGGAAGGGCGTAGTACGTTTTGGAAAACGTGGAAAATTAAACCCGAGATACATTGGACCATTCAAGATTTTGAGCCGAGTTGGTCCGGTAGCTTATCGTCTTGATCTTCCTTCAAAACTTAGTCATGTGCACAACACGTTTCACGTTTCAAACTTGAAGAAGTGTCTTTCAGACGAATCGCTCGTTATTCCATTGGACGAAGTTCATATTGACGACAAACTCAACTTTGTGGAGGAACACAGAGAAATCATGGACCGCGAGGTCAAGCGGTTGAAACAGTCGTATTCCTATTGTGAAAGTTCGTTGGAATTCTCGACGAGGTCCCGAGTTTACTTGGGAGCAGGAAGACCGGATCTGACGCAAGTATCCACATCTTTTCGCCGACACCGTTAGACCTAATAACGATTGAATTCGTGGACTGAATTCCTTTTTGATGGGCGAATGTGACAATCCGTACGTTCGGTCATTTCGACACCGTTCATGTCTCATTATTTCAACATTTTAGTAAACTTGGTTTACTTGTTTCAAATCGCGTAACCTTGGAGGTTTAGCGGCGAATTCATGATCATGACATCACGTACATTTCATATGGACTATGATTAGTCTACATTTCATTGACATCATGTGCATCTCATTAGTACATTCACGACATTCCATTTTCACTTGCAACGCGTAATTTTTATTTAATAATTTTTATCGCGTGAGTTTTATTTTGATTATTTAACCGTTACTTTCAAAAATGATCCGAGGTATTTTTAAACTTACATTTAGTTCATAAAACTATATTTTTAGTTTTCCTAGTGTTTCAAATTTATTTGGTATTGTAATCGTTAAAGTTTAATTATTACGTCGTTTTTCTTAAAAATCTTACGATAATTATTTTAGCACTCAATTTTCACAAGGAAAATATTTTTACAATTTTATCACCTCAATACATTCTAGTTTGATTTATTAAAAGTTACTTGTACCAAAACTTCCTTCACCTTAATTTAACTTTGTTTTACTTACATTTTGTATCAAATAATACACAAATTATACAAGTTGCAAGATTTAAAAAAAAAAAAAAAAATTTGGGAGACAACCCTCCCCCAAAAACCGGCCAAGGGGAGGGTGAGTCTTAATTGTGGCATGGCTTATGTCTCAAATAATTTCTTCAAGTTACAAAGTCTTACACTCAAAATTATTTTCACATACAACTCATTTCTCAAAAGTGTTAAACAAATTCTCTCTTCTCTTCTTTGGCTCTATAGAACCGGCCACATCAAACAACCAAGGGGATCAAGATTATTTTTGCTAAATCAAGTGTTATTTCAACCTAGATCATATCCTTTTCATGGTTTTGAAATAAAAACCAAGGATATTTAAGTTAATCCTTTGTTACCTACACCTCTTCACTTGCACTAGTAAGCATGTTCTTATCATTTTTAAGTTTCCTTATCATTTTCATAAGTTTCTTTTCATTTTTGAAGCTTATATGCATGTTATGTGATTTATACCATTTATTTCAAGATTTTAGAGTTATATATACAATATGGTCATCCTATAATTACTCCCATGGTATTCTTTGGTATTGATGGTGATTAGGAACCCATGACACCCTAAGAAGGTGTATGGTAGGATTAGATTAGTTTTGGAGTTGATTTGAAGGGATTAGAATAGGTTTTGTCCGAGAAAAACTATTTTCGTAAACTATATTTTGTGTTCTGTCCTTAAAACGAATTTCTGGAAAACCTACTGTTGGTACAACATTTTGGCCTTCATATTTAGAAAATATACTTTAAAACGAATCCGTGGCCTTTTGAACGGATAAAAGCGGAGTTATAACGAAGCCGTGGTGAATTTTTAAAGTTTGACGACTAAACGGACATTTTCAGAAAATTTCAGCAAGCAGTTTTTACATATTTCGAGTCAAAACGAGCCTTAAGCTTCACAAATTATTTCGACTTCTCAAAAATATATTAGTATACTTGATACGAAGCTAAGGACATATTTTACGTGAAAGCGGATTTAAAACGACAAATATATGCACGTTTTTATAAAGTTGCCGTAAATATTATTTTTCGAAAATCTATATTATTTTTACGTTACAAGTATTTTATTAGTTGTAAGGGCTATGTTTATGCGATTTTAACCATGATGTGAAACTTTTATAACGAAATGTCTTCTAGTAAAATCAAGTTCATCGGCCATATTTTCAAAACAAAAGCCGTTTGTCAAGCGGAGTTATAGTGATTTAATTACGGATGTTCAAACATTGGCGAAACTCATTTTCGCACACAATTAACAAAAATCACTATCTTTAGCCTTTAATATCTTTATGATCGAGACCTTTGGACGAAAACTCCTGAACTGAAACTTTTAGATATCGATACAAACTTTCCAAAACCGTCGAGTTCGTTCTCTAACGATCGACGACACCATTTTACGACTACTTTTCGGAGCCATTTTGTTGATTTCATGATTTTTCCGACGACATTGTTTTGCGACGAAAAATGGTAATTTCACCAAAAATCATTATAAAACCATTGTAGGATGACATTTTGACGTAAAAACATGTAAAGTCATTTTGAAGGGTCAAGACGTCAAAAGAGTATTTTTCGTCGACGAGTGATATTTTCAAAAACCCGTAAATGGTATAAATAACATACGAAGTGCATGCATAACATTACATTGCAACACATGACATATCATATCATTCGTAATAGGTCCCGGTTGACGCATAACATTAAACCTCGGTGTACTCACTATTGCCGTTATTTCCAGTTTATCCAAGTGAGTTTTCATAGCCCCGTTTTACATGCTTTCGATTATTTTCAAACCCACGGGGGAGAATACATTGCACTACATTTTTTTTGTACGATACCAAGTATGTTAAATTCATTACATTGCTTAAGTTACCACATATGCCAATTTGAAAGTCCCCATTACTTGAACATGAACCGTTAATCTTTGAAGCGAGGATGAGTGGATAGATCTATCGAGGTGACGCCTCCATCCGGTTGGTGAATCCCAACCAGCAAACGGATGCATTTCATTTGATGGTATTACGGAGTTGTCCGCAAACACTCTGCAGGGCATACATTATTGACAGTCTAGTTCGGGGTCATGGGCTTAGAGCAATTGTAACATTATTTTTACGTGACTTGATTGTCATGCATGGTCTATACTTGTGTAGTCGTATAAAACATTTACATAAACCTATGATTTCTCACCAACATTATTGTTGACGTTTTTAGCAATGTATTTTCGTGGCGAGGCATTCGCATCATGACATGGTTTAGGGACCTATATTTTGAGTCGCGACGTCGACTTACATTATGTACATTATGGTACCTTATTTCAAAACATCGTTTGGATTTGTAACATATTGGTATTTATGTAAACTTTGTAAACCTTTTGGGACCGATGTTGTACTCTGATTATGTTTTTATGAAATATCCAACGATGTGTTTTTAAAACGACACTTTAGGTCGTTCAATATAACTGTGATGTGGTGCTATGACAACAATCCTGTGAATTCCATTCCCAAAAGCAGTAAATGGGGTGTGACGGGACGCTTACCAAGCGTCACTGCCAAAGGTTCGACGAAACTACACGCCTAGGGATCATGAGGGTGCTCATAATCGTTTAGTTGCCGCTTAATTCTCCGAAGAACCGTTGTATGACGAAAGAAGATTCCGTCAGCAATTTCGAATGAGCCGAGAACTATTCACCCAAATTGTTCGAGAGGTAACCGATTATTCTCCTTATTTTCAAATAACTCTTGATTGTAGGGGCGTACTTGTTATTTCCTCATTGGTCAAGTGTATTGCGGAAATTCGTCAATTGGGATACGCAACCGTTCCTGATTCTCTTGACGTGTATCTGCAATTGGCTGCAACAACAGCACGTGATTGTCTCGTAACTTTTGTACGGTTATTATAGAGTTATATGGTGTTGAGTATTTGCGAAAGCCCATGTATTCTGACCTTGAAAGATTAGATGATCATCCCGAGCATAAGCATGGGTTTTATAGGATGATGGGAAGCATTGATTGTACAAGTTGGGAGTGGGAAAATTGCCCAAATAGTTTGAGAGGTCAATTTGCTAGGAGTGATCACAAGCCACATCCATTCAATATATTGGAAGCGATCGCCTCCCAAGATTTATGGATTTTCCATGCATTCTTTGGTGTCTCTGGGATGAATAACGACATAAACGTTTTACATTGTTCCCCCGTTTTCAATGATATCAAATCTGGGAGAGCACCGGAACTTGAATTCGAGGCTAACGATGTTGCTTACAAAAAGGGGATATTATCTTACTGACGGGATATATTCGGAATGGTCTGTTCTTATTAAGCCCATTTCAAATCCTCTGCGGGTGATGAAAAAAGAATATTGTACAAGAGGAAGCACGGAGCAGCAAGGAAAGATGTGAATCGAGCTTTCTGTGTGTTGAAGAAGAAGTGGAAAATGCTTAAAGTTCCAGCTCGAGGGCTGTACCAACGTGATCTCCGAAATATTGTGTACACATGTATCATATTACATAATATGATCATCCGACACAAGCACCGGGCGATATGTCCTACATGGTTTGTACAAGAGGGCCACCGTGATCATGATAGGTTAAGATCCCATGCAGAATCCTTAGTAGTTACTCAAGAGATAATGGACCGATCAAATCATCTAAACTTAAAATCTGATTTGGCCGAACGCGTTTGGAGAAACTTTGAAATGAAGGCAATCAAGAGATTGAAGACGAAGACGCAACTGACGATGAAGATTTTTTGTGATGTTTTTTGTTTTTAATAAGTATTGTAATGTTTATGTTTTATTAGTTTAAGTTTTTAATTATTGTTGTAATGTTCAAGTATTTTTATTAATGAAGTTTAATTTTTTTGTTAAAAATATTTGAATAAAAAAAAAAAAAAAAAGTTTAACTAGGTCACCATTATTTTAACTAGGTCGTTATCAGGTCGCCGGAAAAAGAAAGCTGATGTGACACAAATGACCCAAGTCACCACTGTGCATAGCCTGACGGGTGTGCGTACAGAGTATTGATTTACATAAAAAGAAACCTTAAGTTCATTAAGTTAAAACTTACATTCAATTAAACTAATTTATAATTTCATATGTTTAATTCATGCGTATTTAATGTAGTTTTCTGCTTAAAAGGAAAGTTTAAGTTTAATTAATACTTCTTCCGTTTTAATTTATTTATTCAGTTTGACTTTTTGAATCTTTTTTTTTAACTTTAATCTTAAGTATTTTTTTTGTATTATATAATATTTGATGAAAATATACTAATGAACATACATTTAAAATTCATTTCATTCATATTTTTTTATCAAATATTATATAATATAAAAGAAAATAGTTAAGGTTAACACTGAAAAAAAAAAAAAGTCAAAAATAGATACTCTCTCCATTCCTACATAAGTGTCCATTATTGACTTTTAAAATCTTCCTTATTTAATTTTGACCTTAAATTATTTTATATGTGTTATGTAATACTTGATACAAAATATATGAATGGATTGAGTTTTAAATGTATTTTTATTCGTATAAATTTCATCAAGTATTACATAACACAAATGAATTAATTTAAGGTCAAAGTTGAAAAAATAAGACCTTAAAAGTCAACAGTGGACATTTATTTAGGGACGGAAAGAGTAAATAAATTGAGACGGAAGGAGTGACATTTAACATATATCCATTTGTCACGCAAACCTTTTATAATTATAGATTATGTTTTATAGAATATAAATACTTAAGAATAAAAGGAGTCGGAGTGACCACTCACTCGTGAGAGTGGTGGGACTTGTGAGGCCCATTTCCAACACACAAATTTAAGATCAATCCAAGCAATAAAGATGACTGGATCACCTTTTGGCATTTTTGCCAAATCTGATGTTTTTATTATTTTAACTTGGTTTGTGAGTGTGTGGAGCATGTTTCTCTCAACTAAGTATTTTAATAAAATGTGAGGGTATTGGATACCATTATGGGTGAAAAGTGAGAGAGAATGAGAAAAAGTAAGATGAGAGAAAAAATTAAGATGATGCTGATATAAAATATAAGTGAGTGTGGCTACTAACTTCAGTCTTAACAAAAAACACTAATGAATATCGGCTACTCTATATAGGTGAGCTTATTATCTATATAGGTGAGCTTATAGATGAGTTTAAGGGTAGGATTTGGATTTTGATTTAAATTTAAATTATTATTTAGATTTAGATTTGATGTGAAAGAGAAAAAATATAATAAAGGATTAAAATAATTAAATTTATTTTTAGTTTTAAATCTAATAATTTTTTAATTCAAAATATAATGAAAAATTAAAGATAAATGGTTGATAATGATAATGGGCTTACTTTTTCAGTCAAAAGAACCAAATTCAGGCTGTTATATTGGGTTTTATGTTACCTTTTATACTCCGTCATTATTAACGATTCTTATCCTCATGCCTTCAATAACAAACAACAAGGAAGGAACAGCCCGCCGCGTTGCGGCGGGTTTTATATCGGAATTCTAGTTTGGAGCTCAACAATTATCAGTATATAATGACATACAATTTTGATTGTACCTCTTGATATCAGATATCCACGAAGAGCCATGAAAATTCATCAGCGCAAAAGACCCAAATGTATCAACACAGGATAAATTGGAAAAAAAAGTATTACCACGATTTTGTAATGCTGATAATAGTGGTTGCACGTTTCTGTCAGTACTTGAAGCCAACAAAAGCCAAATGTTTTCACCTTAAATTTCTGGAAAAGCCAAAGGTTGTTTGTTTTTTAGCACTAAATAACACTTTTCTCTTTTCAGCTGTCACCCTGGACCAGGTTTAAGCCGCGTGGGTTTGCCAACCTTAGTACAATTAGCTTTACACCATCCACCAGGAGTGAAGCTCCCATTGGGTCTGTTTAACAACTCATCATCATTTTTGAAATGTCGTTTATGTTGAAGACGTGAGGATGTTGTTTTGGAGGGTTGTCGCATGAAATAAAGTGCATGTCGTGGTTGATGACTGTTAGGTCACCATATTGGTAACACAAGCATCAATATAAGATATAGAGAAGGAGAATGATCGGTTGAACAATAATCAAACACACACACACGTATGAATAAGGCCGGTTATGCGTAGAGAGTGAATGAGAGAATAAATTGAACAACCAACCCTTAAGTGAGGGTTATTACAAGGTATTTATAGGAGAGGGAGCTAGGGTAACACTCCTAGTCCCTTCCTTTCCTTAAAGGACTTGGGCCTAGGCTTATGGGCCTTCTACATAAGCCTAAGCATAAATACTAACATAAAGGCCATATTAAGCTAACTATTACATATGAATCACTAACACTTGAATAAGGTTTAGGAGTGATTCCAATAATCTCCCCCTAAGTGTTAGTGATGAACGAATGAGTGATAAACGTTGTAGGTGTTGATGTAATAGTAGCTTTGACGTCTTCTGACATTCTTCTTTTTTGTGAGAAGACGTGTCTTGATTTGAACAATCTCCTCAGTGTAGAGAAATTGTTTCTTTTGAAGTATTCTGCTTTGACGTCTTCATTTTCTTTGTTCTTAAGTTATTTGTTCTTTGAAAGTGATAGTATGTTGTGGTAATCAGATCGTGTCCGCTTCACGCTCCGGTGTCTCCACGCCTTTCTCCAACATGCTCACACGCTTTAACGTTGGATTACAGTTGATGAAGTTCTTTAAGTCTTTAAACTTTGTAGATTCTTAGTTGACGAAGAATCATTCGACTTTGTGTTGCCTTTGATTATGAGAGAACTTCCATAAGTGATGTTGTTGGTATGAGCATGTGGAGAATCGCACGATCATCCGCTCCGAGCTTCCATAAGAAGTAAACATGGGAAAGGTTAGTAATAAGCGGATTCCGCACTTACAAGTTTGAACTCGAGAGTGTTAACAAGATAGTGTGAAAACACAACTCTAATTCTCACAAAGGCCGTTCTCGAACCGGAGTCCCACAAGTGAGATAACGCGATGTACCAAGTACACCTATGGTTCGGATGAGTCGCCGAGGTACACCAAGCATCACATCACGATCAGACCGTTTGAGACCACTAAGCGTAATCCACTGGAGTTACCGAAGTGACTGCCGTGGTTGTTTGATGTTGACCACGGTAGGAGTTTCCATTCAATCACCGAGGATCACGGATGTGAACCTCTCATAAATGTTCTCGATGATTGCTAAGATCGTGAAGGACTCGATAACGCACCCATCGTTGTTCTTATTGTTGAACAACAAGTGATGAAATGTCAAGTGTACCTAAGAGATCTTTTGATGAATCTCGTGGCTCTAGACTCAATAGTGCGTTTGGTTTTCCCGAGAGGAGACTAGGAGAGGGTCTCCTCTTCAATACCAACGATCTCTAAGAGAAAGACGATAGTTTACGTAGGGTTCCTCGTGAGAATGAAACAAGCTTCCATTGGGAGAAACTTGAGTGGCTAAGAAGGTTTAGTGCATGCGCCTTTGGGTCCATGACGACTTTTAATCTTCAATACCGGCGTCACTAAGTGACAACCAAGAGTATATGAATTGAACCCGTGTCCGCCTAAGTTGAATAACTGAGGGCTATTTCTTTTCACCCTTTTCTTTGCATTTCTTTTAATTCTTCAACTCCTTCTTTCTCCAATTCTCATTTTCTCCTTTTATAATCATACCTAAGGACTTCTAATTCTAACTATTGGTAGTGTCCTTGGGTAGATCCCTCCGACTCTGGCGGATCATAGGACAGTTATTCCTAACCTTAATCACCTTATAACTCCATTGCCATAAAACCATTTTCATGAAAATCTCTCAAGCGTTTGTGAATGAAAACATGTTTGAACACTTCAAGAGTTTTAGATTTTCGTAAATACTCCCCTCAACATGTGCTTAAGAGTTTTGATGTAAACGGGCGGTGAGGAAAGAGCGCGCACTTTTGAATTGATCGACTCAAGATAGACAATCCATTGCAAGACACGATTACGTTGCATAGTTAAAGAGATACATTGTCGACTTTTAGGTGACAACTAGCTCTAATAACTACCTTGAAGATGTGGACAACCCCAAAGGTTGTCAAACCCACAAAGTTCATGTCTATCAAGAGTTTCGAATAGGTACAATTTACTTGGATAAGTCTTGGAAGACAAATCTTTTCAATGTATGACTGTTCAGTTCCCGTCAATTCATGGGTTGAAGTCTTTTCACACGAGTATTCATTAGCAAAACACAACATATTTCTTATCACATAATTTTCTCCCCCTCAAAAATGGCATATAAATGTTATTTTTGATAACGTTTTGATAATAAATATGACCATTTCGAGTTTTGTGGGAAGATTATCCAAAGAACAATTTTGTGAACAAAGTTTTAGCAAATACTCCCCCTCAACAAGTAATACTAACTTTTGAGGTTTTGAAAAACGTAAGGGGAAGTACTTGTTCTTTTGAGCAAAACCTTGAAAAGTGAAAGGTTTGATAAGTTTTACTCAAAAGTGAGAAGCTATCGCTCCTTTTATAGGATTGTGGCACTGAAGCGTACCACAGGGTCCTTTCATTACAAGAACGGGTTGTACAATGTTATGTGTGCACAAACCATTGTCAATAGAAAAAACACACATCCAAAATATTATGAAATAGAAGCGTTTATGGGTACCAGAATTTCGTGTAGGTCGGCAAGAACTCGTGAATGCGAATCGGGCGTTGATATCCCGAGAGATTAATGCGTTGACGACCACCTACGAAACTTTCCAATGTTCTGAACTGTCACAATTCTCAATTTCCGGTCATTTCTCAAACTCCATATTACTCATTTCATATCAATTTATGCATGGTTTTGCATTTTTCATTAAACGTTTATTTCTTATTAAATAAACGCTATCGCGTAATTAATTATTTTGAACAATTGATCCGTTACTTCCAAAAATTTATCACAATATATTTTTATACTCATATTAAGTTTATAAAAATATTATTATTAGTTTACCCGGTGTTTTAAATTTATTTCGTATATAAATTGTTATGTTTATATATTTACGACGGTTTTCTTAAATTCAACCCGATAAATATTTATTCACTCAAATCTTTCAAGAAATGTATTTTATAATTTTATGACCTCAATATATTTTATCTTGACCCGTGAAAATTTATTTTTATCCAACGCTACCCTAAATATTCAAAAGAAACTACAACTTACCACTTAACTCAATTTAATTTCACAACTCTTACACTTATACTTAAAAAAAAAACAAAAAAAAAAACAATAAAAGTGTATGACTATCCTCCCTTGTCGACAAGGGAGGGATGAGTCACAAGAAATTTGAAAATATCTCATATACATATGTATTATAATATACTAAAACTAAACCATTTCATTCATTTCATTTGCAAATACAAAATCAAAAAAAAAAACCATATCTCTCTCTTTCTCTCCAAAATTCGGCAGCCATAAGACCAAAGGAAGGATCATCTCAAATTTTTCAAGACAAGTTTTAATACACACTAGTATCACTTGTTGTATAGGTTTTGCAATAAAACCTCAAGTGATTAGGAAAACCCTTTGTCCTTAAACCTCACCATATTTCTTGTAAGCATTCATATTCATGTTTTTATTTCACATTCATTATTATGGTCATATCATTTTATTTGAGAAACATGCAAGTTATGTGATGTTTATACCACTTTTAAGGTTTTAAGTGTTAAATATATATAATCCATCCTATAAATTACTCCTTGTTATATATTAGTTTTGGTGATGTCTAGGAAACCATGACACCCTAAGAAGGTGTATGGTAGGATTAGAATAGCTTCGGAGTTGTTTTGAATGGGTTAGAATAGGTTTGGCGCGAGAAAATTTCATTTCGACAACTTTATTTAACGGTCTGTCCATATTTTTAATTCTAGGAAAATCCGACAGTAGGTAAATATTTTTGGGCTAGATATTTGGAAAATACACTTTAAAACGAAAACTTGGCCGCTTGAACGGGTTAAAACGGAGCTATAACGAAGAAGATATGAATTTTTCAAGTTTGACGACGAAAACTAATAATTCCAGAAATTTGAGCATGAAAAATGTCACCCTTTACGAGTCAAAAATGAGGCTTAAGCGTTATTAAATGTGTCGACTTATCAAAAATATATTAGTATACTTTGACACGAATCTAAGGACATATAAAACGTAGATAACGGTCCTGTAACGATTAAATTACACGCGATAAACAAAGTTGCCGTAACTTTATTCTATTAGCAAAATTTATATATTTTCTATTAAACACATACTACGGCAACAAGTGACCATGTTGAGGGTCGTTTTTAACAAGGATGTAATACTTTTTATAACATGATGTCTTCTAGTAAAAGTAACTTCGCCTAGCCTATTTTCCAAAATATCCAACCGTTTGTCAAGCGGAGTTGTAACGAATAACATATAGTCACTCAAACTTGGCCGAAAACCACCCTTAAACTATATTTTTGGACTAAAATACAATACTTAACCAATATTTTTCTTTGTAATCGAGACCTCTAGGATGGAAACTTAAATACTAAAACTTTGAGATAATAACACAAGCTTTCCAAAACTGTTGAGTTCGTTTCCTAACACTCGGTGTGCACCATTTTGCGACTATCATAGGAGGTTGTTTCAACATAACTACATGTAGAGTATTTTAATACGACGGGATGTCATAAACATATATTTTGACGATAAACATTATTTCCAAAACGTACAAGTGGTATGGATATCATATGGATTTGCATGCACGACATTGTATCACGCATTCACGACAACATATCATAACGCAAGTCATGACATTCATTTTAGGTCGCGGATAGTTTCCGAGCCTCATTTTAGTGCACTTCATTTTGTTAGCATATCAATCATACCAGGTGAGTTTTCATAGCCCCACTTTCAATTGTTTTGTACTATTTTTGGGGGAGATACATGCTCAACTACTTGCTTTTACTATCACAAATATTCTAAACTTTGACATATTACTGTGAGTTTTCATAGCCCCACTTTCAATTGTTTTGTACTATTTTTGGGGGAGATACATGCTCAACTACTTGCTTTTACTATCACAAATATTCTAAACTTTGACATATTACTGTGAGTTTCATAGCCCCTACTTTTATACATTTTCAATTACTTTTGGGGGAGATACATGCTCAAACTATTTTCATTTACTTTCACAAGTACTTTAAACTCTTACATATTACTGTGAGTTCATACCCCGCTTTTACTCGTTTAAATTCTTACAAACTATTTGGGGGAGATACATGCTTAAATACTTGTTTCACTCTTGCGAATACTCAAACCATTTATACAATTGTGTTACACTATACTTTATACTCTTTGGACATTATGTGTGGTTTATTGCGATATGTGCCTTAATGTGCTAAACTTGTTTTCAATTATGCCTCAACATACATACTTTAGCAATGGTTAACTCTCATGGAGCCGGCGGAGAGGTATTGATAGTACTATCGGTCGACGCCCCACCCTTGGGTCCTTGATGACGTGACACGGGTGAATATAATCTTTATTCAATGAAACTCAACAAACAATTTAGACTTGTCAAGAGGTTCATTGGTTGTGATTCTTTGCATTAAGTACATGTATATATCGATGCACATATGTCCTACTTACAAACAAGATTGACAATACTATGTTTTGGCGGTGGGTTGTGAACACACAGTTGCAAGTTTTGTATGGGTGGAACTTGAACCGAGTGGATTTACAATGCCTTTCTTTGCATGAATATTCTTTAAAGACTTTACATTTCAACACAAACTCTATGAACTCACTCAACCTTTGTGTTGACACTTTTAGCATGTTTTATCTCGGTATCTAAGGCATTCACTTCATGGCATGCATATGGACATATCATAGAGTCGTGGTGACGACGTCACACATGGGATTTATGCATTTTAAAACAACGTTTGGCTTGTAACAAACTTATTTCGCACAAATTGATTTCTATTTGGGACCTATACTTTGTAAACTCGATTGTTTTAATTAATCAAATGGTATTTTCAAAACGACACTTTAGGTCGTTCAATATAACTATAACTTTGATGCTATAACAGTCATCCCCAGAATTCCATTCCTCCGCAAAGCAGTAATTTGGGGTGTGATGATTGGTATCGAGCGTCGGTTATAGAGAACTAGGTTGCATCATTGACCCTAGACTATAACTACATCATCATAGCATCTCATCATATCATTATAAGTGCATATTCCTTATACATGCGAACTTATGACTCAACACCAAACATCATATGAGACGATTAGTCCAAGCATTGCATAGTTACTCCTAAATTATACATAGCCTGATCACCTATGTCTAATTCAGGAAGAATCATGCAATGAAGGGAGTAGTAATCTCATATGTGTAAGCAATTCCGTAATCAAGCCAAATTTTCAAAAGATTTTCTTCAAACCACTTGTTTCCTGTTTGATCCGAGTGACAGTTCTTGTTTGATGAGTTGCAACGATCAAGCTAGAAACAAGTTGTTACCTAAACCGATTTAGCCTAATCGTATGACAGTTCTTGTTTGATGAGTTGTGGGATTAAGTAAAATCGGTTACTAAAAAGTCTTTTGAAAATTTTGCTCGAGAATGGGAAAGCCTGCCTTATCAAGCCTAGTCATAAGAGAGCATGTATTTAGGACGAGAAATGCTCACGATAGCACGAGAACGTATTTAGTTGGATGAGAAACCCTATGCATGAGCATTGACATAATCATTTAAACCATACACGAGCATAAACTTTTAGAACCCTTGTCGCGGTTTGGGCCATAGTATCATTAATCGAATCACGAGGACGTGATTCCTCGTGGGAAGAATGTCACAATTCTCAATTTGGTCATTCTCAAACTCCATATTCATCATTTCATATCAATTTATGCATGGTTTTGCATTTTTCATTAAACGCTTATTTCTTATTAAATAAACGCTATCGCGTAATTAATTATTTTGAACAATTGATCCGTTACTTCCAAAAATTTATCACAATATATTTTTATACTCATATTAAGTTTATAAAAATATAATTATTAGTTTACCCGGTATTTTAAATTTATTTCGTATATAAATTGTTATGTTTATATATTTACGACGGTTTTCTTAAATTCAACCCGATAAATATTTATTCACTCAAATCTTTCAAGAAATGTATTTTTATAATTTTTATGACCTCAATATATTTTATCTTGACCCGTGAAAATTTATTTTTATCCAACGCTACCCTAAATATTCAAAAGAAACTACAACTTACCACTTAACTCAATTTAATTTCACAACTCTTACACTTATACTTAAAAAAAAAAAAAAAAAAAACAATAAAAGTGTATGACTATCCTCCCTTGTCGACAAGGGAGGGATGAGTCACAAGAAATTTGCAAATATCTCATATACATATGTATTATAATATACTAAAACTAAACCATTTCATTCATTTCATTTGCAAATACAAAAAAAAAACCATATCTCTCTCTTTCTCTCCAAAATTCGGCAGCCATAAGACCAAAGGAAGGATCATCTCAAATTTTTCAAGACAAGTTTTAATACACACTAGTATCACTTGTTGTATAGGTTTTGCAATAAAAACCTCAAGTGATTAGGAAAAACCCTTTGTCCTTAAACCTCACCATATTTCTTGTAAGCATTCATATTCATGTTTCTATTTCACATTCATTATTATGGTCATATCATTTTATTTGAGAAACATGCAAGTTATGTGATGTTTATACCACTTTTTAAGGTTTTTAAGTGTTGAATATATATAATCCATCCTATAAATTACTCCTTGTTATATATTTGTTTTGGTGATGTCTAGGAAACCATGACACCCTAAGAAGGTGTATGGTAGGATTAGAATAGCTTCGGAGTTGTTTTGAATGGGTTAGAATAGGTTTGGCGCGAGAAAAACTCATTTCGACAACTTTATTTAATGGTCTGTCCATATTTTTAATTCTGGGAAAATCCGACAGTAGGTAAATATTTTTGGGCTAGATATTTGGAAAATACACTTTAAAAAGAAAATGTGGCCGCTTGAACGGATTAAAACGGAGCTATAACGAAGAAGATATGAATTTTTCAAGTTCGACGACGAAAACTAATAATTCCAGAAATTTCAGCATGAAAAATGTCACCCTTTACGAGTCAAAAATGAGGCTTAAGCGTTATTAAATGTGTCGACTTATCAAAAATATATTAGTATACTTTGACACGAATCTAAGGACATATAAAACATAGATAACGGTCCCAGAACGATTAAATTACACGCGATAAACAAAGTTGCCGTAACTTTATTCTATTAGCAAAATTTATATATTTTCTATTAAACACATACTACGGCAACAAGTGACCATGTTGAGGGTCGTTTTAACAAGGATGTAATACTTTTATAACATGATGTCTTCTAGTAAAAGTAACCGCCTAGCCTATTTTCCAAAATATCCAACCGTTTGTCAAGCGGAGTTGTAACGAATAACATATAGTCACTCAAACTTGGCCGAAAACCACCCTTAAACTATATTTTTGGACTAAAATACAATACTTAACCAATATTTTTCTTTGTAATCGAGACCTCTAGGATGGAAACTTAAATTCTAAAACTTTGAGATAATAACACAAGCTTTCCAAAACTGTTGAGTTCGTTTCCTAACACTCGGTGTGCACCATTTTGCGACTATCATAGGAGGTTGTTTCAACATAACTACATGTAGAGTATTTTAATACGACGGGATGTCATAAACATATATTTTGACGATAAACATTATTTCCAAAATGTACAAGTGGTATGGATATCATATGGATTTGCATGCACGACATTGTATCACACATTCACGAAAACATATCATAACGCAAGTCATGACATTCATTTTAGGTCGCGGATAGTTTTCGAGCCTCATTTTAGTGCACTTCATTTTGTTAGCATATCAATCATACCAGGTGAGTTTTCATAGCCCCACTTTCAATTGTTTTGTACTATTTTTGGGGGAGATACATGCTCAACTACTTGCTTTTACTATCACAAATATTCTAAACTTTGACATATTCTTGTGAGTTTTCATAGCCCCACTTTCAATTGTTTTGTACTATTTTGGGGAGATACATGCTCAACTACTTGCTTTTACTATCACAAATATTCTAAACTTTGACATATTCTCGTGAGTTTTCATAGCCCCACTTTCAATTGTTTTGTACTATTTTGGGGAGATACATGCTCAACTACTTGCTTTTACTATCACAAATATTCTAAACTTTGACATATTACTGTGAGTTTCATAGCCCCTACTTTTATACATTTTCAATTACTTTTGGGGGAGATACATGCTCAAACTATTTTCATTTACTTTCACAAGTACTTTAAACTCTTACATATTACTGTGAGTTCATACCCCGCTTTTACTCGTTTAAATTCTTACAAACTATTTGGGGGAGATACATGCTTAAATACTTGTTTCACTCTTGTGAATACTCAAACCATTTATACAATTGTGTTACACTATACTTCTTATACTCTTTGGACATTATGTGTGGTTTATTGCGATATGTGCCTTAATGTGCTAAACTTGTTTTCAATTATGCCTCAACATACATACTTTAGCAACTGGTTAACTCCTGCGGGAGCCGGCGGAGAGGTATTGATAGTACTATCGGTGACGCCCCCACCCTTGGGTCCTTGATGACGTGACACAGGGTGAATATAATCTTTTATTCAATGAAACTCAACAAACAATTTAGACTTGTCAAGAGGTTCAGTTGGCTGTGATTCTTTGCATTAAGTACATGTATATATCGTATGCACATATGTCCTACTTACAAACAAGATTGACAATACTATGTTTTGGTAGTGGGTTGTGAACACACAGGTTGCAAGTTTTGTATGGGCGGAACTTGGAACTGAGTGGATTTACAATGCCTTTGTTGCATGAATATTCTTTAAAGACTTTACATTTCAACACAAACTCTATGAACTCACTCAACCTTTGTGTTGACACTTTTTAGCATGTTTTATCTCAGGTATCTAAGGCATTCACTTCATGGCATGCATATGGACATATCATAGAGTCGTGGTGACGACGCATCACACATGGGATTTATGCATTTTAAAACAACGTTTGGCTTGTAACAAACTTATTTCCGCATAAATTGATTTCTATTTGGGACCTATACTTTGTAAACTCTGATTGTTTTAATTAATCAAATGGTATTTTCAAAACGACACTTTAGGTCGTTCAATATAACTATAACTTTGATGCTATGATGATCATCCCCAGAATTCCATTCATTTGCAAAAATGTAATTTGGGGTGTGACATGAACGTGTCCTTCGAAACAACCTTTCATCAATCATCTTGATGATTCTCTTTATATCCGTCTTTCACGAGAAGTCTATCTCTTTGGTGACCCAATGCCTTGTTCAATCGCTTTAACCTATATGCTAGCCCATCTCTCGACATGCTTCAATGTTGAATCTCCAAATTTATGAAGCTCATTACACGCCATCAAGCGATTGCGGTGGAGTGCTGCATGATAGACTACTCCAAAGGGTTTCTTGATGAGAGTGAATTGGGGAGATGGTTGATGTCGGGAAGTTCTAGCTTAGGTGCGGTGAAGTTGACACGAGTCGTCGACTCAACGACAAGTTGCAAATCTTCTACATGTTCTCGGATCACGATGCTTCGATGAAGATGAGCAAGGACTTGATATATTCGCGTTGAATTTCGGTCAAGAATTGTCTCATTCTTCCACGGACTTTGGCAAGATCTGGATCTTCAATGTCATTGAGAGACAAATTCGAAAGTCCGCTTCACGAATGCATAGTCCCTTTCGTCTTGTCGTTTGGCGACAATATGCTTGAGAAAGGTGTAATCCCATTTAGACGAAAGAGTAACATGCTTAACAACAACGATCCCTTGATTCTGTATACTTCATGTTGTGATTTAAGAACTGGCGACACGTAGTAGATTCGTCGGCGTTCCGGCCAATGGTGAATCCGTCGGTGCATTGAGGTCATACTCTTCCACTGTTGTTGAACATGTGGGTAGCCTTTTCCTCGATGGCTATGCGGTTGGAGTAAATGGTGCCGGAACGGAAGTGTAAGTGATGTAGCGTATTTCTTAGTCACATCGCTATCATGTAGAAGAAATTCCGGTGGTTGTTGAAGAAGTACCAAATGGAATCGAGGTTGATCCAGTCGACCAATGGTAGGTAGAGGTTTGGTCCAACTGTAGTATGGAGTGTTGTCTTTTACGGTGTAGTCGATGTTTGCTTGTGGTTGAGCCAATCAATGTTGTTAGACATGGATCGTGCTATGTTTTCAAGGTGATATTCAACCTCAATAGCACTTTCCGAGATGTCTTTGAGTATTTGGAATGCTTCATTCTTGATTCGTTTCAACTCTGATTTCGTCATCTTCTTCACTCGGAACTTTGCTTGCAGTAGCTTGGCATGCTCCAACGTACTACCTCCAATCATATCTTGGTCATCAGTTAAGGCGAGTGTGGCAGCAACAAGTGTGGAAAACCATTCGTATTCGGTGTCATCGTCGTCTAGCCATGAAACGACATCAGCTTTAGTCGTCTTCTTCTTCTTCTTAGGCCTAGAGGAGGATGTTGGTTCCTTTGTTGTGTTGGGAGAGGTGGGTTGTTGTTGGGGCTCAGGGATTTCCTCATCGTCACCACCAGTGTACTCGAAGTGATCACCAGTTTTCGTAGTTTGAGGTGGTAACTTAGAGTCCTGAGGTTTTTCAGTAGAAGAACGTGGAGGAGATCATTGTTGAGTTGGAGTCCTTTGGGGTGGAGGTTGCATAGAGGATGATTCACCAGTTTTCTTTGGGCGTTTAGGATCTTTATCTTTATCCTTATCTTCATCGTCTCTTGGACACTTGGGCCTCTCAGCTTCTTCTCTGCATGCTGATTTAAGTTGGTATTCCAGCAATGCTTCAAACAATTTACCTTCGTAAGAGGCAAATGTTGCAGATCGTTTAGACATTTGAGCTACGAGCCTGGAAACCAATTCAGAATCGGAGAATATTATGGGATCAACTGGATTGATGTTTACATGCATCGGTGTTGATCTCATAGTTTGCTTGGCCAAATGCAATAGATTTGGATAGAGTTGTTTGGTAAACATCTCCTTTGTAACTCCAGGAATGATGTCAAGAAGGAACTTGTGAGTGTAACCTTTGATCATCTCGTTCATTTCCCCTTGAGGATCACGTTCCATGAACTTCTGGATGTACTCCCTTGCATCTTTCATCTTGTCATTCTCGTCATGAAGGTACTGTACCTAGTCAGCGAGAAAATTCAGCTTTTTGTAAAGCATGTCTTTCTTCCTTACCTACTTGACAGCTTTAACGATCCTTGTCTTTGCCCGAGAAGTCCAAGAGTCCGTTGGCTTCTTTACAGATTTGGATGTGGTTCTGGTTGATCTTTTGGATGGTGGTGGTGAAGAGTGAGAAGACGAATCTGATGATGAAGAGACATGAGGAGACTCGGGGTCCTTCGGTGGTTCAGAAGTTTCCTCCTTAGAACGTGCGGGACTGTCTAGAAGCAAATGATCATAGGCGGTTTCTTCTTCATTTCCAGACTTAGCCTTATCATCAGTCTTAGAATCATCAGCAGGAGTTTTCTCAGTCTTTTCAGTTTCTGGTTCCTCAATATCAAAGTTGATGGAATCCTCAATCTGCCGTTGTTGTTGTTCGTGGGTGATGGTGGTACCAGTTCCCTTATCGGGTTGATTAACCGCATCAAGAACTGGTGTGGTATGAGTACCACCACTTGAACCTCCAGGGCCACGAGTTTGATCTTTTACGAATGCTTCGGCAAGATGTTTATTTCTGAGTTCCTTCAACTTCCTTTGATATTCCTTTTGCTCATCTATTGGTTCTTCTTCAGAGCTCTCCTTATCATGCTCAATCACTGGAGTTTTCCCTTTTCCTTTGTCAGCTGGTGGACTGGGAGGTTTAGCTACTGATGGAGTAACGTCGGTTGCAATTTGAGTAGAAGACCTCATCGTCTGATTCGGTTTCCTTAGAGCTTTCGTCCACTAGCTTTCTTGGCGGTTCAGGCTTTGGAGTGGGAATAGGAACAACTTCCCTAGATGGAACTTTCCTTTTGAGTGGAGGTTTCCTCTTAGGTAACTTTCCTTGACTCTCGGTGCTTGCGACACTTCTCTGACTGCCTCTTACGGTTTTCCTAGTAGGAGTACCGGAAGACTTGTCATCGAAAACCAACTTTTCCTTCATCATGCTACGGATACCTTTTGTATGAATAAAGTCGTTTGATTTCATCGAGAGAAGGTGATCCGCAATCTGACACCTTGTTTCTTTGTTGTTGACTCCTTAAATCTGACCGTTAGAGTAGGTTCAGACAACATGTCGTGAGTGTAGGGGTCATTGATTCTTTTGGGGATATCAGGGTTAAACCCAAGTGCTCTTTGGATCAACAGTTTTGTATATCTGATATAAGGGATCTTTGAGCCAAGATTCTTGAGGAATGTCATCATATCGTCCCATATTAGAGCTTCGACTTCAATGTGCTTCATGTTGACCAAAGCCCAAAAGATTTGCAGTTCCATGAGCTTGGGATGCTCATAGCCACTGTCACAACCAGAAACAGATTTGGTGATGATGATGTAAAGAGTTCTCCAGGGTTGAGGAATATTCTTAAGATCCACATGTGAATGCTTAGTGATTACTCCTGTAGCTTCGTCATAACCAATATTGATCAGGAACTATAGAGCAGTCTCTTCAGTTGGTGTGGCATTGAGTTCGGTTGGCTCGATGATCGGAATGAGAAGAACATCCCTTAAGTCTGCAGGTGTGATGGTGATTTGTTTGTCATTGAGAGTCACCGTCACTGCGTTTTGTCCTTTGATCTTTTGATTGTAGTCCGTAGGCGGTGAATATAGATCTCGAGCCTTTGTAGCGAGTTGGAGAGCATGTTACGATAAGGATGATTCTTCATAATATCCACGACAATCAAGCAAGAAGACTACGTGCGGTGAGATTTTCAAAGTCAACACGAAGGTTGTTCTTTCCAATCTTCATCGGATAGCCATTAGGAAGATATCGGCAATGGTGAGAACATTTGGTGCATCCATTACGCATTTGGCGTCCATGTCGTGATCTCGAAGATATTTAGCCAAAAGAACCAACATATCGAAGACATTATGTTAGTCAACAGATGGTTATATTGTCTAATTATTGAATGTGATATGTCGATGATTGTTACGAGTCCAATGTCACTTGTTTGTCTAATAGTCCAATGACGTCGTTATAAGTTACTTGAGTTGATTAACTTTAAGTTTTAAAGGCCATGTTTTCACTTATTATTCACAACTTGTTAAACATTTAAGCTTATTAGTGACATTATTGGTTTCGAGGCGTTATGATTTATTTATTTACAAGTTTGCACGCGTAACAATTCATAATTAAGGTTAAAACAAGGCTTACGCGTAGAAATGGCAACTTATGCGTAAACAGGATAGGTATACGCGTAAAACGCAAGCTTATGCGTAGGACCGACTTCACGATAAGAAATATTACGCGTGGGAAAAGGGGACCTTATGCGTAGAGCTTACGGCGTGGCGCATATAAAACCTTACGCGTAAGGCTTACTCGTAAGAGTAGACCTTATGCGTAGAGGTCATCACACGCATATCCTTCACGGGATACGCGTAGTCCCTTATGTAGAACCTTACGGCGTAGCGATACGCGTAAGATTACTCTTACGCATAACATTCTACGCGTAAGGTGATCCTTATCGTGGTTGCTAGTAACCTTGATTACGAATTTTCACTTGTAACAAACACGAAATAAGTTCATCATAGCATCAATATTAACACATACATTCATTCTATAATGATTTAATCACGAACACTCGGTCAAGCAGATAGGCGTAGAAATCCTTGTCGTAAACCTAAACCCTAAGGTTTAATTTCTCTGAGTAAGAGATTTAGCCATAGGAATTGCATCAAAATGATTCTGGTAAGTCTAAGAAGCCTATTAAGTTGTCTTATCCAAGTTTTAACATCAAACATGTCATGAATCAAAAATACCCAATCCGTATGAACATAAACCCTAAAATTTAAATACTATCACGATTGATGTCTCTGGGTGAGTTTTGGGCATAGATATGATCAATTCTACTTGTAAACAACATCTTCTGACAATCTTTATAACCAAAAACACTCACATATAAAAAACCCAAACTAACGTATGAACCCTAATTTTCAAAATCATTCAATTCGTGTTTCTGGGTGCGTTTTGATGATGGAAATGGTTTCAGTATGATTAAGTAAACGTTTTGACACATTCATATTAACCAAAAACACACGAATGAGTGATTTGTGTTCATTGCTTACGCGTAGAACACAAATTACTCTCAAACACATCATTTAGCCGTTGGATTCGTGTAAAAATCAAAACCATTGTTTAAAAACATGTTAAGATTGTAAAACCACTTACAGAATGATGATCCAAAACACGGATTTGAAGATTGATTGTTAGGCGTAGGATTTGGTAGGTTTAGTAATAAATGTGATGAATAAATGTTAGGTGGGATGTTTTATTAGAAATAACTTTAAGATTTTGACAGTTTTAGTCCCTCCACCTTTTCCATTTTCATCCAATGCCTTTAACTTCTATTTTGGTTACAAAACAGAAGATATATGGAAAAAATTTGACGACACTCCCCCTTGGTTTATAAATTTTAGTCCGAGGAGTGTCAGAAGGCCAGAAATGTGACCATCATTATTTAAAGAAATAACCGGGATAAGGTAACATGCAAGTACATTGTTTTATGAAACTGAAAAAATACTTGTTTTCTCCCCCTCAACACTTGATCGAAAAATTACTGAATTTTGAAAGATTTGAGTGTTGACGGAAGAATTGTACTTGCCATGTTAAAAAAAATATAGATAGAAGAATATTTTTGTTGTTTTATCAAGTTTTATATTTTTGTATTTTGTTTTTGAAAAATATTTACAAAAGAGGTTTGGTGTTTGACTGGTTTTTAAGAATGTTTTAAGAGTTCATCCAGTTCCTCTTGAGTCAAACACCGCATACCAATCCGTGGACCAACTCATTAAACCTAGCGGGAGCTAAGGCTTTGGTGAGAAGATCCGCCAATTGGTATTCTGTACCTACAAAGTATAATTCAACAATACCTGCTCCACGTGGTCCTTGATGAAATGATATCAAGACCGATGTGCTTTGATTTGAATATTTAACCGAATTGCACGAGATCGCAATAGCACTCGATTGTCGCGATACATCGGATTCGTCAAACACGTAACCATAGTCCTTGAGTTATGTTCTCATCCAAATGACTTGAGCACAACACGACATGGCTACATATTCTCCTTACATTGAGGAGAGCGATGTACAATCCTCGCTTCTTCGATTACCATGACACCAGTTTATCACCAAGAAATTGTAATGCTCTCAAGTACTTTTCCGTGAATCTAAGCATCCTGCGTGATCGGCGTCTGAAAAAGCTATTAGTTCAAAACCGAATCCTTCGGATACCGGATCCCAAGTTAATGGTTCCCTTGATGTATCGAAGGATTCTTTTTGCCTCGAGAGGTGGGTTTCGATTGGTCTCGATCGATAACGGAACAAAGATATCTGACAAAAACAATATCAGCACGCTAGTTGTTAGATACATGAGAGACCCAATAATACTACGGTATTTGGTAGGGTCCACCAATTTCCATGTAAATCAACGTCGGCTTCTTGGTATGAGCCATTGGCGTGGCATAGGTGTCACAGTTTTGCATTCCAAATTTGTTTAACAGTTCAAGGGCATATTTGGACTGACTCAAGAAAATACCTCGGGGTGATTGATGAACTTGCATTCCTAGAAAGAATGTGAGTTCACCCATTATTGACATTTCAAAATGTTTTGTCATTAATTTTGCAAAAGCATTTGAGTATTTTAAATGTGTTAACCCAAAAATGATGTCATCCACATAAATTTGAACGATTAAGATGTGAGCCCCGTGATATTGTATGAAAAGTGTGGGATCGACCGAACCTTTGGTGAATTTATTGGCAATGAGGAAGGATGATAACTTATCGTACCACGCCCGAGGAGCTTGTTTGAGACCATATAGAGCTTTGTTCAGTTTGTAGACATGGTTTGGGAACTCGGGATCAATGAATCCTTCTTGTTGGTGACATAAACCGTTTCTTCGATTGACCATTGAAAAGGTTTTGGCGTCCATCCGAAAGACCGTTATGTTCGGATGAGCCGCGAAGCGAGAAAAATCCGAACAACCTCAAGGCGAGCAACCGGAGCAAATGATTCTTCAAAGTCAATACCTCTTCACGTCTATAACCCTTAGCCACCGGACGTGACTTGTTTCGATTCGTTCCTTGACATCAATTTGTTCTTCCAAATCCATTTGAGACCAATGACGTAGACCCTGTTGGTCTTTCAACCAGTTCTCATACTTCAAGGCGTTTGAATTGGTTGAGTTCTTCTTGCATGGATTCAATCCGTTGTCTTTTGTCATTCGTCTTTAATGTTTTAGTCTCAGTTAGCGGACAATGAATGCATAAATGCAATGTTCACCATCCGTGTGAAGACGTTGTCGTGTTACTGTTGGTTGATTCGGGTTGCCAATAATGTTCTCAAGAGGATGGTCTTTTGTCCAACGATGTGTAGAGGGTTGATGTTGGTATACATTGTGCGATTTTGAGGACTCAAATGGTTTGTTGATGATTCCGCGACATCGGTGCAGCAGTTTCATTTGCAAAGCGGGTTGAAGAACGCATTTGGATCAAAGTCTGCATGGGGTACTTCATTAAGAACATCGTTGTTGGTTCAACGTCGTTGGGCGGTTTGTTCAACTGTTGTTGTAGAGTCAATGGTGGTGATTCTTCATGATGAGTTGTTGTAGCAGTGTATCGGTATAAGAGTATGATTAGGTTGAGCATGGAAGCAATGGATACACACGAGCACGTTCATCAATGTCATCACTAAACAACGGAGAAAATAGCGTTTCCATTTGTTGACGAGTAAGTCGGGGCTTAGTTCGGTGATGATGTGGTTTGGGGAAGTTTAAGCGGTTGTGACCGGGTTCTAAGTCGTTATGCTCGAAGCCATTTCGTAAGTTCATCAAAATTAGCATGAATTGTTTCCATAACCGCTTTGTACGAAGATTCGGATCCGAAACCTTTTGAATTCTCACGATATCAATAAATACTCCAATGTCGACTTTGGCTTTGAGCTTTCAAAATTCTTCACGATCATTATTTGGGTAGCAAAGAGATCCAAATACATGAAAGTGTTTGAGATTCGGTTTTTGTTGTGGATAAGCTCGAAAGGTGTTTTGTTGTGGCGTTTGTGATCATTGAGCGGTTTTGAGTATAGCATGCGGTTGATCGACACGCCCATAAGTAATCTGGAAGTTTAGCAATAATTAACATTGTTCTTGCGGCTTCCACTAACGTTCGGTTTCGTCTTTCAACAACTCCGCTTTGTTACGGTGTCCGTGCAATAGATGTTTGATGCTCTATTCCCATTTTCTCATAAAATTATCGAAGAGTTTGGTTCACAAATTTAGTTCCTTTATGCATTACGATTTGGATTGTGTTCGGAGTCGAACTTGAATTTTCGTGAGAAAGGTGATGATCATTTGTGGAGCTTGGTCTTTGCTTCAAGAAAGTAGACCCAAGTCCATCGTGAATAGTCATCAACAATTACTAAGATGTAGCGTTTGCCATTGATTATTTGCACGCGCATCGGGCCACACAATCCATGTGAAGAAGATGAAGCACATCTTTGAGTCGTGTTCCACCTTTGAAGGAAAATCAAGACGAGTGCTTTTCCCTTGTTCATAAGTGAGCAAAGGTGATCTTTAGAATACACGAATCGTGGAGACCTTCAACAAGTTTGTGTCGAGCAAGGTTGGGGATGGTTTGAAAGTTTAGATGTCGAGAGGCACGGTGCCATAGCCAAGATTTTGTAGATGTAGCCTTTGAGAGTAGCGGATAAGAGATGAAGCAACCATGTCTTGCATTGAGATTGTGTATAGACTAGAATTGCGAGAGCGACATAAGATCGTTTCCTTGTAGATCACGAATGAAACAAGTTTTCTCCTAAAAGCAACTTCCAAATCTCCATCACGTAATTGACCGATCGAAAAGAGATTATGACCGAGGCCTTCCACATAATAAACCCCGCTAATTTCAATATTGCCATTGATATAATCTCGTAGCCCATGATAGCTTCAAGTGATCATTCCGAATTTGTGATGCCAATGAACTTTGCAATAAAGTTTGATAACAGCTTTAAGATTGCATGTCATGTGTCGGGAACATCCGCTATCAACAATCCAAAGAATGATCTGTATCACATGCATTACACACGGACGACACGGATGGAATAGAGGTAGATGTGGAACCCGATGAGTTAGAGGGTTCTCGGCGGATATAGTAGAATTACACACATCAATGATTTTAGGCATCCATTTAAATCCTAGTGTATTATGTATCCATTTCGCCATCTCCAACTAGTCTTAGCTTTAGTCTTAGTAAATGCACTAGGTGGTACTACATTCTTTGAGGTGATCTTCGGAACTACTGAGGGACATCAATGCGTTTCTTAGAATCTAAGGAGGCGGTCTACCAAGCACTGACTTAGAAGCATTAGTGGGCCTAGAGGTATTCCGATTCTTAGGATTCCTTAAACAAGACAAGATAGCTCTAGCAACACATTTGTCATGACAATCAGAAAGCATACTTTTACGACAAATAACACAAGAAGCATCAGACTGAATATCAAAAGTACTTACAGGTTTAGCATTCATAACAACACTTTTTCCATTACATTTGTCAGATGCAATTTCTAAAGTGGATGCAAATGAGTTTTATTCAAAGTCCTATGGTGTTCTTCTACTTCAATATTCTTTATTGATCTTTTATTAGGTCGCAACTTCCTATTCTTCCTTGTATTGCTCTAGGGCGTGAAGTGCGGACGTTTGGAAAAGAGGCAACTATTCTGTTTCAGAGAGGGAAGCACATTAGTATCTTGTGTGTTGTCGAGGGCAATCTGGGTTCACGTTTGCTAAGTGTTACAGTGCAATTTTCTTAATGATGCTAAAGGTGAACATGTTCATACTTTCCTAACATTTCCTTAACTTAGTGATAGTGTGCACCAAATCTTGATTTTCGAGCGAAGATTTCCGGCAAAATTCATGACTTCTTTAGTGTGTGCAAGATAATGATCAAGTTCGTTTGATGCTTCATCACGAGTCTGTTTGAGTAAATCAAATATGACACCATATTCTGTTTAACTTTTGAAAGTTCTTGTTCATATTTTGAGATTTGACATTTCAAAGACATGTTTTGATCATCCGGTTGCTCAATTTTAGAATCAAAGCGGTTTTGATTTCAATTGGTGGATTTTGTTTTGCAAAGCAAGTTCACGATTTTGACAATCTTTTGACACCATTGAAGACGACGTTTTGAATTTGAAAGTTCGTTTAATAGTCGTTCATTTTCGACTTTTAAAGACTCGATTTGAAGCACATTATCGGTATTGTCAACAATTACAACAGAATCAACGATGTCGTGAGAGATATAATCGATGCATATGGCAAAGAATGCAATAACACGGCATTATAGACATCAAAGACATATAACATCTTCCAAGAGTCGATCAACATCTTTTCGTAACATTTTCTTTTACGTTTGGTGTTAGAAATAGATGTTTCGTTTTCTCAAAACGATTTTCATCAATCCAAGTTCCTTATGAAAGTCCGTTCCCAATACAATGCAGCTTTTCAAATTTTTAACATTGGGTAAAAGTCTTTTCGAAAAATGTCTCTTTGTTCTCGCGCGAGGCGATTGAAAATGTTCAACTTTTATTTCGAATGAAATTCAATCTCATGTTCTAAAAGTTTGAGGTCGACCATGAAAAGGTCAAAATATCTAAGAATTTGACGATTTTCGTGTTTTGAATTTACTTCAACGATGGAAGGTAAAGGACCATAAATTTGTGCATAATTTGGTTTGGGATTAACATTAGAAGACTCGGACGTTTTGTGATAATCCTTGGTGTGTTAGAAGAATCCTTTGGTGGGACGAAAGTGACCGCTTGTGAATAAGTAAAAGGTTTGTTGTAAACAACTTTTTCTAATTTTGATCGACTCGTCTTACGCATCTAATTCCTCTTGACGATGATATTCAACAACACTCATAATGTAATTATCAATTTTATATTATGCAATTGGAAACTTGTGGATTTGGTTTGAATGTTTTGGTTGAAAGCTTAGGTTTGTAATCGCAAGATTCGGTCCATATCCATCGGATTGGGTTTTAAAGTAAACTTTTGAATAGTTGTGGTGACTCACCATGTTTGTAAACAACATTTGAAACTCTTTAAATTTGTTTTGCAAGCCGATAATTTCTTCAAGATGGTCATCTATTCGTTTCGTTGAATGCTTTTTGTATTGAGAGAACTGCTTTTGACAATTTAACAACTCACCTTAGGTTTTGATTTTCCAATGTGAGGCGTTAATTTGTTGTTTATGTTCATGTTTCAATTGTTCTATTTCGTGCAACAAAGCATTCTTGAGCGGCTAGAGCACACATCCGTCGTTCTAAATATTGTTCGTTTGATGAGATTTTGCAAAAGCGGCTTCAAAACCTTTTTCACGGTTTTCTTGAGTTTTGAAAAAATTGAGTTGCATTTTAAGCATTCAAGATCCTTGGTTATGATGCATTTTACTTTTTAATTGGCGACATTTTTCATTCGGGATTGTTGTTCTTTAAGTAATGATCAACATCTGGACTAGGCAAAGGTTGACGTGTTCAACGTGAGACACAACATGATCATTATCACGAGATCCTCAAGTTTAACCACGAGTCAATTTGAGTATCAAAGGAAACCATAAGGTCATCTTGATCATCAAATGTAACTACGAGGTCTAGTTGAAAATCGTCGAATGAGATGTGGACGACTTATTTTGAACATTCGAGCCTTGTCGGATCGGATGTTGGCGGAGATATTAGATCGAGATAAAGATGGTTTGTTCGGTACACGAGACAAGCCATCGATGTCATACACTGGGCTGTATCACTCATGTGTAGAGCTTGCATTTGTGCCATCAACATCATCACGCATTAGCCTGCAAGTCCTCCATATCATCATCGAATCGCATCCGCCATAAAGCTCATTCCTTATTGTTAAGAGTTCCACCGACTTCATCCTTAAGAGCCAAGAGCAAAGCCTCTTTGAAATAAGACCGCCTCTTGTCCTCGGCTTAGGACATGCATTAGCCGATGACCCTTTTCATTGCGTTATAACAACGAAGACCATTAACCCCATTCGAGCATTCCCTGTTCAACCACTTGAGCTCTGTTGTTGTGGAGCACCCGGTTATTCCTTCCAATAGCATTAAACCCTTGACCACCTCCCATCTGACGACCATAACCACGGTTCTGAACTTCAACACGTCCATTGTTCACAACAGCTTGATTCCTTGTGTTGGATGAGGAACGAATGCGATTGTTGGATTTGTTTATATACCGACCGAAATCTTTAGCAATCATAACAAATCCTTGTTGCAATTCATCAAAAGCAGCAGAGTCCTCATCGGCTTCACTGTAAAGTGCTTGAGCATCGTTGTTGTTGTATGGAACCAATTGAGTTTGTTGAGGTTGTTGTTGTGACTGATCATATGGTGTGAAGGTTGCAGTTGGTTGAGGGGCTGGTTGCTAAGTTGTTTGAGGAGGAAGATTAGTTTGAGCCCACAAAGCAAGTTGTTGATTATCGTGAATTGTTGTGAAGTCGGAGTCCACGGATAGTCCTTTCTTTGTCAACTTCTTTTGGTGAGGCTTTAAATAGTCGTACAACAATCCGTATGTAGCATGATGAAGGTTCTTAGCTTGACGGAGAAAAATGACATACTTTTCCCATTCGGACCAAGACTACTTAGGAACTTAGTGTTGATGAAATTGAGGCATGATGATGTTGTGTTTGTCCAAATCATTAATGATGTCTGAAAAGAGATGATGATATGACTCTAATGTCTCTCCTGGTTCAATCATGAAGTGTTCATAAGCCAAGTAGATTTTGGATTCCATGTCTTCCTGATTGAGTGATGTGCCTTCCATTAGAAGATGAATATGTTCCCACATTGCTTTAGCTGTCTTTTGAACATCAACACTTCGAAGGATCGGATTGGGTAGTCCCAAAAGAATGTATTGCATTGCTAGTTCATCGGCTTCAAAGTGTAGAAGTTCATCACCAGTGAGGTCGGAGATAGTTGCAATGTTGGAGACAGCATCTCTTGGTGGATTGGCATCTGGATCTGCGTGTGAGATAACAGTAGGCATCTGAAATGGACCTTCCATAATGTCCTTCTTTAAAAACTTTCCATGTGGCTTCTTTAGATCACAAAACCTAAAGAACCTTATCACCCATTGATCATAATTTCCGGGAGTGAGCATTGGAGGTCTATCAAGTGAGCCAGCTTCATGAATTGATTGTTGGCTACTTAAGGCTTCACACATCTTGCCAAACCATGTCGGTTCCTTCATAGTATTCATGGATGGATGTTGATTGTTGAAGTTTGTGTAAGGTTGTACTTGAAGACTAGGTGGTGGTTGAACCATTTGTGGTGGTGGAATTGAAGCAAAATAATAAATTGAACAAAGCAATATAAATTGAACACAGCGGAAGCGTGGTGGGCCCATAACCCACAGGTCCCAGCATCGAAATAGAAGCTCTGATACCACTGTTAGGTCACCATATTGGTAACACAAGCATCAATATAAGAAATAGAGAAGGAGAACGATCGGTTGAACAATAATCAAACACACACACACACGTATGAATAAGGCCGGTTATGCATAGAGTGAATGAGAGAATAAATTGAACAACCAACCCTTAAGTGAGGGTTATTACAAGGTATTTATAGGAGAGGGAGCTAGGGCAACACTCCTAGTCCTTTCCTTTCCTTAATGGACTTGGGCCTAGTGATATGTGCCGTTTTACACATATCTTTTATATAATTTGAACCCACAAAACGACCAAAAACACACAAATGACTCACAAAAGGATACAAAATCATATAAATGTGTTTTTATGTGACTCGGGAACAAAAAGATTGAAAAACAAGTGAAAAATGCGCAAAGTTCACACAAATGTCAGTTTCAGTCCCTCAAGTTTCAAAAGTTGTCAAATATAGTCCCTGTAAATCAAAATAATGAAAAATGTTATTTAAAGGTCCTTGGGATTCACAAGTTGTAAGAAATTATCCTTTAAAGTTTAAAATTCATAATTTACAACTTTGGTCCCTCAACTTTACAAAAGTGTCAAAATCAGTCCCTAGGTGTTTAAAAATGGAAATTATTCAAACTACACCCTTGTACTATTCAAATGTGGTATATTTGGTCCTTTATGATAAGTTTTGAGAAAATTACAAGTTTGGTCCCTGGAGTTACAAAGTTGGTAGTTTTGGTCCTTGGATTAATAAAAATGGAATTTTATGCTATATTGGTCCTTGTACTAACCATTAATTGCAGGTTTAGTCCTTGTGTTAACTTTGGAATATTGGCATTTTCAGTCCCTCAAAATCCAGAAATTACATAAATGGTCCTTGTATATCAAAACCAAACCGGACCCCTTTGTGTATTTTGAACCCAAATCAAAACCCAGCTGGCCCAATATCCAACCCAGCCCAACCCCACTTATTATATCACTCGGTCAAAATAAGTCAACCCCGCCAAAACCAGATGTCATGTTCATCTTCCTCTCCAATCTCTGCAAACCAAAACCAGGGGTGGTTTTTCCACCTTTTCAACTTTCAACCTCACCCTAACAGCTGTTTAACAACTCCCTTCCACCTCCACATCCACCAAATTACATTAAATGCAAAAACCTGCTTAAGACTTTTTTGTCGCCAAAATTGACAAATGGCAGTTTTGATGATTTGGAAGGATCCAATGGCTGAGAATAGGTGGGAAAGATTCAGAGGTCGACAAGGAACTCAAATGACTATAAAGATCTGTAGGACCTTAGTTTTATCAACCTTATCACTTTACCAAGCAAACCCAACACGTATACAAGTATACCCACGTGAAACAAACACAAACAAAGCTTAGAAATAAGATGAGAAAGATGGTGACTTGATGTAATATTCGTGTATGATGTGAGACAAGATAACCACAAGAAGTTGTATATTCAATAAGGAAAACACACACACACACACTTTCAAGCACACCCCTCAAATGACCATTTGAGGGGTATTTATAGTACAAGACACATGAAAACCTAAAAGGCTTTCCTATGGGCTTGGCTTGGGCTTTTCGTGGACTTGGGTTTGGACATGGGTTACACGCCATTATTCAATGCTAGCTTAACTAAACTAAAGCCCATTTAGCTTAGTCCAATCCACGAGCCCGTTGACTATTCTATCACGATATCTAACACACGATACAAAGTTCCTAAACGTGAATGACCATCACTTTTAATAAAACTATTAAGGCTAACAATCTCCCCTAAGGGTGGTCATTCAAACGATGCTCCACTTGATTAGGTCTCTACTTTTCTTGAGCTAGGACTTTGTGTGTAGATATTGAATAGTCTTGATTCTTTGTTCCTTCATGCTTTGTGATCGATAATGTGGTTTTTGGTTGTCAACTTCGTTGGTTAGGTGTCTCCACGTCTTTCTCCACCATGCTCACACTTCTATTTGTCTTTGAGTTTCCAATGATGAAGTTCTAGTCTTTACACTTTGTAGATTCTTTGACATTGACGAAGAATCATCTCCTTTGATTATGATGAGAACTTTCATGTGTTGTTGGTATGAGCATGTGGCAAGTCCGCACGATCCATCCGCCTCGGAGCTTCCATAAGAAGAAAACATAAAACATTGTTAGTAATAAGCGGATTCCGGCACTTATAAGTTTGAATTTCGAGGGTGTTATGACATAGTGTGAAACACGTCTCTAATTCTCACAGAGGCCGTTCTCGAACTGAGTCCCACAAGTGAGATAACGCGATGTACCAAATACACCTACAGTTCGGATGAGTCATTGAGGTACACCAAGCATCACCTCACGATCAGACCGTTTGAGACACCTAAGCGTAATCCACGGAATTACCGGTGACTGCCGTCGTGGTCGTTTGATGTTGACCCGGCGGAGTTTCCATTCAATCATCGAAGAATCACAGACGTGAAACTTCTCATAAATGTTCGGCGATTGCTAAGATCTGCGTGAGGACTCTAGAATATTTCACTTGTGTCCTTATTGATGACCAACAAGCGATGTCATGTCAAGTGTTCATATGAGATCTTTTGATGAATCTCGTGGCTCTAGACTCAATAGTGCATTTTGGTTTTCTGGCGAGAGACTAGGAGAGGTCTCCTTCTTCAATACCAACCAACTCTAAGAGAAGGTCAATAGATTATGTAGGGTTCCCGGTGAGAAGATCGAGAGGAGGCAAAGAGATGAATACCTTTGGATTAGCCTGGGTCACATAGTTAATATAGTTTACTGCTTTCTTTAAATTCAAGTCATTTTAATGCTTTAATGTTGTAATTTTCCTTAAAGTAGTGTAATGAAACTTTATTTTCAGTTTAATTTCAAGTATCTTTCAGTTTCAAGCTTTTGCTTAATTACCTTTAATTTTCATGTTCTTTAATTTCATGTTAAGTAGTTGTTTAAAGGACTCAATAAGCTCACATAAGCTCCTGACAAAGCTTTAAAGCTTTTAGAGACCTTAAAACAGTTTAGTCTTTTAAATTCGATAAACACTAAAATCAAGAAAACAATGAAAATCCAAAATAATCATGTGATCTTGGTGAACCGCATGGAGCAAGGTTAATTGTGGATTGCCTTTGGTTTTAAGCTTTGTGGAAAGCCTTAGGAGGTGTTCTGTGGCCATGGTTCTCAGTTTCAAGCAGGATTTTACTTGTAAGCTCATTTTTACCATTTTTGCATTTTACTGTTTCAGTGTTTTATATGCTTTAATTATCATGTTTATGTGTTTCTTTGATATCTGTTAATGATATTAGAGCTTAATATTAGGTTGTTATGTTTTGGATTTGATTGTGGTTTGATTTTGTATTTGGACTGCCATATGCTAGTTTTTGACAATTCTAGGTTTAGACTTGAGTGACTACTTGTTTATGCTTAAAAAGGTCCATTTTGACACTTTGGTTCCTCTGGATTTGATGAAATAAGTTTATGCAGTCTTATGCTTTGAAAACCTCATTTTGAACCATTTTAAAGGTTGTTTGGATTTGATAGTGAATCTGTGTTTAAGGTTGTGTTAATGGTTGTTCTTGTTTGATATACTCTTTACATGACTTAAGTAACTCAGTGTAACCTTAACCAAATGGTTTAGCATGTTAGAAAGTCAACTTGACACTTGATGATCTCTATATGAGAACTGTGAGGTTGTTGGATCCTATAATCTTGCTTAAGTGTTTAAATGTTGTGTATCTGTGTTTATTTCATGTTCTTATAGCTTAATATAACTTATTTAATCAGTAGATTAAGATCTAAATTCATATAAGTCAACTTTTTAGTTTTACTCAAAAAGTCAAATTTTCTTTTTTGCAGTTTTTGAATAAACTAGATAATTTTGTATAGGACTTAATATTAGCTTTCTAGATCTGTGCTTTTAGGATGTTTTAGTTTTGTTGCTAATCTTGCTAATTGTATTTTTGTTTATTTTTGTTTTCCATGTTTGATAGCTTATTTTATAGCTTATTTTAGCTTGTTTTTGCCCTGTGCACTGTCTAGGCAGTCAATTGCATAAGCCTTATGGAATTGATCTTAGCCTGAGTACTTGGCTCCTTTGTGTATCCTTTATGGCCTTTTTATTATGTGTATGCTTGTTTTCCAGTTTGTAGCTTATTAGATAGCTTAATCACTTTCACCCTTTTTGTTACAACAAAACTTACCACACAGAAGCAAACTGTGTGGTTGAGTTGTTTCCCAAGCTCATGAAAAGTTCCTCATTGAGCTTGAGCTTGTGATTTTTGGCCTTATGTGAGGCTAATCTATCATACTCAGTGTTTCAGTGTTTGTTGAGCTCTCATGAGCTTATTTGATAAGTCCTATAGGAGTTTGTTGTTTGCCCACTCACAACAGTTCATTGAACTTACACCATTACCAACAGCTCTAAAAAGCTCATTACTGATCTAGAGCTTGTGTGTTTTAGCTTTTTATGAAGCTCACCCACCCAACTCAAGGACTTAGTGCTTAAATTCTATGTTGCAGCATGTTAATAAGGGCAAACCGACTTTTGTTTGTTATTCCAAGGGTATGCGAGTGTATCAAGATACACTGAGCACTTAGTCATTTGGGAGGATTTTCATAAGCTTCTCAAAAGCTCATCTGTGATTCCCACAAGTTGAGTTTGGGCTTTTTGGAAAGCCAACCAACCCGGCTTGCTACTCCCATACTTAGTTGGTACTTGTGAGCTTATTCTTTTAGCTTAATTTGCCAATCAAGTCAGCAGTACCTTGCAATGGTTAAGCAGTACTTTGGATTTGGAATTGCTTATTAGCTTATTACAAGCTTATTTGATGAAATCCAGTACACATGCTTGTTTATATTTTATCATATCACTTGTACATATATTATTTTTCTTTTGCTTTTCAGTGTGGAGCTTATACCAAGCTTTTACAAGCTTTCACTCCATCCAAGTTAAGCTCAAAAGCTTAACTGTCTAAACCATAAGCTCACACTTGTGCACCATTTCAGTCCATTTTCCTGTTTATATTTATCCATTGGACTTGTATATATCTTATTTTACCTTTTGTTTCATGTTTATAGCTTATTTCAAGCTTATTATGAGCTTGAGTTCCAACAGTCAAGCCAAAAGCTTAACTGTTGGACTCATAAGCTCTCAATTTGCTTATTTCTTAGTTTGTAAGTTTTGTTTTCATTAAACTTATTCATATTCAGTACATATTGAGTTTCAGAAAAAGAAAATTCCAAAAAAAGAGCTTTTTCAAATAAGTGATAGCTTCTCTTTAGAAGCTTAATTGCTTATTAGCTTATTTCTGTTAATAACATATAGTTTTTATATTTTTTTTCAATCTTCTTTTATTTATTTTAGAATTATGTAAAAAGTTTCAGATTTTTCTTTATTCATTTAATATTTATAATAAATCAATAATAGTTTTTAGTAATTAATCATAGTAATTAATTAATAATAAATAGATAAAAAGTGTAAAAAATACATTTTCAGTTTTAAAATTCATTTTATAATATTTTAGATTTTTCAGATTCTTTATTTCATTTATTTAAGTTAATTTTAGATTTTCTTATTATTTAATTCATTATTAAATACATTTAATTCATTTTTAATTTATATTAATTAATTTAATAGTGTAAAAATTTATTTTAATTTTCCAATAATTTTCTTATCTTTTTAGGATTCCAAAAATATGATTTTCACATTTGTGGGACTTATATTGGACTGAATTCAGTTTTTATTTTGTTACGTTTACGTAATTGTTACGTAAACATATACGTTTTAATTTTTTTAGATTTTCTTAACTTTTATATAAATTTGTAAATTATAGATAAGTATTTTAATTATATTTAATTTGCATTTAAGTCGCTAAGACATGCAAATCCCTACTATAGTTATAATCGTTTTGTTTTTATACGTTTACGTTTAATTTAAGTTAAACGACGTTTGTATATCTTTACGTTTTAGGTTTCGATTGCACGTTTTTAACGACATAGCGTGTGAGCTATTGCTATTCACATTCCTAGTGTTAGTCAATCGATTCTGCTTTTTTGTATATTCTATATCATTTCAAAGACACGATCGTTGTATTACAGTTTACACACCTCGTTGGGACTTAACGACCCGGGGATATAATTCTATACTCCCATGGATTTTAAATGTATTTGGTCCTAAATTAGTTTGACTTTTATGGTTGACCATTCACAAGTGGTTGACTAATATAAAGATGACTAGTTTAGGACCAATCACCTAGGCTTATGGGCCTTCTACATAAGCCTAAGCATAAATACTAACATAAAGGCCATATTAAGCTAACTATTACATATGAATCACTAACACTTGAATAAGGATTAGGAGTGATTCCAACAATGACAGTTGGCATGAATTCTGGAACGTTGCATATAACAGTTTCAAAGTAACCTTCAGGTGATGAGACGAAATTTGTGTAGTATATGAAGAGAGTTCGTGGAAGATTGTCCCAACCCCATATGCAATATTCCACAAATGAACGTGATAGAACCATCCAAGCGGATCCTGCAAATATAGAAATTTCAGTCTTTTAAGGTATAAAACGATGACAGGGTAGATGATGAGTAGGTAACTTTGACCGTGCTGACATTTGTTTTTACCAGAATTTTTACATATTATTGAAATTTGTCCTTAAACTTTGCAAAAATCCCTCCTTTTCAATAAATGCCATGTTCTTTTTGCCTTTACACAAAGAAAGGTGAATTTTTTCAAATATTAGTAACAATGGATAAAATTGAAGATCAAGGCAAAAACTTACCGGTAAACAATTTGAATGCGCTTGTCAGAGGTCTATTTGGTTGCACCCAAAAGATATCCGACGACTTATTCTCATATAGTCCAGGGTAAGTTTGATCCCTGCACATACAATTACATTCAGAGGTCTATTTGGCTGCTAGGGGCTTGAAATTGGTGGTTTGGTTTCAATTTGTATTGTGCACCATCAATTTGTACTGACCCAAGCAAGCCTTTTCAACTCTTAAGCTGTTTATGTAGCTTATTAGGTTCTAACATAGCTTATTACATCAATTGTAATTAGTTTGATTAAATCACAGTTCATTAAAGTCAAATTATCAAAGTTTGAAAAAAAGTCAAAAATTCCTAAAAAGTGTTTTTATCGATTTTCAATCGGCTTTTTAATTCATTTCTAGCTGTTATAAAAATTTCTAAAAATTAAAAATAGTATTTTCAATAGATGGTTTAACTTTTCCCATAAGGAAAAAAATCAAAAAAATGTTTTTATTAGGCTGGTGTAGGTCTAGAGTTGCTCTGTGCTGCCCATTTGCTTCAAATGGGTCAGAACAATTTCTTTTAATCCAATACTTTTAGCACAGATATTTAGCCATTTTACTTTGCTACCAAAAACTTTAAAAAATAAAATTAGCAATTTCATTAACCTGTGAAGCCTTTCTCAAAATGTAAAAAATCCAAAAAATCGTTTACCCAAGGCTGCTAGGGGCTTGAAATTGGTGGTTCGTACTGTGCACCATCAATTTGTACTGACCCAAGCAAACCTTTTCAACTCTGTTTATTTGCTTATTAATTCTGTGTTTCTATTTTAATTTTGTTTAATTAAGAAGTTAGTAGTAATGTACAGGTTTTTTCTAATAATATCTGCTATATACCTGCGGCTCAGTTTGTATCACTTGCACTATTGTTTTATTTTGCTTTTCTTAGGTTTAGGGTGTACCTGTAATCCTGGAACTGGCTGTGTGCCATACTCATGGCATTGCCAATGCGGGCTTTTATCGTCTAAACACCTGCCACATACACTGCATTTGTTAAAATACCATCTAGCCGATGTATCAATCCTTGCTAATGTAGGTTCAACAGCAAAACGGACACCCTGCATTACATAGTGAATGATCAACGACAATGTTATTTGTATTAGATAGCCAATTACCCTATGTTAGAAGGTGTTTGGGATTGCCTATACTTTATATAATAAGCAGAATCAAATATAAGATAGTAACAAACGAAACAATTCTAGGGTTAGCGATTAACGTTTTTTCCATTTCAATCGGATATGCAAGCAATTATGGTGGTTCTTCTTACGTAAGCCAACATTTATAATGCAACTCTCTTTACATAGTCGCTTCTTTTAACAAGACAGATAAAGATTATTATTCCATAGCACATAACACATGATCAATTTCTAAAAAACACATATAAAACACCCTTTAACAATAACTATCACATAAACGTTAGCAATATCTTAGCATATAGTAATAATATAACCATAAGGGTTCAAAAAGTGATACACAAAGTAAAAGGTGATCAACAACAATATGATTAAACCGACGCTCATCTTGAGTCAAATAGTTACTACTGCTACTACTTTGCATCCTTTCAAATATTCTAGAACTTGATAACCCTTTACAGTCTGTCATCGTCAAAAGCATCACCAATAAAAGAACTAATAATACCCTCATTTTAATTGAAGAGTATGCGTAATATTTGTTTGGACCATTAGGTTCGTACCTGATCTTGTATTTCCTATATTCAGATTTTCAAACACCATGACATATCAGCAACCATCATACTTCCACATCCTTTTAGAGCAACTCCATATGATGTCGTTCGATATCTTGAATACTGGCAATGAAAAACTATAAAATCAGGAAACAGTCACACCAAGATATAAGAGTTTAAAGTAACAGTTACCCGGAATGAAAGGAAAAAAAGAAACTGGTTCATGTATAGAGCTTTCACATCTGCGCGTAGAAGACTTTTCCCCCTTCCGTACCGTTCTTACAATATCGCTGAGGTATAAACATTCTCACTATTGACTCTTGAGGCCTGACAACAGTGGTGGTACAAAAGGCCTGAATATCTGGTGGAACTGCTTAGTCTTTCCCCGCACCAAAACTTTATGTGCCAACTTGAGCGTACGCGATCACAGGATCCCAAGGCTTTATACTCTATTAAGGAGACCTTCACAACAAATATGAAAGCCATAAGGAAATGACGTGCCATAATCCAAGATGCGGACCAAATAAATTAAGAGGGAGTGACTGGTTGGAGATAACAGACCTGTACATGAGGTTGCTGTTCTGGTCGTTCGTGCAGGACGTGTTGGTGGAGGTACGACCTGTGGGCCTGTTGTTGTCTGTGCAGATGCCGCCATCGAGGCCGCCGCATCACATGATTTCGGCACACCTACGATAACAATTATGTGAGAGGTTTAAGGCGCCCAGTTCAAATTACCTCGTAATTGAAAAAATAAGTTTAAACAAACAACGGCACACAAACTAAAGGTTTTATAATGAACGTATTGGATACAAGACACGCCGGGTGTTTAGAAGTAACTGTACCTGGGAAGATTTGAACAATTTTTTCTAGGAGAACAATTTTGTAGAAATTTCCCACTAATCTGAAGCTGCAACAGGGACGTCTTTTCGCATTCCCTTATCATCATCCACACATCCATAAGCTATAGCTCCAATAGTGCACCTATTCATGTGGCTGCTGCTGATATGCTGGTTATGGTTGCGGCTTCTTCCTGATTTAAAGTAGTCATTAACTTTAGTAATCACAAAAGGTGATCGTTAAATTCAATCTAGTGACCATTAGTTATTCCTCAAAAGTGATCATTAACTTCCTTTTGCCTTGAGTTGTGGAATTTCTTTGTTCTCTGTTGCCACATCCGCCCTTGGAATTCTTTTGGTACCTGATCAATAGTTGTGATGACAACACGTTGGAAAAAGTTACTATAATTTAAACTGTTTGTATCGCGTGCCAATAGAGCTTCTTCCTATTACCAAGAAGCATGCCACTTACATGAACACATTGCATAGAGTTCAATACGATGTCGTAGCACTAATATGCCACAACCGATTTGAGGGTCATGATAGTTTTCAAAATTCAGTTCTTTAGGATTTCTCTCGTGTTTTCTTTCATTTTTAAAGAATTATATACTCGATGATGATGAATAAAAATTTAAAAAAATAGCAATCACCAACCCTTTGTCGATCAACTTCTCCATGCAATTGCATCCACTATACCATTCATTGTCCGAGCTTACTCCAAGCTGCCCCACTTTCTTTCCTATTTTAGGTGTGCAAAAATAAAAATCAGTCCAGTACAAAATCAAAAGAGGTTATGCCATGATTCCAAAACATGTGACAACCAAACTCGTAAAGTCTGCATACAAAATTTCATACCATGCATCCCCAGAAGCAAGTACATGCGCGAGAAGTAGTACGCTTCAAATTCATTTCCTTTTGTGGCCGCTGGATCCTACAATAACATAAATAAAATGAAATTCAATTTGAATTCCCAAATTACTTTAAATTCACTGAATTCAAGCCAAGGATATATCCATAATCATCTACGCAAATATAAGCCACCAAACTCCCTTAAGCAGATACAGAACATAAACATACTCAATGCTACAAAATTACCTTTGCATAATGCGTTTGGCAGGCAAAAGAAATCCCACCCCAGACCACTCGTTGGAGAAGGTACGTACCCTTTTTCGATCTACAAATATAAGAATGGCACCAAACATCCGCCATGATCGCATCGACAAAACCATTTGAATATAAGGTATGAAGTTCCGCGTAATGTTAACAATTTAGTATAATACAAAACTTACAAAATTTGGCGATACAAACCGTTAAACTCACATGTAATAGTGTTCAAGAATTAAAAGTGAATTTATACAGGAAATCTTTCCTTGTCTGCAGCTGCATCGTGGTTCTGCACCATATCGACATACAAAATAAGCAACGGGAACACTTTTAAACATATGGTCTGATGGTTTCATTTGACCATTACCATGTACATAGTGGTGAACTCTTTTAATTATTATACATGGTATTGTTGATTACAAAAAGATCATCAGTAGTTGGTTTTTGTCAAGAGTATTTGATTGTTGCAATATTTAGGGGTTTATGAGTTTATAGCAAGTCAAGTACTAATGAGCAGGTTGAGTAAGGGGAAACTACTAAAAGATCATTAGTAGTGTTTTATTAATCACGAAACTATCATTAGTAACTGTAACATAGTTTGCGAGAAAACATATGTCAACCTATTACAACATATTATAACAAGAGAAAATTCTCTAAATAGGCCAAAAACTCAATCATGGTCCTTTTTGTGGTCACTTTCATGTCCCCTTTCTCATTTTGGTCATGCTCGACTGCTCAATTGTCGACTCCATCCAAATTATGACACGCGTCAAGTGCAAGTACAAAAGTTAGGTAGAGTTTACAAATGATTGATATTTGTTTTATTATGCATGATAGTACATTGTCTAAAATACCCTCATCTTCTTATTCTCTCTCTTTCTCTCTCATTTCACACCCAGGTTTTCATCTGCAGATTCCGGCCACCACCTCCGGCTCAACCACCACTGCTCAACCACCACTGCTCAACCATCACTGCTAAACCACCACTGCTAAACCACCACTTCTCAACCAGATTCCGGCCACCTTCATCTGCAGATTCCGACCACCTACATCTGCAGATTTCGACCACCTTCATCTGCAGATTTTGGCCAACCACTATTGCTCAACTACCACTGCTCAACCACCACTCCGACTACAATCACCTCCAAACTATATTTTTTAATCATTAAAAAGACACAAAAAATGGTCTCTTTTTTTACCAGATCGCAGCAATATCCAAGGCAAAAAAAAAGAAAAAAAGAAGGCAATGTTAGTACCACCATCACTACTACAGCTCCACCAAACCTTACTAACCCTACTAGTTCATTATCTTAACCAACATGATCAACACAACCAAAATAGACAAACATCAATTTGACTTCCATATCCATATCGGGAAGCAAAATCTGCCCATGTATAGATCCGGCCAACACTGAGAAAAGATCCGGCCACCAACAAGGTAATTGTGTTTCTGTGTTGCTATAAACAACTTTGCCATAAACAACTTTGCTAATTTAGATCCGGCCACCAACAAGTATCATTTGCAAGATCTCATTTGTAGAGTCTACAGTGGTGTAATGGACTCATTACTATGCTAATTTAGTTCCAAAAAAAAACAAACAATCAAGCTCATTTATGATTCTCGTACAAAAAAAAACAACCAATCAAGCTCATTAATGATTTTATAGGTGCTTTTCTTATATCTTTTTTATGATTCCGGCGACAGTAGTAGATTCCGGCAATGGTGGCAAGCGGTTGCCGGAGCAGGTGGAACGGATGATTTAGATGGGGTGGATGTAGGGGCGGTTGACAGTGGAGTTACGACAAAACCCCTTCGTCACTCGCCGGAATATTCCATTTTTATTCCAATGGATGACAACAATCTTTTTGTTATTGAGACAACTTTTTATAGAGGTTGTACTTGGAACTTTGCTACCGGAAAACATGTGTGCCCCACTGCCAAATTATGTTCAAAGGTTGTTGAAAATCTACATCTGCTACTCTTTTATATTTACCATCTTGAAAGAAATGGTTGGTGCAGTGATTGGGTTGTGTTTATGTGAGAGGTAGGGAGGTGGTAGTGGAAGGATAAGGTAGGTAGGGGATAAGAAATATGAGGCGGATAATTATTGTATAAGTGAATAAACACAAAATACCATTAACAAAGCATAAAGTACAAGTAAATTTAAAATATATATAAGAATAAAGCATAAGGATGTAATTGTCATTTCATAATAAATGAATAAAATATTTTTACCTAACATTGTCTTGCATTGATGGACATACGTCGAAAAAATGATGGGTCGAGCAGTTGGCGTAATTAAAATGGGAAAAAGAGACGTGAAAGTAATTACAAAAGAAGCAATGGTTGAGTTTTTGGCTATTTAAAATTTTCTTATAACAAATACCAAGTTTATAAAAACACCAAAAATTTATAAAGAAACCGTAAATGCGCGAAAACTTCAAATCATATTAAAACGATAATTTCAAAATTTGAAAAGAACCCAAAATAGCATATATGCATCGTTAGTCAATTGCTTGGCCCAATTATTATCGAAAAAACTACATCTTTGCACAAACGGCTCGATTTCGCAAGAAAACCCAAGATCAAAAATATCATACCTTTTAAACATAAAGGTTGATTATCAATATTGAAGATACTGCAACAGAACGCTAGATCGAGATGAAGCCGGTGAGATGAAGTTTATCCAGAGTTTTTGAGAAACCCACCGCAAAGTTTATCCGCGTAATGTATATCCGGAAGTTTATCATTGTGAAAGACGGGCCGATAACACGAAAACCGGGCCAGAACTTTGGGCCAAGATATATGCAGGCCACATTAGACAAAAGAAAGAATATTTAAATAGGTAGTGCGCTACACCCGCTCGCATTATATATAGAGTTAATTAATTTTGGCTTAAATCCTATTCCAGAACCTGGTGACTGTTGGAAATGTATATATTTACAAACATGTGAATGTCCGGATTCGAACTCGTGACCACGGGATTGCACACATTAGCGAATGAGAATTAAAGTTAATAATTAATGTTTATGTTTACGATTAATTATTACACATTAAGTCCGGTTAACGATCGTTAAGTATTTAACGGAAAAATGACTAACGACCGTTAAATGAAAAGAGAAAGGACTAGAAATGGAAAACTTGGAAAAGTTATGGATTTCATTTGGGCTTGTCTACATGGTCGGCCATAGGGGCCTTCCAAAGCCCTAATTCATAAAACTGTTCACAAGTTTCTCTTAGTAAGATATAAAGAGGATTAGGTTACAGGGTTTCATACACATGCGTTGAATTAACCCTGATCTCTCTCTCTCTCTCTTGTCCCATTTTCGGCCGAACACCCCATTTGTAAGGGAGTTTGGTTTCGTTTTTCTTAAACGAGGACTTGTGTTAGATCTATGATCGCTTGATTCGTTGGTTAATCGTTTGTACAAGAACTTGGTAGTAAGACACTATTCTTACACCATATTGGTTTGAGTTGTAGAGCAGTGAGGACAACTCTTTAAACCACTTCTTTGTTTTGCTCAAAGGATTTGACATTCGCGAGAGTGCGTTACGCATACTTTCGATTAATTATTTATTTGTTATGATCTTTAAGTCTTCCGCTGTGTACTCTTGATGTCTTTATGTTTTATTGTATTTTATATATCATAAACTCAACAGTGGCATCACGAGCCTTGTATAACAAGTAATTAATTACTGAAACACATAAATAAAATAAACATGTTGTGTTATTTTTTTTTGTATGCATAGATCTAGGGTTTGCTAAACCTAAACCCTAATTTTTTTTAAGGGGGGCGTTTTTTTGGTACCCTTATTAGGGTTTTGTAAACTAATGTTTTAATTGGATTATAAACCCTAAGATGCATGCAACTTTATGTGTATATGCGTAACTCTGTTTTATTGCATTAATTGTTAAGTGTAATTTTATGTCCATGATAATTATCTGCATGTTTTATCATGGATCTGCTTTTATTGTATGTCTTTCTTGTTAAAGTGATATACACTAAATTATGATAGATCTAAAATTGGGGAAGACCTCAATCATTATTAATTGGTTATTAATAGGATTTATCTAAACCGTTTGCATGTGGCTATTTGATATGCATGACCTTTATTTGTTATGCATTCATTGTTTATTTGTTTATTTTTATAAATACTTGCTTGTTTGTGTTTTGTAACAAGGGTATTTTACAAGAAAATAAACCGACCTAAACAATGGTGAAACATGTATTTTAAGAATAGTAATCATAATCGTTTAATTGATTGATGACTTTGGTACAAATGAGTGAACAGCCACCCATGAGAATGAACTAATAAAAGGGGTTTAAAGAAGTGCATAAAGTCACCTGAAAGGATGTCTAAGGTTGTGCTTTAGCGTGCACAGTCCTCGCCCTCTGTAAGTTCGAATGGAGCTACTTAGTAAGCCATTAAATGTGCAAGCTCATCTTAGAGGCGAATTAGTGTTAATTCCATGCGCCACCGGTGGTAATTATCCGAAACACTAAGTGTTTACACTTATGCAAAAGTACGGTATAATAGATGATAATTAACACTAAATTCCTTGATTGGTGAAACCAATACCTCAATTAAAGTTTGATGATGAAAAACTTAAACATTAAAACAAGATATAAATGTTTTAATAAAACCTATGTTACGAAGATGAATGCATGACATCCTTTTAAATTTAAGTTATATGCCATCCAATGAAACGGAAACACCTAAGATTACCTTTTATTTGCGTGAGATCGTGACTTAGATCGTAATCAAAGGGTAAAATGTTCACGTGTCGTGAGAACGGGCATGGACGATTTTGCAGTTGTTGGACAACTTAATTGAGTTTTGTAGTGAGAAGCGGCAACTCGAGGCATAAGATGGGATAAAACATGTTTACATGGCAATTGAAATTGGCTATATGTAAATCCCATAAATATAGGAATTGCAATTGAAATTGGCAATTGAGCAAAAGCTCTACCACTTTGTATAAGGTTCATTACTAGCGGATCAAGCGATGTGATGAGATTATGACAATTTGGATCCTAGTTTTTCGATGAAAATTAAATGGTTATATGCTTATGAACCATGGGTAATTAATTTTCTTGAAAAAGGTTAATTATCGAAAATACTAAAATTGAATTTTGTAATTCTTTTGAATGTATTATTGCAACATTTAACAGTAAACAAAGTTTAGTCTTTGATCGATAAATTGCTCCATTCGACTTTCAAACAAATGTTTGATCGAGAATAATTTACCGAAAAGACAAGCGAAGTCTCTTTTCCATGGGAGAAGCATGAGACTCATTCCTATTCCTTTTCATGAATGAGAAAGGTATAATAGGAACATTTGAATTGTCTAAATTCTAATGTAACTCATAGCAATGAATTGCACATCTTATTTTCCATAAAGATTTCATTACCCTCATTTGGTGAATGAATCCTTTGTAACAACATGAATGTTGGTTAACCGGAAAACATGTATATGAGTTACAAAATTAGAAGCTAGACAAATTACCGCGAAAATTGGTAAAAGGAAAACTAGCTTAATTTATCTAGTTGGTTTACTTTAACCTTTAAAGGTGCTACATACCGTATGGGAAGGTAGACTCATAAGGAAGAAATTGCATACCCAATTTTTCGAGTTAATAACATTGATGGATAACCCATCATTCATAGAGTAGAATACACCTTTAGTACCTTAGTAATGATTACGTATGGTTCTTTAAAGGTGTAGGAAAGTAAAAAGCAAGCAAGTTGGTTTCACTAGTTATGCAACACTTACAATTTGTCGATTCGGTGGGAGCATTTGTGTTGCATTCTTGAATAAAGTTGTTTTAATGATTTCTAATTCGGTGGGAGCTACAAGCCTTATTTCCTGTAGTAACCCGATTATCTTCAAAGATAATTACTTTCCAATTGTAGGCACTTATGGTTTTCAAGGATTGTCATGTGCATTTCCTTACTAAACAATATAGTTCTACATCTACTTATTATATCTATGACACAAATCATATTACTCAAATAAACGAACATGTATCGTGTTGTTTATCTGCTACATGATGTTGTTCCATGCACAAGTGGGAGAAATCTTTATTGTGTGCAAGGTACAACACATATTAATATGATTTAATTGGATTTTCTTGACTGTAAAGTAAGAGAATAACGTTCTAATAGGAAGTATACATTTAAATATGTATGATTGCCCTATTAAGAACATGTGTCAAGATGATAACAAAGACTACTTTATTTTAAATATTTATGTCATTCAATATTTAAGAAACACTTGTAGTTACGATTTATGTTACGTAAGAATGTGAACTAGATTGTAGCCCAAGGTAAAATACCCACGTGTCGTGAGAACGAGCATGGATGATTTTGCAGTTTCTTACGTTGAACTTTTCATGGAATGACATAATTAAATGAAGTAATCTAATACTACTTTGAATTTAAGTATTCGTTGAATGACTTAAATATATGTAGTAAATATTAACTTGAAATATTAATTGAAACCTGAGGTGGTGTTCATAATTACTTTAATTATAAATGTTTATGATTTTGTAAAGTCATAAACATGAAGTCTTTTAATACAAGACTTACAATATAAAGTAAGACGTTAACTTGATATGTTTTAAGACATATGCATGAAGTCAATGAGTTGATCAATGACTTATAACGTATAGTGGGATTATAACGGTTATGTCTTTTGACTTGGTCAAGAATACTTGTGTTATAATGCATGCAATTGACTTGGTAATTCTATTGTACCATTAAGTTTTACTTTGTTGGTAAATAGATAAGCCAAAGAGTAGATGGTTATTTTAAATATTGTTAGATTATCTTACAATATTAATTCTAATGAAATACCATAGTTTTTTTTTGGTATGTTCAGTTAGAAGAATCAAAATCTATTGGCATTGTTTGATTCAAGATAACTATAGTTCCTTCCACATGTTATCAAGGTTAGAAGATTGAGTATAGATTGAATATACTCAATAAGACTCCAACCTAGAAGATTGATAAGACACCATTTGTTTATGGAATGTGATGAATCACATTAAGTCTTATAAATGAAGTTCTGAATTTGTTAAACTACTTATAGAGTGAGTTGTAACAAACTAATGTTAGGAAGCATCAATGTTTTTGTAATATCCCAAAAGAGAACAATGTATTGTTGCTTTACTTGATAAACTATTTAAAGGTAATCTTTAAATTGTTAAAGGCAAGTGGGAGTTTTGTTTAGATCTTGAAAGATTGAATTACAAAATACATAATCTTCTAAATGCACTAGCAAATATCATGATGAGGCTAAACATGTAAATGATAGACCTCAAAATGATGGAATTGTCATTCATAGACCCGTAAGGATATCTCGGATATTTAATATGTTGAGGAATATGAGTTCTGGGATCATGGTAAGCTGTTAATCATAATGATTTTACCAAATGTTGAATTGTGGTAAATCAATCATACTATGAATGTTGAGATGCTGTCCATAAAGATAATCAACTTTAGATACTTGGTTGATCTTAATAATGAATATGAGTTTCTTCAAAGGATGGAAACCCTAGTGGTTTAAATCTTTGTGTAGAAATCATATGGACAATATTGTACACATATTTAATGCATGTCTAATGATAATAATATTAATCATATTTAAGCAATTAACTATGATTGAATATTCTTTCTAGATACATTAAATAAAAGTATAAAGATTATAATTGTCATACTTAGTTTTATTGATATGAAATTTTGACAATGAATATCAAAACTCTTTGTTGTGGAATTACTTTTGCGAGGACGATAAGTAATACAAAGTAGTTTTATGAATTCAAATAATCTTTGAATATGTACAAACTGCAAGAATCCGTGAATGGATATATGCATGCATCTATGAGATGATTCTTATGTTTAATATTAAATCAATTTTTGATTTAATAAATTAAAATAAGATAGCTCATAAGTATTCCTGAAAGCTAGTGGGAGTGTTATTTTCTTAAATCTTATATGTTGTATGGGCAACTACATTCCACCTAAACTAAGTTTTAATTGGGAATGAAACTTTGTTTGTAAGATTTGGAAATAAGACATACAACCTTGGAATATATGTTTATAAACATATGCGGTAAAATAAATGAGTCTAATAAAACATGATAAATACATATCTTTAACAAGATATAATATGAATGAGATCTTAAAGTTTAACTTGAAGATTCATCATGTACATCATGTTGTGTATAAGATTGTTGTGTCATGCTTGGTTACAAGATGATTTGACAACATTGAAAGTTGTTAGTGTAATAAATATTTTAAAAGGAATATGTTTGGATTTAGAATCACATTCCACGATCTGGATATGCTCCTAGATTCTATGGACGAAAATATGGCAATTATTTCATAATTGTCATTGCCAACAAACTTGAGTTTGGTAGGCACCAACATTACACTATAAGCATTCGAAGTTTACGGATGTTTAAAGAGCATATTGTTGTACACAATGATTTGGTATAATTGAGATGACACTCGATTCTAGTCATGGTATTCTTGATAATGACCATGTTGACTAGTTATGCTCAACTAAGAGCATAGTTGCATTATACATTAAAGAATGAAGAATACTTTAAAACTTTAAAAGTTTTGAAAGATGATTGTCATATAAAGGTGGTTCGGTTATCACGCACCTTATGGAATGATATGACAATATCAAGATATGTGTAAACACATACAAGAAATTCAATTATTGAATTTTTGAAATAAGTATTCTCAAAATTCTTGTAGATCAAAGTTAGTTGAAATTATGCCTTGTCAACAAGTATGAGTTGCATGACTTGTGGCAAAATTCATTAAGCGAGAATTATCATGAATTGATCTATTTAGTATTTGGATAAAGGATGTTAAACAATTATTATTTATAATGAATTAAAGTACGATATCGTTTAATTTCATTTATAATATTGTGTCTGTATTTGCATGTTTAAATCCTTGAATAACTTAAGTTATTCTAAATAGTCCGTTGTCAATCAATAACATGGGAATGATATTGAATTAAGACAAATCTGAGTATTAGTTAGAATATACTAGAAAGTATATTGATGTGTAGCATGACTAATTTAAGATGATATTCAATGAATTGAGTATAGGACTTATCCCACCGCGTGATGATACTTTATGGATCTTTGTCATTAAGTATATCATGGATATTTATCCTCGACTTGAGATACAAGAGATATGTCATGGATGTAGTGCATTTTGTGAAGCAATCTAACGCTACACGTGGCGGTAGTTATAAGGGTTGTTTTCGAAGTGTTGCGAAATTTATGAATCACCTTGTAGTCAAAATGGGATTTGTTTCCTTCAAATTTATTTTGAAGTATAATACTCTTGGGCCCTCGTAGGATTGTTAAGATGTTTGTATGGCCATACCAAGGTCTTCTGCTCGGAAGAATTGGTAATCTTAATAAATCATATAAAGCGAGAAACATAATAGTTAATTAAGAAATGAGTAAGATCCATATTCTTATTAACATGGTATTAGAAACAAAGGATGAATATGATGATGAATCATCAAACTTGGTTTTCTCAGAAAACCATACACGAGTTGTACCGGGCATTGGCGTGTTGCTAGACGCTAACCAATGTCATTTCACGTTTGTAAACATATCCAGTGGGGATTGTTGGAAATGTATATATTTACAAACATGTGAATGTCCGGATTCGAACTCGTGACCACCTGGATTGCACACATTAGCGAATGAGAATTAAAGTTAATAATTAATGTTTATGTTTACGATTAATTATTACACATTAAGTCCGGTTAACGATCGTTAAGTATTTAACGGAAAAATGACTAACGACAGTTAAATGAAAGAGAAAGGACTAGAAATGGAAAACTTGGAAAAGTTATGAATTTCATTTGGGCTTGTCTACATGGCGGCCATAGGGGCCTTTCAAAGCCCTAATTCATAAACTTGTTCTCAAGTTCTCTACTAGTATATAAAGAGGTTAGGTTACAGGGTTTCATACACATGCGTTGAATTAACCCTAGATCTCATCTCTCTCTTGTCCCATTTTGGCCGAACACCCTATTTGTAAGGAGTTTGGTTTCGTTTTTCTTAAGCGAGGACTTGTGTTAGATATAGAATCGCTTGATTCGTTGGTTAATTCGTTTGTACAAACGTGGTAGTAAGACACTATTCTTACACCATATTGGTTTGAGTTGTAGAAGCAGTGAGGACAACCTTTAAACCACTTCTTTGTTTTGCTCAAAGGATTTGACATTCGCAAGAGAGACGTTACGCATACTTTCGGTTAATTATTTATTGTTATGATCTTTAAGTCTCCACGTGTCTTTCTTGATGTCTTTATGTTTTATTGTATTTTATATATCATAAACTCAACAGTGACCCTATACCGAAAGGGCCCTAATATTATACTATTATCTGATGCAATGTACATGGATTTAATGTGGCTACCATATATTCCTTTCATATCATATCTTTGCCTATTCACGATCATGGAAAGTTAATTGGAAGCTTAAACTAAATTCTCATGATATGCCACAACAAATATAACAAATATAACCTTATCTTGTATTAATCAGTTAAGTTAACCAATAATGGTGGATATGATATGTTGCGGGACACAGCCACACAGGAACCGGAAAAAGCTTATTATAAACTAAAACCTATATCGACAACTAGAATTAAAGATTACTCTTTAGAAACATTACAGATAGGAGAGGAACTCTAAAATACGATGTTAATTTGGCTTACATGGACAAATTTTGAACCCCATGCATTCTATAAACATATTATAACATCTGCATTATATATTTATATATCTTGAAATTATTAAAAAGATGCGAGATTTGGAACATTTTTATAACTAGAGTGAGTAAATATTGACAATAAGTATTTAAAGACCTTTGCATAGACAACTTTGACAGTCTTTGAGATTACTTATTTTTTGTGCTTATTCTTTTGTTTAGAAATTAAGTATTTACAAGTTATTTAAAGTCGGCAAATAGGTTTTTGATGGTTTACTTATTTTGTGAAAAAATACAATAATACTCGTAAAAAAATAATTCGATAGAGATTTTCAACCCAATTCATGCATGAAAATAAGCAGGGAAATAGAAATAAACAAACAAATAAATAAATAAAATAATCTAGACACTCTCTTGACGCATAATGCTATAGCCTCCAGATTATTTATTCCTATTTCCTGATGGAAAAATGATTGTTGTTCCAAGTTTTTGTGTTGTTGTGTTTATCATCTCAAAAAAAATTTATGTCTTCCTTCTTTCAAAATAAAAGGGAGGTGGAGGTTTTACAAAGGGGATCTTCTTCCGGTATTTATTTATTTATTTATTTTTTTGTTTTTTTATTTTTTTAAATTTTGTTTATATAAAAAAACTATAAACTTGAAAGTATGAAACATAAAAAATAAAGTTTGATAAGTCAAACACTTAAAACTGTAAGAAATACGGAACAGAAACTGACAAAAAACTATGTTGAATTGAAACAAAAACAAGACAGACGAAATTTTTACCAAACCCCTCTTATATCATATCATAGGTGGTCCCTACAGTATAAGGGTGTCATTCGGGCTGACCCGACCCAAACCCGACCCGAGTCAATTCGGGTCGGGTCAATCGGGTTCAAAATTATATTCGGGTCAATCGGGTCAACCCGAGTTCTAAACAAGGTCCGGTTCGGGTATGTTTCTTTAGCCTTCACCTGACCCGATCCCGACTTGAAGCCGACTAACCCGACTCAACAACACTCTTACATGTAAAAATATTCGGGTTGACCCCAAACCCGAATTGACCCGACCCGAGTTGACCTGAACCCGAATTGACCCGACCCGAGTTCAACAAAGTCGAGTTCGGGTATGTTTTTTTTAAAGTTTGACCCGATTTGACCCGACCGAGTTGACTCGAACCCGACCGGGTCAACCCGAATAACACCTCTACTACATTATATCCCTTCCTTAATCATGTGATGATTAGAAGTGAAGAAATGAATATGATTACAATTGATATGAAGTGGATTCCAACTGTCATGTATGTTAGGGTTAACAGGATGAATTAGGAATAAAAATTAGGAGCGTTACTCATTTCCATATAACCAGTGGTAATTTACACTTGTAAAACGTTACGTTACACCTTCGTTCTCCTATAAACCATTGCAATTCGAAGATTTCTTGTTAAGATTGAATGTTCTTTTTTCTTCTTGTAAAATTTTCAACCAAACATGATTTATTTGTCAGTTCACGCCATAGCGGCTTGGTGTTATGTGCAAGGGAGTCTTTACTTTGGCGTTGAAGTCATGTTTGTGTACATTAATAACTCTATATTATTGTTACCTTTTAAGTTGCGTGTTGCGAACATCGAAAATGATTCTTCACCCTCGATGATGTAACTTTTTCTTTTCTTTTTTCTAAAATCTTATTTAAGTTTCTGAAGTATTGTGGCACAAAGTTATTGGTCCTCTTTCTTGTGGCACTAGCCTTGGAATTTAAGCTCAAGTTAACTGATAAGCAAAATAGGCCCGATATATAATAGTCTATTCTGTTACTAATTTAGACAATAGTCACTTATTTCTGATAACTACTACTCTACTATGGCCTTGATAAAATATTGCCTTTATTGAAATTTATGTTTTCCTATTGGATAGATTTGTTTTTGCATTGATAACAAAACTGAATGTCGGCAAATTTGGAATGATAAAAGCAAAATCAAATTGCAAGATACGGGAAACGACGGTTGAAGGTGGTATCATGCGTCAGATTAAAATTATACATTTTCTTACGACACCCGACAGCTCCTTTAATCTTTAAATTCTTTATGTTTGTTTTTGGACAGCTGACTAAGGCTTTTTATTCTCTTTAAATCAAATGCCACTCTCACACCTTCAACTCGTCATCATTACTAAATATATTGGATATTCTTATTAGTTAAATTCTGTCTAAACACCCTTTATTACGTATCTTGATTCCTTTGGGTATACGGATGTTTATTAAATTCGTGTGAGTTTAATCTGTCGAGAAACATCCATTCATTAAGAATAGCTTTTTGTATTTCTTTAAAAACGACGAAAATCACGAAGACCTTACTCTACACGTTATTTATATTGGGACATGAAGTTCACTTTATCTGAACATCCAAATATTATGAGTAACATTAAGAGTAGCATTTTGTAGATTACACAATTTTAAATTTATATTATTTCAATTGTCAAATAGGTTGTAAACTTAATCTGAACTGATCTCTTTTCAGGCTTCCGCACCTTAAATTCAAGAAATATTGAGGTTCGGGTTATCAGGGTTGAGGGGCCTCCCGAGTTTAGAGGTACTAAGATAAAATAGAAAATGGATCCTCAAAGAACACTCGTAAATCAACAGTATTAAAGGAAAAATACAGTGAGAAGTGTCTATATAAAATGAGGACCTATATGCTACGCCTGATTTTTCGACGTCATTTTTCTATTGGGAAATTTATTTTTTTATGAAAAGAACCAACTGATGACATACAAAAACAACAATATGATATATATATTAAAAAAAACACAACTCTCATGTTGTCTTTTCTTTCCATTTTCAAAACATTACTCGAAAACTACACAATTTCTTTTTGGAACACCTTAAGGGTGCGTTTGGTAGAGAGAAATTCAGAGAAAAGAAAAATGAAGTAGAGAATAGAATCTCAGAGAATGAAATCAAGAGAATTTTGTTCAATTCTAATGTTTGGTAACAACAGAGACAATTTAGAAATGAAAAAATTTTATTTAAATAATATTTTGTCTAAATAAAATTCTTAAAAATATTTAAAAACATTATTTAAAAAAAAATATATCTTTTTTAATTTCTTTTTAAAATTATGTACTTTCTTTAAAAAAATATTAAAAAACTTATTTTTTAAAATGTATTTACTTAAAAAACTTGTTTTTATAAAAATATTTTTAAAATGTATTTATTTAAATTTTTTTTTTTTTTTAAATAATTTTAAACTTATTTTTTTAAATAATTTTTAAAAAAATTTTTTAAATGTAAAAAAAAAAAAAAAAAAAAAAAAAAGAAACATTTTTCAAAAAATTAATCAATTTCTCCAATTTCTCCACAAAATTAAGGAAATGAGGCTACTTAAATTACACTACTCAACTCTCCATTTCCCACCAATTTCTCCAATTTCTCCGCTTTTTCATTTATCTGGCTTACCAAACACGAGAATTAAAGCCATTTCCTTTTCTCTGGCTTTATTTCTCTGTACCAAACACACCCTAAATTTATTAGAAAGATCAAACACAAGGCAATATTCAAATTAGAAACAAGTCAAGTGAAATACAAGAAAAAACACCACCATACAAATCCCAAAAATTAAACCCAACATACCAAGCTGCAACGAATCAATACTCATACTCTCATAGTCCAAGATAGATTTAGAACTCAATTGCTCCAGCTCAAAGACTTTTTGCGGCTCCTGTAGTATATACAATTTAAATTATGAAAACACGATGCTTTCAATTTTAAAACAAAGGAGGTAACATGTGGTAGCGGAAGCAATCTTGGTTCTTGAGTGCTTAACAAGCAAGCAATGCAAACTTCTAAGTTATATACCCTTCTCGGCAATCTCGATAAGCTCAACAACTAAGGATGCAAAGGAGTACAAGGTTAGCATAAAGCTAAGTTCGTATAGCTGATTAGACACCATCATAACACTAAACCACTTCAAATTCATGAGCCAAACATCGAATTCTTAATAAAAACACTCATTTACCCAATTTCACCGATTTACTCAAATCCATTTAAACATTTAAGAACACATCAAGCGTTTAGGTTCATCTCGAGATCCTAAAGAGACTAAAACATCTTTCACAATTCCTTAATCTCAAATCACAATATCAATAAAACCTCTTTTAACCTTCTTAAATATTAGCCAACCACAACTTATTTGGGTAAATCACTTGTATGTAAACATAATCTAAGTTTAGTATACATGAACAACAAACACATTATGAACAATTATTTCTTTAAAACTATAACCAAACAAACTTACAATATGGTACTTTAACACACTCGCACACACAACCCATAATTATCATTGTCCAATATTTTCTTTCTTAATGACAATATGATTATCGCATAATCAATCACTTGATTATTCTCTTATTACAAAACCAACCCTTTAACAAATAAACCTTCCAAATCTCACCAAATATTATCACAAACATTCTCTAAATATTCTCATACACATGTTGTAGTTGCACGTACTATTTGTCTCCTTACATTCCAACATTCTTCACATCAACTTCTTTTTCACCACATTCTCTCTTAACCACCTACAATCAAACACATCACCACTTTACTATTTACTTTCTTCTCCAACTCTATCTTCACACACATAAAGCTTTCTATACACTCAACACACTTCACTCTCTCACTTAGGCACCCCATCACATCACCACACACACTAGAATTTGAATTTCACACACTACGTCATTCACTCATACACATACTCTCTCATGGCTCCCCTAAAACTCTTCCACATAGTGCGATTAGTGTGTGAGACCGCGATCCACAAACTCACATCCATACACACTAGATTTTCAAATTACACACACTACTCACATACACTCTCATCCTCTCTTACATAGGCTCCCCATCACATCATTCTTACACCACCATCTCTATCATCTCATACACTCTCACAGACACTACAATTCAAATTTCATACACTACACACATACTCTTCTCTTCCTCTCTCATAAGCTCCCCATCACCATCACACATCACATCTAAGCCAACTCATCTCTCTCATCCTCTTATCCTTATGGAATATTCTTTGATACCTTTGGCATATTCTTTCTATCCTAACCATGCCAACACACTTAACCTATCTGTTACACCCCCAATTTCGTGATACGCAGCGGAATTCAAACTGGGTGTTACTTCATGGCACAACAGTCATAACAATAGAAAACGAACTCTAATGGAGTCGTTTTGAAGGATTTATCATTCGATTTATATAAATATCGAGTTTACAAAAATGAGGTCCCAAATGGTTCCATGTTTACAAAATACATTCAATTGATTTTGAATGATAATAAAATTTATAGCCTTCTTGATCTAGTCCTCGCTCTTCCGTGCGACTCCGACATTATGGACGAAATACATGCTTAAAAAATCAACATAAAGGTTGAGTGAAATTCATAGAGTTTGTTTGATGGTTGAACACATTATGTTGGTAGTGTGAGCTATAGACTCACACCAATAGTTTGAAAGCAAAGCAGATATTATTGCACTAAGCTCATGATACCAAACGTTAATACTGTCATATAATAGTAAGCGATGCCCTAATAGGTAATTTGCCATTAAACCTATGGATCTTCAAATATAGTGCGTTTGTTTGCGGACTGGTCAAACAAACGGGATTTGTCATTCGACGGATCTATCCACATTATTCGCGCTCACCGCAAGTGATTAATGGTTCATGATAATAAGGACTTTGGAAATAGTGTACTTAGTGCAACTAATATATTTCAAGTATAATTTGAAAGCAATGTGTTCGATTTAAAATAAAGCATGTATCTCCCCCAAGGGTTTGTAAAACAATTAAGTAATAGAAAGTGGGGCTATGAACTCACCTCAAAGTAAATGATATCAAATGTATAATGAGAATGATGGATATGCCGTGAGAACTTCTACGAGCAACCTAGAATAGGATGTTGCGACTTAGGTTTGGAATAATGTTTAGGAAAACATAAACCATCCTATATACGTCTCTATGTTGATCATGATGTAGTACATGGTTTTTGTGTATGTTGTTTATAGAAATGGTCTACTTGTGAAAACGAGTTTAGTTTATAGATATCGTACTACCGTTCGGGCCATCATAATTCAGAGGTCATGCAATAAACGTCGAGGAGCTAGGACACTTTAAATCGTAAATCCAAAGAACTCGTCGACACGTTTTACTCAAATGAAACCCTCACATGAAGCTCCCTAGTTTTGTAGCACTTAGTAGATACAACATATGTTTTGAGTGAAGATTGTTATAACATAAAGTTTATCATGTTTTTAATAAGTATCTAGTTTTACAAGTTCTCGTCGTTTTCATAAATATGATCACCTTAGTTAACGGTCTTGGGTAAACAAGCCTTAAGGCTTTAGCCATGGCCTTGCCGTGACTTTGGTCTTGACTACCATGGTCTTGAGACTTAGCTTTGGCCTTATCCGTAGCCGTGGTCTTGGCTTATGGCCATTAGGCCTCTTGGTTTGCTTTAGTTGTGACAAAAGTATAGTTTTGAGACTATATTTCTGACAGTTTCGCTTTTTGAAAGATTTATGGCTGTTTAAGCGTTTTCAAGGTCCGAGCTTCTTTGAAATCGAAGGAAACGTCATTCGAACAACTTTTGTGTTTTAACTTTTGATGATTCGGACCGAAGTACCATTTTAGAATCGGCGAAATTCAAAAGAAAGAAGCTATTGGCGGTTCGGCGTTTTGGTTTTGCTAACTTCTTTTGGCTATAACTTTTGACTCGTTTGTCCGTTTCGGGTGATTCAAATTGTTACGTATTTGTTTTAATATTATCTACAAGAATATGAAAAGTATCAGATCTATATGTGGTCGATTTTGTGGAAACTTTGTACAAAAGTTTATCATTTATACACTTACTAACCCAAGTTTAACATATAGGTTCTTATAACTTGTTTTAAAGATTTTTGTACATCATGATCCAACATAGTAACTATATATATAGCATGAAATAGTTAAGATTATGAATAATAAAGATGAGATGATGGTGGTGATAAGTTGCTTACAACTTTTGGCTTTCAATAGAGTAACTAGTAAGGATCAGACATTGATTGATCGCTTAAGACTTTGGATTGAGCTAGCTTTCCACACCTTGGCACCCTTGAAAACTTGAAAAGTTAGTGATGAAGTACTAAGTGACTTGAGTGGATTTAAACTCAAGAAGATCACTTAAACTTGCTAGAGATTTGATGAAGTAGCTTGATCTTTGGAACTTCCTTGCATAAACTTGAAGTTTATGGATCAAATGATGGAAGATATGAAGGATTTGTGATGTGAACGACCAAGAACAGTTTTTGAAGATGTTTAGGATGTATTTTACTTCCTATTTATAGGAGGGTAAGTTTGGTTAACCATATATTGGGTTAAATATTAACCATGGTTATGTTAGGACACTTGTAATGATCTAAAGGAACCATGGTTAGGATGATGCCACCAAAATGATGACTCCCCCCCTAGGTCGGCCAAGACATGATGAGATGACTTAGGTGGATAGTCTTGATCTTATCTTGAGTTTAGAGCATGATTTGGTTCCGTTAAATGCCAACCGTAAGTCGTTTAGCCATAAAACGTAAAACCGGGTATCGTAAAAATACGAAACCTGTAGGAATGATGAAAATCATCATTATACTCCATATAAAAATATAAAATGGGTGATAAGTCTCATTGGGTGCAAAACGCTTAAAGTCGGAAATACGGGTCAAAATCGCGTAATCGCGGTTTATCGAAAAGAACGAAATTTGGAAACGACCGTGAATTTATTTAGAATAGACTAAAATTAGTTTAAAAGTGATATGAGATGTTAAAATATGGTTTTCGTCATACTCGGGATAACTACGCTTATTCGTGAAGTTTAAAAGTTACGCGATTTATACAAAAATGTAGAACGTATAAGGTTAATTCCTTTATGGTCAAAGGAGGAGGAAATATGTTTGACTTTTCCAAAAATGTAAAAGTTTCAAAAACATATTAGAAACACAGTTGATAATGCTACACGCGTCGTTCAGGGTCAAAGGAACTTCCTTTTCGTCGAGCAAGTTTTTCAACACCCTAGGCAGTGAACCTAACCGTTGTAGTGTAGTATTAGGGTAAGCCACGGGTATTGATATCATTCTCTAGGGGAATAGGAATGCTAGTGAGAAGTTACTACGCTAAGGTTGGGGTTGAGGAAGATTATTTTTTTCTTTTATAATTTTTAAGGAAAGGAAAGGTACGAATCTCGGGTTTGAATTTGGGGGTTGGTATTTCACCGATTACTATACTTATCTAATTATCTAATCTAAGGTGTATGTAGTCTATGTCTAATTAATGTGTGCTCGTATGATAGTTTAAAGATGTGTTTACTTAGGTTTTACTACTCCTTAATTATCTCCTATTGGTGGTTGAATTGTCACGTCCTTATTCCTAGTTGCGTTGTGTGTCTAAGGTTGTAGGGTATGCGTTTCTCCCTACTCTTTGAACTTACCAAAGGGTCTCGTCTACAAAACCCACTAGGGATAATAAACTCTTACTCTAAGGCACTCTTTGGATGGTTTAGCTTACAACTACTCAAGGAGTCGTATTCTAAGGTTCACAAAGATTTAATCAAGCATTAAGTACACAACGAATGACCTATCGCATTACTAGATCATTAATCAACTAAGATAAGAGACAACCAATCAATATTCAATAATCAAGTTTCATATTCCTAAGCAAACACACAAGTAAATTAGCGGACATGGAAAACATGCAAGCATACACACAAATAATCAAAGACATAATTGTATTAATGAAGTAAAACACTTATCTTGATGTAAGATAGGGTTTGGAACCCTAAAATCTTGTACAAGACGACCTTGGTTCGGTTTAGGTTTTACTTCAAAAGACTACACACCAAATCTTGAAAAATTCGGATTCTATATATAATATTACATCTGCGCGGCGTCACCTTATGTTTTGTGACGCCGTCGTGTCGCCGTCATTAGGGTTTCGTCTTGGCTACGTTAGACTTGCGACGGCGTCACCTTATGCTTGTGCGCCGTCCTCTTGACTTCGGCGCGTCCTCTTGACCGGCGCCGTCGGATTACATCTAGGCCGTGCGAGTTGCGACGGCCTACTCTTTTATAACTTGACGTCGTCACTTGAAAATAGGAGTTTGGCTTACGTCCGTCACAAAAATCCTCCGACGGCGTCCAATTAACACCGACGTAATCACCTTATGTTTTCAATGACTTTGAGTGTCTCGATTCGACTTTGGCCATTTTCTTCAGATATTCGCGCATTTTCGTCCAAATAAGTGCCATTCCAAAGCATTTTGCCTTCAAGAGACCTAAAAAGTGAAAATGAGCGATATTAAGCAATAACGGATACAAAAGTGATCAAATAAGGGCTTAAATGACCCTAAAAAGGTACATTTTAAAACCTTATCAAATATCCCTACACTTGGTATTTGTTTGTCCTCAAGCAAATGTGATTTTAGCCAATTAATTTATAAGTTAGAGGTCATGAAGCATTCGTTCAAAACGGTCCACAACACATATAAGCCCATAAAAGTCATAAAACACGAAATCACATACTAGCACCTCACATGGGGTGTTTGGATACTCACATTTCTCTCGGTGTATATGAAATATAACAAATTGGAAATGGAAGATAAACACTCATTAACGGTCCTAGTACATAGATTACCATAGGCTTGAGAATAGATCAAACCTCCATCGCTTTGGCGTAAGCACCTAGGAAAGACTATCAAAGAGGTCTTTAAAGGGTTGTAATGTTAGGCTTACGGTAGGAAACAAAGGGTTTGGTGGGATAGGCTATATAGTGGTGGCAAGTCAAAATCTCTTATGTTACAAGCATACGAAGAATGGCGTTGCTAAGCAAAGAGTCGAAACTCTAAACTCTAGCTAACTGAAATAAACAAACATAAATTTAAAGAATAGATGTATGTGTTTTTTTTTTTTTTTTTTTTTTTTTTTTTTTTTTTTTTTTTACTCTATTTTTTTTTTTTCTCTTTTCTTTTTTTTTCGATTTTTTTTTTTTTATAATATATTTTTTTTCATACACTTTTACTCTACCATCCTCTACGGTAACATCAAAATGATAGGGATTTATAGGCACCTCCTTACACTTGAGTTTTATTACTCTAACACTAATTTGACTGAATTGAAAAGATCAAAACACTTGGGGTACATTATTACGCAAACAAAGGGAATTTGAATTTAACGTTCCCTTCCGTTATTTTATAAACTTTAACTTTTCCCATGAATCTCAATCGTCCCAAAAGCGTATACAAAGGATATGACTCGACTTAGCAACTCATGCAAGCAACCGATAATTGAACTAAGGGTTTAGGGTGATAACATGAATGCACTAAAAGTGAGTGCATACAGGGTAGGCTAAGGCGATTTGGGTGTATATTTGGGGTGGGGTGTAAACAATGCTCTTCATTGATATTCGGAAAACCGAAACATCACGAGAACCGCGAAAAGATAGGCTCGAGGGGTTAACTAGGGGTATCGTGTACTAAAGATGAGTACAACGCAAAGGGTGTGGGGAATTACTCAACCAATGTGGAAGAAGTAATTATATTACGGGTATCAAACAAGGGTTATCCTAATGCCTCTTATCATTTAGTTATTCCTAACTACACAAGTGTAGTCTTACTAGTGATCTCGGAATGCATCACAAAACAAGTTCTAGAATCTAATATACTACGGTTCACACTCTAAGCATTGAAGATGAATGCTTTTAATTCCTACTAATCTAAGGCGATCCTCGCATTTTGGGTGGAATTTAGGTGGTAAAGGGTTTTGTGCTAGTCATGCAACTTCCTATCCGTGAGACGCTTTTGTTAAGACTAATGGCCCACTCTTATATGTCATGAAAATTTTAAATTTGGTGCCAAAATTACCCTAACCGACATTTTCTCATGGTTTATTACACAAATACAATTGACAAAGCAAATAATCAAGGATAAGCATAGTTTCAAAGTTCCGTTTATTTTCCTCCTACACTTAAACCGAACATTGTCCCCAATGTTCCCGAAAGTATCAAAGTTATGATAATTGGAAGGTAATTAAAAATGAAAGAAACTAGTACTCCCCTGATTAGCTCGGTAGGATCCGTGTGTGAAGTAGTGGTTAAATCCTTTATAATATATAAGACTCGATTTATGCGTGAAAAACTCCTTCCAATCTTATGTAACTTCTTCTTGATAAATTAAACCTGCACACTTGAAGAAAACAAACGAAACCTTCGCGTAAAATCGGCGGTAATAATATATATAAGACTCGATTTAAACTAGGATATAATGCTTGTGGAATGGATGTTTACAAAATTTATGGAAAATTAAGACACGAAAATTCCAATTTTTTTTAAGTAGCTCGAAAACGAGAAAAAGTAATCTGTTGTTTTACTCCTTCCCGACGCCGTCAGTTGCGATCTGACGCCGTCGGTTATCGACAAAAAGCGGTCTGCGATTTTCTAGAAAAATTACGGAAAATTTACATCTTTAGAATCGGAAAAATTTCTACAAAACATCCATTATGACTCGATACAAGCATTTGACTCGAACAAACACACACATATATCTTTTAATGAATTGTTATTCTCATGTTTACGTTTCTTTGGCGTGTGTAATCCTCCCTACACTTATCCTTTATGTAAAATACCTTTATATGCAATTAAGACGAGGTTAAAAACAAAATAAAACATTTTTACAAATTTAAACATGAGAATAAACAATCAATAAATGACATATGACACTAACAAGCAAACAATTAAGCAAGGGTTGCCTCCCATGAAGCGCTTTTCTTTATTTAAGAGTCTTGTAGCTAGAATCGTAGTCATGCTCCTACGTGACCTCATTACCGCCACCTTCTTCTAAAACAATATCCTCATCGTTCACCATTTCATTATTATCCAACTGATAATGCTTCACCCGTTGTCCATTAACGGTGAATTCTCTTCCATCGTGGTCTAGTAGTACCACCGCTCCATTGTTCATCTGCTTTCTTACTGAAAAGCGTCCATACCATCTCGATTTGAGTTTTCCTGGGAATAATCTCAGTCTTGAATTATACAAGAGCACCTTATCTCCTTCCAAAAACTCTTTAGGACTCTTTATTCGTTGATCATGCCATTTTTTTGCCCTTTCTTTGTATGTGATTGATGATTCATACGCTTCCAGCCTTAGTTCATCTAATTCTTGAAGCTGTAAGAACCGATTTGACCCTGCTTCAGAATAATCCATATTGCAGGCCTTAAGTGCCCAATATGCATTTTGCTCAAGTTCAATAGGGAGGTGGCACGCCTTCCCATATACCAAGCGAAAAGGGGTTGTTCCGATAGGTGTTTTGTAAGCAGTTCTAAATGCCCGAGTGCCTCATCCGGTTTGAATGCCCAATCTTTTCTATTACGGTGGACCATCTTTTCAAGTATCCGCTTTAATGCCCTATTTGTGTTTTCTACTTGTCCATTCGTCGAGGATGATATGCGTGAGAAAATCTATGTGGGACGCCATACTTCTTCATCACCTTTTCCATTTGAGCATTGCAAAAGTGAGTCCCTCTATCACTGATCAATGCCTTGGGAATCCCGAATCGTGTGAAGAGGTTTTTAAGAAAATGGATAACTACCCTCGCATCATTAGTCCTAAGGGCTTGAGCCTCTACCCATTTGGATACATAGTCAATAGCCACGAGAATGTATTCATTTCCCCCGGAGGATGGAAAAGGTCCCATGAAGTCTATACCCCAAACATCGAATATTTCGCAGACTTGGATATAGTTCTGAGGTGATTCATCCCTTCGCGAGATGTTTCCTGATCGTTGGCATGCATCACACGTTTGAATTAATCTCTTAGCGTCTCGAAAATGGTAGGCCAATAGAATCCGCATCGAAAACCTTTCGTGCCGTGACATTACACCATGATGTCCTCTAGATGGTCCCGCATGACATTCTTCGAACTCGATCAACCTCTCTACCGCCACACAACGTCGAATGATTTGATCGGGCATATGCGAATAGGAAGGGCTCATCCAGTAATGTTTTAGCGTAGTGAAGAATTTCTTTTATCTTGCTTGGTCATGTAATTTGGCAAAACCCTCTTGACGGTAGTTAGCATAATCCGCATACCATGGCTCAATTTCCTTAATGGCCATTAGCCGTTCCTCGGGAAAAGAGTCGCGAATCTCGGTATGATCAAATTTCTCAAGATCGGGGTTTTCAAGCGTGATAGATGATCGGAGATTTTCATTTCTTTATCTCGAATTTCAATGTCAAATTCTTGAAGTAATAAGATCCACCTAATGAGTCGGGCTTAGCATCTTGTTTTGAAAACAAGTAGCGTAAGGCGGAGTGATCGGTGAAGACGGCGGTTTAGAGAGAACGAGATATTGCTCGAACTTATCGAAGGAAAAACTACGGCTAAGAGTTCTTTCTCGGTGGTCGTGTAATTCTCTTGCGCTACATTCATGGTTTTGCTAGCATAGTAGATTGGTTGAAAATGCTTCTCTTTCCTTTGGCGAGCACGGCGCCAAAGATAATCACTAGCATCACACATGATTTCGAATGGCTGAGACCAATCAGGGGTGACCATTATAGGTGCCTGAGTGAGGTCTGTCTTTAGTCGGTTGAATGCTTCCTTGCATTCTACAGAAAAATCAAAAGGAGCATCCTTAACAAGAAGTTGTGTCATTGGCCGAGCAATTTTCGAGAAGTCTTTAATAAACCTTCGATAAAAACCCGCATGACCTAGAAAGCTGCGAATGGCTTTAACGGTGGTAGGATAGGGGAGTTTGGAGATTGCTTCGATTTTTGCTCTATCGACCTCAATTCTATTCCCAGAGACTTTATGCCCTAAGACAATTCCTTCTTTTACCATGAAATGACATTTTTCCCAATTTAAGACCAAATTAGTTTCCTCGCATCGGTTTAACTTCTTCCTAAGGTTGGAAAGACAAAGGTCAAAGGAATTTCCACATACCGAAAAATCATCCATGAAGACTTCCATGCTGTCCTCAATTAATTCGTGGAATATGACCATCATACATCGCTGAAAGGTAGCGGGTGCGTTACATAACCCAAAGGGCATTCGCTTGTAGGAAAACGTCCCGTAGGGGCATGTAAATGTAGTTTTTCCCGATCTTCGAGGCAATGGAATTTGGAAATATCCCGAAAAGCCATCAAGGAAACAGAGTATTCATGCCCGCCAACCTTTCGAGCATTTGGTCAATGAATGGCGAGGAAAATGATCTTTCCGGTGGCATCATTCAACTTTCGTAGTCAATATGTATACGCCAACCAAGAATCGCCCTTTGCGGCACCAACTCACCCTTTTCGTTCTTCACAACCGTCATTCCTCCTTTTTGGAACCACTTGACTGGTGACCCATGGGCTATCTCGATATGGGGTAGATGAGACTGCACGGAAGCTTGATGACCTCCTTTTCACTACCTCCTTGATATTAGGGTTAACTCGCTTTGCGGTTGAACGGTTGGTTTGTAATCTTCTTCCATGAGGATTTTTAGAGCATGAATGTAGAATCAATTCCATAATGTCGGCAACACTCCACGCGATCACTCCTTTGTACTCTTTTAAAACTTCCAAGAGTTTCTCTTCGACTAGTAGTTAGCGAGGAGCTTATGATGATGAGGAGTTGGTCCTCTCTCAAGGAAGGCATATTCCAGTGACTCGGAGATCTTTTAGTTCTAGGAAGGGGTTCTTTGATTGATGGTTTTAGCTTGTTTTATGGCTTTGAAGCTCAATAGGTTCAATTTCTTCCCTACGTGGATAAAAGGAAACAAATTTCAACCATCTCAATTTCATCGTCATTGATATTGTGTTGTTATCATTATTCATGAATTGCTTAATAGATACTCGCCAATGCACCATCTATGTCATCAACTTCCTCAACAAAATATACGGGTGATCGCAGGAGGAGGAATGGCTCATAGAATCCTTGATGTCGAAGGTTAAGCTCTCTGACCCCACTCGTAAGGTGAGTTTACCATCATGAACATCAATGATGGCACGAGTCAGTAGCCAAGAAAGGTCTTCCAAGGATTATTGGACCGAGTTATCTTCCTCCATTTCTAAAATCACGAAATCAACTGAAACTTGAATTCTCCTACCCTTACAAGAACATTCTCACAAACCTCAATGGGATATTTGATTGATCGGTCGCCTAATGGATACTCATCCCGTTGGTTTCACCGAATATCCGAAGTTTAAGAAACAGGAGTGAGGCATCGTGTTAATGCTTGCCCTAAGATCCGCCAAGGCGTTTTCATAAGCGCCTATAGAGCAAGGAATGGTAAACCGCCCGAATCTTCTTTCTTCTTGGCGTGATTTTCGGATGATAGCCAACATTCTTCTCCTAATGATATCAACCCTTCAAGTTTCTTCCGATTAGATATTAACCTCTTGAAGTATTTGCTATGTTCAGAATGTGATAGAATACATCGAGGAGTGGTATGTTGACGGATGTTTGTTTCAAATAAGACAATATTCTTTCATTGTCTTCTTGACTTTTGATTCTTTAGATGAGAGGATTAGGAACCGTGCGAGAGTTGGTCTTGGGTCGGTCGGTGTTTGTGGAGGGGACCGTGAGGGTTGAAAGGGTTCGAGGACTTGCCTCACTTCCAACACAGTTCCTTGTGGTGGGGTTCCGTCGGGATGCGGGATCCTTAGTCGTAGTTCCCGATCGAGTGGTAATGGCGCAAGTTGGATCGTGAAGGGCGGGCCAGATCCACTTATTCGTTCGTGGAGGTTGGCGAATTGGCTTTCTAATTAAACTTGCTGCTCTTGGATAAATTCCTCAAGACCTTTTAAGAGTGTGGTCCCTTCCATGGTAAACTGCCCGAGTTCTTCTTCAAAGGCATCACGGATGGTGTATTCAGATCCTTCCTTCCTTCCGCCTCGCATTTCGATTGCCCTGTGGATCACATTCATTGTTTTGATAGAACGTGAGGAGTGAAGGGTCATCATAAATATCATGATTGGAAAGGAAGACGCTCTCATTGCGTGTGTCATCACACTCATCACTCTCGTGTGGCCTCCACGATGTCGACATGAGGTATGGGTTAATTAGCCTTTTTGGTTCGGCGATTTTGTGAGGTATGCAAGTTTCTTCTGCTTTCTTAATCCGATCGTCAAGAATAACTCTTCATTCGAGAAGGTAGAGATACTTAGCGCTCTCACCGCTCATTCCAATGGTCGCCTTGGTATTGAATGTATTCCTCAATGCGGTTCCACCCTTCTTCGCAGTGAGGTTCGCAATTCTTCGCCATTGAGAAATCAATCCTTTTTATCCTTTCGGGAGACATTGTCGTAAAAGATTTGAACAAGCAACCAAAGGTTGATACCATGGTGTGGGGCTTGTTGAATAAGATCTTTGTAACGACTCCAGAGGTAGTGATAGATTCTCCATCCGCTTGATGGAAGTGCGAAATTTGCTCTAATTGATGCGCTTCTTCGGGGAAAGAACTTCTTGGTGAACTTGGTTGTGAGTTGTTCCCATGTGAAAATGGACCTTGGAGGAGCTTATCGAGCCACTCCTTGGCTTGCCCTTGAGAGAAAATGGGAAAACCGAGTCTAGATGTCTCCTTGGATGCCCGCTTAAGCATAGATAGCATCAACAATTTTTAAAAGCTGCTTGATGTGGTGGATTGGGTTTTGTTTGTGGGATCCATGGAATTGACATGCATTTTGGATCACCCAAATGTCGAGGCATGCGTTACCTCATTGACTTGCTCAAGGATGACAATGGCACCGTGAATCCAGATATGAGGGGAAGAGTATTCCCGAGGATTTTGCTTCAGGAGGATTAATGGGTCCATTGACCGGAGTGGCGGTGAATTTCCTCGTCATTTTGGCTTAGATCGTCAATGATGATGGTTTCGTGGGATTGTGGGGAATGAGGGACTCTTCATCGATGTGACTTCATCAAAGTTGATAGAAGTGCCATAAGGTTCGAATCATGGAGAGCTTTTCTTCGCTATTAAGCTCTCTTCGGGTTCCCAAAAGGTTCAAGAAGAGTTTTGGTGGAGCTGCGGGTTCTAAGTTGTCTAAGGGGTTGGTAGGGAAGTGGCAGTTGGTTATCACCTTCCATGATGAAAAGTGATGGGATTACGAACAAAGGTCACGAAGAAGGGGATAGACTAAGAGAAAGCTAAAAATGAAAAAAAGTTTACTTGATAGAATCATAAAGAAAACCTAAACGAGGTGGACTACTAACTAGCTATTCTATTCCCCGCAGCGCTTAAAACTTGATAACGCCACACGCTGGTTCGGGGTCAAAGGAACTTCCTTTCGTCGAGCAAGTTTTTCAACACCCTAGGAAGTGAACCTAATCGTTGTAGTGTAGTATTAGGGTAAGCCACGGGTATTGATATCGTTATCTAGGGAATAGGAATGCTAGTGAGAAGTTACTACGCTAAGGTTGGGGTTGAGGAAGATTATTTTTTTCTTTTATAATTTTTAAGGAAAGGAAAGGTACGAATCTCGGGGTTTGAATTTGGGGGTTGGTATTTCTACGGATTACTCTACTTATCTAATTATCTAATCTAAGGTGTATGTAGTCTATGTCTAATTAATGTGTGCTCGTATGATAGTTTAAAGATGTGTTTACTTAGGTTTTACTACTCCTTAATTATCTCCTATTGGTGGTTGAAATGTCACGTCCTTATTCCTAGTTACGTTGTGTGTCTAAGGTTGTAGGGTATGCGTTTCTCCCTACTCTTTGAACTTACAAAAGGGTCTCGTCTACAAAACCCACTAGGGATAATAAACTCTTACTCTAAGGCACTCTTTGGATTGTTTAGCTTACAACTACTCAAGGAGTCGATTCTAAGGTTCACAAAGATTTAATCAAGCATTAAGTACACAACGAATGACCTATCGCGACACTAGATCATTAATCAACTAAGATAAGAGACAACCAATCAATATTCAATAATCAAGTTTCATATTCCTAAGAAAACACACAAGTAAATTAGCCGGACATGGAAAACATGCAAGCATACACACAATAATCAAAGACATAATTGTATTAATGAAGTAAAACACTTATGTTGATGTAAGATAGGTTTGGAACCCTAAAATACTGCATAAGACAGCCTTGGTTCGGTTTAGGTTTTTACTCCAAAAGACTACACACCAAATATTGAAAAATTCGGATTCTATATATAATATTACATCTGACGGCCACCTTATGTTTTGTGGCCGTCGTGTCGCCGTCATTAGGGTTTCGCCTTGGCCACGTTAGACTTGCGGCGCGTCACTTTATGCTTGTGACGCGTCCTCTTGAATTCCGACGCCGTCCGGATTACATCTAGGCCGTCGAGTTGCGACGCCTACTCTTTTATAACTTGACGTCGCCACTTGAAAATAGGAGTTTTGGCTTCGTCCGTCACAAAATCCTCCGACGGTACGCAATTAACACCGACGCCACCTTATGTTTTCGTGCACTTTGAGTGTCTCGATTCGACTTTGGCCATTTTCTTAGATATTCACAGATTTTGGTCCAAATAAGTGCCATTCACGATTTTGCCTTCAAGAGACCTAAAAAGTGAAAAGGAACGATATTAAGCAATAACGGATACAAAAGTGATCAAATAAGGGCTTAAACGACCCTCCAGAATATATTAATTTTCACATACACATCAAACCATAACAACAAGATGGCGTATAAGTGGAATTCTAGAGAGAAAGTTAGAGGTTTAGGGAACTTTAGTGAGAGAAAGAAAATTTTATTATGAGCTCCAACTCTACCTTGGAAGGTAGAGAGTATTTATAGTCTTACAATAAAACGCCACACAACGGGTCGTGGATCGTGCATACAATGGGTAAAGACCCGTCCGTCCTCCACGGTGTTACTTAACTAAATACTACTTAACTTAAAATAGCTACGACTACGAGCTTTTAATGATTACATATACTGAGGTGACCGACTCTTTAATACACGGAATTTCTAATTCCTAACAATCTCCCAAGGAGGTCACCTCAATCATGTACTAAAATTACATTGAATACTGATAGATATTACATTAACAATTGTTCTTGCATTCTTGATGTAGTACTTTGCTCCTAAGCTCGTAGTCATTGATTCTTCACATTGCATGTTTGGTTACTCCAAGTGGAGGTCTTTATTGATCCACGTGATAATAAATTTGAGCCGACTCTTGAGATCATCACTAACAAAATCTCGAGACATCCATTGTGATGTTGTGACTTTAGGACCGACATGCTCACATTCTCGATCATGATATCTTCTCATCGAGTTGGAAGCTTTAGTTGATTCATGATATTGGCGCAGCAGAGCGTAAGCTTGGAGTGAAAATATCGAGTCATTGATGCACTAATCATGATTTCTTTTGAGTTGAATGTGTTAAGTGAGCATGCGGCTATGGATTGACCGCTTCATTTCGATCATTTGCAAACTTCGCGCGTACTGCATACAACAGATTAGCAATAGATCGCACGAAAGTGTCTTTGATCACTTTTGTTGAATCGAGGTACATGGCCCGGTTCCCGCTGATCAAGACATGTACCGCCTGTGATCGGTATAATTCAAGAATTTCCTTGATGTGGTTTCGAATGCTCTAGTCGTTCTCAAACCGGAACATCTCAAAGAAGACAACACGGAGTGAGTGAACCAAATAATTTTAAGTCCACCGATTGATGAAAGAGATTTGAAAAACAATCGTGTATTGCTCAATAGAAATTGTTTTGCAATACAACGAAGGTTTTATTGAAAATCAATTATCAATCATAAAACACCTTTTGGTTTGAAAATGAGTACACGGTCGATGTGCTAAAGAAAAGAGTTGTTAAGCACAAAGACCGGTTTTTCAAAGGTATCCGTCAATCCATATCTCGAACTGTGATTGATTCAAGAGATTGAATCGCCCATTGTTTCTGTTCAATTGTCACATGGTTGATCTATATAATAGATCTCGCATGCCACCTACCAGAGCTTGTTTGATGTTGGCTCCGAAGGCTTTCCATCTTCATTGTGAATATGTAAACACATCACTCGGATGTTCGAAATACCACAAGGATAATGCGAGGACTCAAGATATAATCTCTTCCACATTGTGTGAAACAGAGAGTCTTCATTGAAGGTGTCCTAATGAGATTTATTGATGATCTCGAGGCTCTAGACTCAATTTTGTGCATATTTGGATCATGTGTGGGAGACTAGGGAGAGGGTCTCCTTCTTCAATATCAACAATCTCTAAGAGAAAGTCGATAGATAATGTCGGTTCCCCATGAGAATGAAACAAGCCCTTTAAGAGGAACTTGAGTGGTTTGGGAAGTTGTAGTGCAGCGTCCACCGGGTCCATGACGCCTTGTCTTCAATACCGATGTTACCATCGGTAGCATATGAAGTTGAACCCGGTTTCGCCCTAAGGTTGAATAAATGGAGGCTATTTGTTTTCACCCTTTTCTCATTCAATTCTTTTAATTCTTCAACCCTTCAATGCTTACCGAGACTTCATAGCAAGAACCTTGTTGGGTTTGTTCCAAGACTTGCTCGTCTCACCGCACTCTTCCCATATCTTACTTTTCTCCTTTATCATCATACCTAAGGACTTCTACACTAACTAGTGGATTGTCCCCGGTGGATCCCTCCGATTCGGCGGATCATGGGAACCAATACCTAACCTTATCATCCTTATATCACCGCATATAAAGTAAAGTTGGTCGGTCTATTTGGTATTGTTCATCCGCCATTGGAACCAATTGAAAACCATTTGAAAATCAATCCGGATACTTGTGATATATTATCAAAATATTTTGTACCGAATTGTTGTTGATATTTTTAGAACAAGTGCTCCCCTCAACATGTGCATCAAATGTTTGAAATCGTTTTGCACACGGAGGCAAGAGTAAGAATTAACTTATTTGATTACCATTTTCTAAAGATATCAACATCACTTCCCAAATCGAATCAAGTAGATAAAGCATTTTGGGAAGGATGAGATTTTCATGATTTTGCTCCCCTCAATATGTGCCTCGAGATTTGAAAAGAGTTTTGCACATACTAGAGGAACCGCACATTGAGATAAGTGATCACGTTTCAAATCATAGGTTTAAGATAGATGCTCCCCTCAACATGTGCATAAAAATTTGAAATCGTTTGTCACATGTAGGAAGGATAGCATGTACATCTTTATAAAACCATTTACCGAATTATCAGTTTAAATTCAATTTAAATCACACATTCTCCCCCGATCACAATTATCAAATCATTTAAGATTTGTGATCTCTTATTGATTTAAATTAATTTTGAAAGCTTTTAAGGAGAATTGTGACTTTATTATGAAAGCGTTTTAACTGATATTGATCGGATATTAAGACTTTAAACTCCATTGATAAAACATGCATGAATATCTTTTGAAAACAATTTAATGCCAAATAACTTTTTAATTTAATTGAAATCATTCTCCCCCTCAATCAATGACATAGGTTGTTGATTGAGAGATTGATGTATTGACAAATAAGTCTAGATGATTATCAAAATAGAGACCGAGTTATTTTCCAAAGCAATTAGTTTTCAAGAGATAAATGTTTATAGAATCGAGCACGAATTTTGAAAACATGATAAAGTATGGCTCGTTCTTTCTTTGAAAACGGTTCTTGCTGAAATGACAATAAACCATTTATTTTCTTTCTCTCATTTTTTTTTTTTTTTTTTTTTTTTTTATAAATTCGAACAACATCTAAAGTCCCGTGTCATTTCTTTGAATGACAACATCAAAGACCGTAGATATTATCGAACCGAGAAAAACATGACAAATTGACAATATTTTTTGAAGATTTTTGAATTTTTTGATTTTTATTTTTTTTTTTTTTTTTTTTTTTTTTTAATGGATTTTGAAAGTTTTATAATTTTGTATTTTGATTTTCGAATAAATATTTACAAGAGATAGATGAAGATAGACCTTTACTCCTCGTCTTCCTCCTCAAGACGTTTGAGTGTTCTGGTTGAATGCTTTTCAAGCCAAGACGTGGAAGAATAAACTCAAACGTTCTCTTGGAAGAGCTTTGGTGAAGATGTCACTAACCGATATTCGAGACCTCACAAAATAGAGTACCACCACACCTTTTTCTACTTGTTCCCCGATGAAATGATGTCGAATGTCGATATGCTTTGCTCTTGAGTGTTGAACATTGTTGCATGAGAGAGCAATAGCACTTTTATTATCACAAGACAGAGGGATTTTGTTGAATACAAAGCCATAGTCGATAATTGAGATCTCATCCATAAGATTTGAGCACAACAGATGACATGGCTATGTATTCACCTCTGTAGAGGAAATAGAAGTACTCATTTGCTTCTTTGAAGACCACTCACAATCTTATCACCCAAAAACCGAGCACCTCGGATGTACTTGACGAGTATCTTGACACCGCATGATCAAGATTCGCATGATAGTCATTAGTGACATACCGTGTCCTTGGTACCAAAGACCCATATTGATGGTTCCTTGGAGATACCGAAAGTCCTTTTAACCGCTTCAAGGTGACTTTTAGTAGGCTTAGCACGGTATCTAGCACACATGCAAGCAATGAACAAGATGTCTCGGTCTACTAGCAAAGGAGGTACATCGAGGATCCAATCATACTACGATATTTCGCTTTGGTCAATCATGATCCCCGAGTGGTCCTCATCTAGTTTGGTTCGATCAATCATGGGGTGTCAGCAGGTCACTTGAATCAAACCCAAATTTCTTTAAGATCTCGGTTGCATATTTAGATTGATTTATGAAAATGCCTCCGGACTTTGTGAAATTTGTAATCCCAAGAAAATGACATTTGTCCCATCATTGACATTTGAAATTTTGAACTCATTTCATTAGAAAACGATCACATTCCATTGGGTCGATCGAGGCAAAATAATATCATCAACATAAATTTGAACATGAGTTAAATGTTTGCTCGACTTCACGGTGAACAATGTAGGATCAATCGCTCCTTTGCTAAATCCGGTAGATAGAAGAAACTTTGTGATGTATCATACCATGCCCTGGAGCTTGCTTTAAACCGTAAAGGGCCTTCTTCAAACGATAAACGTGAGTAGGATGCTCTTGATTTACAAATCCTTCAGTTGGTCGACGTGAGCGACTTCTTTAAGGTCTCCGCTCGTAAATGCCGCCTTCACATCCATCGATATACTATCATGTTCTTACTAGCAAAGATTAGCCAAGAAGATTCGATTGCCTCGATTCGAGCAAGCTGGGCAAAAGATTCTTCAAAGTCAATACCCTCCTCTTGACGGTATCCTTTAGCAACTAATCGAGCCTTGTTCTTCAACACATCACCATGCTCATCAAGTTTCACTTTGAAGATCCATTTAAGAGCAATAATCATAGTACGATCTCGAGCAGTACTAACTCCCATACATCAAGTCGATCAAACTCATGAATTTCATCTTGCATGGCATTGAACCACTATCTTCATTCATGGCGGCTTTAACATCTTTTGGTTCGATCTTAGAGAGTACGGAGTTGAAGAAGCACCATAACGCATCGGTTGCAAGTTGTTTCCGGTTGATACAGACGAGAGGGATTTCCAATGATGTTGTCTAATGGATGATCGTGAGTCCATTTTCCGAGGTGTTCATGTGGCGGTTGTTGAGGGACCGAGGTAGCCGAGTCGATGTCTCCTCGAAGAAGATGGTTCGATGATGATTCAGGAGCAAATATGTTTTCAAATGGAGCACCTTCGGGAGTAGCAAAGGGATTAACTTCATCATTGATGCGAAACATTTCCGATGTACATTTGAAGAATGATGATTTGTTGATGAGATCAAGGATCAAAGAAGCAGCGCTTCTTGACTTAAAGATATTGAGATCGAGGGATTGCCTTCATTCATAGGAATATGAGCAGCCTGTTGTAGGAATCGACACCTCATAAGTACTTGGATCATAAAGTTCATCAAACATAGGATCAAACAATTTCTTTAAATCATCTTGAGATGGAGGTACATATGGAGTTTCTTGAGAAGAGTTTGGAACAAGGGATGAACCAATGGGACTGCTTTTGAAGTGAGGTCCGAATCAATTCTCCAGAGCCATTTGACCGGTCATCTCATCAAACGTAACGTGAATTGTTTCCATGATATTTCGGGTTCTTTTGTTGTAGATTCGGTATCCCTTTTTGTTAGAAGCATACCCTACAAATACTCCAATGTCCGCTTTAGCTCTAAGTTTGCCTAAGTCTTGTCCTCATTAGTTGGATAACACAATGCACCAAAAACACGAAGGAAAGAGATATTAGGTTTTCTATTGTGGACAAGTTCATATGGAGTTTTCCATGAACAAAGGTGAATCGAGAACGATTTTGTGTGTAGCATGCAATGGCAATAGCTTCACCCGGAGAAACATTGGAACCTTTGAGTAAATCAAAGATTGTTCTAGCGGCTTCTACAAGAGTTCGATTTCGTCTTTCAACTACACCGCTCGCTGAGGAGTTCGTGAAACACTTCTTTGATGGTCGATTCCAATGCTTTCATAAAATCACTAAGTTGTTTGTTAACAAACCCGCCCATTGTCTGCTCGGATAATTACGATTGTTTTGTTAAGTCGAACTGCAACTGCTTGATGAGTTTGATGATGATATCGTGAGTTTCATCCTTTGTCCTTAAGAACTTGACCTGTGTGAATCTAGAGTAATCATCAACCACAACCAACACATATTTCTTACCAAAGATGTTCGCACTCTCATTGGTCCACACAAATCCATATGAAGGGTATGAAGAACTTCAGAATTGAGTTTGTAGGTTTGGGTTTGTGGGCATACTTTTGCTTTTACCCAATTGGCATCTTGAACAAAGATGATCCTTTTCATACTTTAGTCTAGGTAAACCTACAACTAAGTCCTTTTCGAAAGATCATTGATGGTGCCGAAGTTCAAGTGATTGAGACGACGATGCCATAACCATGACTTTGTTTTTGAAGCCTTTGATAACAAGCAGATTGGAGAAGACCTCATCATGTCATCGATAGAGATGGTGTAAAGATTTGAGCCACAAGTTCCTTTTAATAGTTGCTTACCATTAAGATCTCTAACAAAGCAGGTATGTTTTCTGAAGGCTACTTCTAGATCAGAATCACAAAATTGACCAACAGAGAACAGATTATGACCCAAACCTTCCATATAGTATACTCTAGAGATGAAACTATCACCAACAACGTAATCTCCATAACCCATGATTGCACCGAAATGATCATTACCGAATCTAACAGTCCCGATGAATTTGCTCAAGTTCATGAGTCGCGACCGGTCTTCAAATATGCTTGGAACGACTGAGTCCGGTACCACGTAACGATTTGAACGATCCGCAGTTGAACATGAGATAAGAATGGATAATCAGATAATTGGGATCCCCATGCAAGAATGGGTTCCATTTGGTTAGTAACAATGGTTGGAACACCCACATCGTAAAAAGGAGCATTCATATCGTAAATCAAAGGCAATGGAATCATTGTGAATAGATGCGGTACTAGTGTCTCGTATTAGCCCCTGCTCACGGTGTGCTCACTTCTTAAGGAATAGTTCTACCAAGAGGCAACCATTTTCTAGTGGGCATTTCTCGATTATTTTTATGACCAACGTGTATCCAATAATAGCCTATCTCACTAAATGTTCTTCTGTGGGTTTCCACTTTGTTTTCTAACTTTCTTTCGCTTTTGCCTTTTTGCCTTTTTAGTATGAACATTAGCAACATTAATCGGACAATTATCATCATTAGGCAAAACATTAACACCACATTCATGATTAGAAAGCGAATTCAAGCGATCATATCAAGACAAGGTTTGCAAATAGTATCGAATTGAATTAATTACAAGACGCCTATGGCTAATACTAGAATCAACACGATTCGTTTTATTCGATTCAAGCTTAAAGTTCCTAGATTACTCTTTTCCAAAGGCACATTCTTAGCTTATGAGGTCCTATCATTCCTTGTATTGTCTTGAGACTTTGACCGCTCCCTTTAATGTCACCGATTACTCTGTAGAGGAATGGGAACATTAGTGGGTTTTACAACTCTTTGCATCACTGCTTAGATGTCTTGGGATCCGAACTACATGCCGCACACTAAGGTTCACTTTCTTAAAACTAGAAGTCTTGGGATTTGTACTCCTAGAAGGCACACTTGAGTTCTCTTTCATAGCATTGACATATCTGAAATCTGAACTACTTACAGGCACACTAGGGTTCATATTCAAGACATTGGGCATCGAATGAATATCATACTTGGCAATAGGCATCGAACATGGAATCAAAGGATTAACTCTCTCACCTAATGACTTTGGGCATATTGTGATCAAGCATTCTAAGATTTCTTGAGATCGTTTGGCATATAAGCATGCATGTCCAATTGCATTATCATGAGGTTTCACTAACTTATCCTCTTCAACAATCTCACGCAGACATTCTAGGCAATCCTTAAGGGATGAGAAGTATGTTTGAACAAGAAGTTTGTTGTTCACGAGATGAGGAGGAACATATTTCATGCACAAAGCATATTTATTACAAGAGTGAACCTTTGATACACCATTCTCCCCATTGGTCATTGGCATTTTCCTTTTACCCGACCTTGATTCTCAATTTCCTTTTGCAATGAAGCTATTTGTTCGTTATTTTTGTTACGAGTGACCTTTATTGATTCAAATAACTCATTGAAATGACGTTTAATCTTTTCATTTTCTTCTAGAAAACTTTCGCTTTCCTTTTGTAATGCATTTACTAGGTTTTGAAGATGAAACGTTTGAGAATTTCGAGAATCTAAAGGAGGAGGCATTTGGGAACTGTCATATTGTTCGTTTGACCCTTTAATTGAGAGATTTGGGCTTTCAACTTTACGATCGTGTTGCATCGAGCTTGAATTTGTTCATCACGTTTGTTAATTTGAAAAGCGCATCAAACTACGGAGCATCCGAGGATGTCTTGATATTTGAAGTTTTGACATTTTCTTTAAGATGTTGATATTTTAGTTGTAAATTAAAATGCTCAACTTCTAGTTTAGAAAATGTTTAACCAACTTTTCGTGATCATCGGTTCAATTTTCTCGTTTAGTTTAGAATTAGTTTTTTCAAGCTCAATGACACGATCATGGGAGACTTTCGTGGCAAAGATAGTTCATGAAATTTGGAAGCATTAATAGAGCAATTTGAAGCGTTGAAAATATATCTTGAGCAACACATTCAAGAATAAGAGTCTCATTTAATGTATGCAAGTTCTTCCTCTCAATCTCATTATATTTTAGTGCACGCTCATAGTCACTAACTTCAACTATCATTGCATCAAATTCCTTTTCCATTCCCTTGATATCGTTTCTATCCCTTTTAAGACTCTCAAAGTGATCTTTTAGAAGTTTAAAGAAAGGCATGACCTCGGTTAAATAACATTCTTTCATTTGCTCAAACCCCTTTCTCCTTCCGTTATACGGTGGGTGTGATTCTTTTCTTGCAAGTTTTCTCAAAATCAACAAATAGTTGAAATATAACATATTGGCTAATTAAGGTCTTGCTTTTAGTGGCAATTGTTCTAGGAACAAGATGCATTGGTGTATTAGGAGGATACACAACGCTTCTAGGCATTTTCCAAAGGGAGGGTTTGTTTCAACAAATTTTTCAAATTTTCGCTTATCTAAACTGTTTCCGAAAACTTGTTCGGAGTCGCAATGTCTCGAGGCTTAAACATGTTCAAGGAAATCCAGTTTTCCTTCTTGTAATCATGGGGTGTGATCTTTATTTTCTTTCTCTACATTTAGGATCATCTAATTTCTTGTTCATCTTTTCCCTAGTGACTTCATCGATTTCTTATCTTCCTCCTGCACTCAACGCAACTAGGTTTCGTCTAGGTTTAAGGATTTCATTGCCATCATAAATAACCTTATGAGCATTTCTAGCCCTTTTAATGACCTCTGGATTTGGTTCCTTAACAAGGGAATGCTATGCTTGTCGCTAAGACCCTATGCTTAGTGATCATGTGAGCGATCTGAATGGTGTTCCTTGTATGTACAACTTGTTTTCAAGTTTGTTTTTCAAAGTTTTCGATTAGAAAAATCTTTCAAGAGTTTTGATTCCTTTGCATTAAATTCTTGCTTAAGCATTTTCACATTTTCTTGAAGTTCTTGTTTTGCTTAGCGCTTTAGAAAGCTTCTCTTGCGGAATTTAACTCTTGTTTTAATACTTCTTCTCGAAAATTACTTTTTCTAATGATTGTACGCACTTGGTCATCCATTTCCGCTCACGAGTGGTCAACTCAAATTTTGCACGTTGTTCATAAATAGCAACACGCTCTTTATATGCATTTAGTTCGTAAATTACTGAGACTCATCGAGGGGGCACATGCGGTGTATTCATAAAAATATAGTCATTGTTGATGCAGGAGATCCATCACTTGGTACAACTTCACTTTCACTTTGTTTCACATATTGATCATATGGGACAACATTGATATTACCCATATTTTCAATATTTGATTCAATAGTTTCATTGATAGTATTTTGTCATGTATCTTTTGCACATCAAGATCATCGTTATAGTTTTAGTACCTCCGAGATGAGTTTGTCTTTGGATGGGCCAACTTGTGGAGAAGAAGAGACCTTGGGAGAAACCATTGGAGAAATGATAGCCATAAAAATTGTGTGTTAGAGGTCCATCATCCACATCGAGTCGTATGCATCACAATCACGACTTGAAAGGCATTTTGATGATTGTGACCTATCTCCGAATAGGTTGCTCATCCACATCTCGCATCATAGGTCTTGGCATTGCCCTCGCCTAGAAACAACAATTCCTCTTCATCCAAAGCAAAGACCATTATCCCGAGCTTGTACAAGCAAGATCTTATCTCAAGTAATCGGATTCTCGCGGACGCTTTGGAGATGTGCGTTCCTTGCAATGTGTCCCTCACCACCACGGTTATAACATTTGATCGGCTTAGCTTGACCTTGATTACCATTCCTTCCTCGATTCGATTACCACATAACCTCTACCACTCCACCTCTTCCTTGATTATATGTCTTTCTTGAACCGGACCGCGCCCCATAATTTTTCCATCTTCGATCAAAGCATGGTTGTGAAGATTGGAGGCGATTCGATCTCATTAGGTGTGAAGTTTGTTGGTGTGAGGTGAAAGTGTCTGTTCTCTTTAACCATGAGTGTCGGTTGATTGATGAAATGTTCCATGTGCATTTGCATCGGGTTGCTTGAACCTTGGATCGAAATGGGTTTGTGAGTATCATCTCCGTGGTACAACTTGAGGAGCTTTGGTGGTAATCCCATCATTTGTGAAAAAAGGGTTGACTCATTTGTAGAGCTTGTTACTCCACGACCTTTGAGGCGATCAAGAATCCTCTTTTCAAACATGGCATGTCTCTCATTACAAGGAGGAAGGCATAGAGTTGCTCATAGTTTGTATTCTTCAATCCTTTAGTGAGCTTCACGGATGTGACAAACTTGTGCCATTCGGGATTCATGTTGTTTACAAATTTAGAGTTCAAATTGAATGTTAGGCATAGTCATTACGATGTTCCTCATATCATTCACCAACTTATGAAATCTCACATAGTACTCATAGACACTCTCATCGGGTTTCATCTTGAAGTGTTCAAATTGTCATAGAGTTGTTGATAAGGTTTTAAAAGGTACCATTTTGAGGGGTCGTTTAAGTCCTTATTTGACCACTTTTGTATCCGTTATTGCTTAATATCGTTCCTTTTCACTTTTAGGTCTCGTGAAGGCAAAATCTTTGGAATGGCGCTTATTTGGACGAAAGGGCGAATATATGAAGAAAATGGCCAAAGTCGAAATCGAGACACTCACGATCATTTGAATGTAGGCGGCGGCGTCGAGTTCTATTTGCGACGCCGTCGGAGAATTATTGTGACGGTCGTAACGCAAAACTCGTGTTTTCAAGAGACGGCGTCTAGTTGTGAAAGAGTAGGCCGTCGCCACTGCACGGCCTAGATGCGATCCAGACGACGCCGAAGTCAAGAGGACGGCCACGGACATAAGGTGACGCCGTCGCAAGGTTAACGTGGCCAAGACGAAACCCTAATGGCGGCGACACGACGGCGCCACTAAACATAAGGTGACGCCGTCGCAATTGTAATCTTATATAGAATCCGAATTTTTCAAGATTTGTGTGGAGAGTCTTTGGAGTAAAAACCTAAAACCGAACCTAAGGTGTCTTGTACAAGATTTTAGGGTTTTAACCCTATCTTACACCAAGATAAGTCTTTGCTTCATTAATTCAATTATGTCTTTGATTATTTGTGTGTATGCTTGCATGTTCTCCATGTCCCGCTAATTTATTTGTATGTTTGCTTAGGAAGTATGAAACTTAATTATTGAATATTGATTGGTTGTTTCTTATCTTAGTTGACTAATGATCTAGTAATGCGATAGGTCATTCGTTGTGTACTTAATGCTTGATTCATCTTTGTGAACCTTAGAGTATGATTACCGAGTGATTGTAGGCTAAAACATCCGAAGAGTGCCTTAGAGTAGGAGTCTATAATCTCACGTGGATTTGTAGACAAGACCCTTTGGTAATTTCAAAGAGTTAGGGAGAAACGCATACCCTACAACTTTAGAAACACAACGCAACTAGGAATAAGACGTGACACTCAACCATCAATAGGAGATAATTAAGGAGTAATACAAACTAAGTAAACACATCTTTAAACTATCATACGAGCACACATTAATTAGACATAGATTCCCACAACCTTAGTTTAGATAATTAGATAATAGTAGAGTAATCGGTAGAAATACCAACCCCCCAAATCCAATACCCGAGATTCGTACTTTTCCATTTTCATAAAATATAAAAGATAAAAATAATCTTCCTCAACCTTAACCTTAGCGTAGTAACTCCCTACTAGCATTCCTATTCCCTAGAGAACGATATCAATACCCGTGGCTTACCCTAATTACTACACTACAACGATTAGGTTCATCGCCTAGGTGTTATAAAACTTGCTCAAGAAAAGGAAGTTTCCTTGACCCCAACGACGCGTGTAGCGTTATCAAGTTTTGGCGCCATTGCGGGAATAGAATAGCTAGTTAGTAGTCCACCTCGTTTAGGTTTCTTTGCTTGATTCCTATCAAGTAAACTTTTTTTCTCATTTTAGATTTCTCTTAGTCTATCCCCTTCTTCGTAACCTTTGTTAGTAATTCCATCACTTTTCATCATGGAAGGTGATAACCCACTACCATTCATCAACATACCACCAAATGACCCGCCAAGAGCCCGTACTCTTGGTGAATACTCGAGACCAAGCCACTTAGGCTATAGGAACACCATTGAGCTTCCGACCAAGCCCAAACTACGGCCTGCGATCCGACACCATCCGGTTGGTGCAAAACGGATGTGCATTCCATGGACTTCGTTCAAGATCCAAATCAAGACATCTCGAGGATTTCTCAAAATCGCCGATTCCATCGACCTTGATGCTACTACTCGGGAGACCACGCGCCATGCGTCTCTTCCAATTCTCTCTACGGGACCAAGCTAGTAATTGGCTTGAGCGACTTCCCCCGGCTCCATCTCAAGTTGGGATGATCTTACTTCTCGCTTCCTTGCTCAATTTTTCCCACCGGGAGAACCACTAAGCTTAGGAATGACATCTTGATGTTCCAACAACGTCAAGGTGAATCTCTACTAAGCATGGACCCGATTCAAGGACTTACTTCATAAAGTCCCTCATCACGGCATTGATCTTTGGCTCCAAGTCCAAATCTTTTATGATCATGTCAACTTTCCCACTAAGCGATCCATTGACCAAGCGGCCGGTGGAAAACTTAGTGATCTCACCGCAGAAGAATCATGGAAATAATAGAGGACCTTGCCCTCTATGACAATGAAAGTTGGGATGACCCCGTGAGCTGCCTGTAACCGTCAAGGCAATCTCCTTGCCTCCTCCCGACCGTAGGATGATCGAACTTGAAGATCGTGTTAAATTCCTCATGAGTTCCTACGAAAATCCTAAGTCTTCACACCATGTGAACAAAGCTTCCTCTTTATGTGAGCCGCTTTGTGATCCTCATAACACGCGCAATATCACCCGATCCCCGAACACGCTCATTGACTACGCATCCTCGCGTGTTAATGGAACAGAGGAAGATTCCCTACAAGACCCGGACCTAGGAATTCAATGAAACCCGAGAGGCATGGAAAGGAAAGCACGATTTCTCTGGGGCAAACCAAAGAATTCACTTCTAATGATTTCTCATGGCCCCACCTAACGGTCCTAACCAACAAAACATCGAAGGGATGTTGCAAAACCTAGTTACATCCCAAGAAACCCAAATAGCTAAGCTCTCGGACCGCTTTAATAATCAACAAGCCGAGATGGATAGGAAAATAGACAACCTTTTGAAAGCCATAGCTAATAGTGATAAGAAGGTTAGTGCTATCTCAACTCCCGAGCCTTCGTGCATAGAGATTAAGGATCCAAGCAAGCTAAAGTATGTCCAATTCGTCAATACCATCGCCTTAGTTGAACCTGATGAAACAAATGACGAAGAGGACTATACACTAGTGGATGAGGAAATACCCGAGGAAATAGATGAAGTAGACATTGACTATTTCAACAAGTTTCCTACGGACGAAGAACTATCTCGCCACCCTCACTTAGTGCGTGACCTCCGTCACATGTATGTTAGAAAAAGTCCTCGAATTAAGTTTGGGAACCCTTGGAATCTTAACATACCATGTGTCATAGGACACCTTTTTGTGGCAAAAGCTTACATTGATCGCAAGTCCCCAATCAACATCATGACTAGCACCTACTACAATTGGATATTGAAGAAGCCTATTCCAACTAGGCAAGACCCTAATGATCCTAATGTTAGTTGCAATTTTCTCGGTAGAGTTAAGGGATTGCCCGTTTATGTAGGTAGTTTCACGTTTCCTACGGACTTCATAGTTGTGGATGATATTAGCACGGCCATAGACCCTAGCTTGTCCCATGTTATTTTAGGAAAACCTTTCATAGAAAGCACCGGGATGACCTATGACCCCTCATTAGGAGTAGTGCGGTTCAAGAATAAGACCGATGACATAGCTTACCAAATGCCGTTTAAGATTGAGAAATTTTCATCACTCTCTAATGATGAAAAGGAACTTAAACTATCGGTCTATTATAGGAATGATGAGGATAGGGAGAAAGATGTTGATTATGTTATGGCTAAGATTTTCGGATTCTACAAGGATTGTTTGAGCCTAGGACCGGAATACAGGACCGAATGGGGAGAAGATGAACTCTTAGAGAAGCGCATTTTAGGGCACTTCTACAACATGGAATCCCCCATTAGAGGCCATGAAGAGGGCGATGATGAGAAAACGTAGGAGCACGACTACGAGTCTAGCTACAAGACTCTTTAATAAAGAAAAGCGCTTCGTGGGAGGCAACCCATGCTTAATTGTTTGCTTGTTAGTGTCATATATCTTTTATTAATTGTTTATCCTCATGTTTAAATTTGTAAAATGCTTTATTTTGTTTTAACCGTCTTAATTACATATAAAGGTATTTTACATAAGGGATAAGTGTAGGGAGGATTACACGTTTTCAAAAGAAACGTAAACATGAGAATAACAATTAATTAAAAGATATATATGTTTGTTTGTTCGAGTCAAATGCTTGTATCGAGTCATAATGAATGTTTTGCGAAATTTTTCCATTCTAAAGATGTAAATTTTCCGAAATTTTCCGAAAATCGAGACCGGTTTTGTGAGGATAACTGACGGCGTCAGATTGCAACGACGCGTCGGGAAGGAGTAAAACATCGATTACTTTTTCTCGTTTTCGAGCTACTTATAAATTTTGGAATTTTCCGTGTCTTAATTTTCTTAGAAATTACGTAAACATCCATTCCACAAGCATTATATCCTAGTTTAAATCGAGTCTTATATATATTATTACCACGATTTTACGCGAAGGTTTCGTTTGTTTTCTTCAAGTGTGCGCAGTTTAGTTTGTCAAGAAGAAGTTACATAAGATTGGAAGGAGCTTTTCACGCAATAATTCTTCTTGAAAAGAATTTAACCACCACTTTACACGGATCCTACCGAGCTAATAAGGGAGTATTAGTTTCTTTCGCTTTTAATTACCTTCTTTTATCATATCTTTGATACTTTCGGGAACATTGGGGACAATGTTCGGTTTAAGTGTAGGGAGGAAAATAAAGCGGAACTTTGAAACTATGCTTATCCTTGACTATTTGCTTTGTCCAATTGTGATTGTGTAATAAACCATGAGAAATGTCGGTTAGGGTAATTTTGGCACCAAATTTAAAATTTTTTATGACATATAGGAGTGGGCCATTAGTCTTAACAAAAGCGTCTCACGGATAGGAAGTTGCATGACTAGCACAAAAACCCTTACCACCCAAATTCCACCCAAAATGTGAGGATCGCCCTTAGATTAGTAGGAATTAAAGCATTCATCTTTAATGCTTAGAGTGTGAACCGGTAGTATATTAGATTCTAGAACTTGTTTTGTGATGCATTCCGAGATCGCAAGTGAGGCTACACTTGTGTAGTTAGGAATAACTAAATGATAAGAGGCATTAGGATAAACCCTTGTTTGATACCTGTAATATAATTACTTCTTCCACTTTGGTTGAGTAATTCCCCCACACCCTTTGCGTTGTACTCATCTTTAGTACACGATACCCTAGTTAACCCCTCGAGCCTATCCTTTTCGCGGTTCTCGTGATATTTCGGTTTTTCGGAATATCAATGAAAACATTGTTTACACCCCACCCCAAATATACACCCAAATCGCCTTAGCCTACCCTTATGCACTCACTTTTAGTGCAAATGTTTGTTATCACCCTAAACCCTTAGTTCAATTAAATAGTTGCTTGCATAAGTTGCTAAGTCGAGTCATATCCTTTGTATACTGATTTTGGGATGATTGGGATTCATGGGAAAAGTTAAAGTTTATGAAATGACGGAAAGGAACGTTAAATTCAAATTCCCTTTGTTTACGTAATAATGTACCCCAAGTGTTTTGATCTTTTCAAATCGGGTCAAATTAGTGTTAGAATAATAAAAATTCAAGTGTAGGGATGTCCTCAAATCCCTAGTATTTTGATGTTATCGTAGAGGATGGTAGAGTAAAAGTGTATGAAAAAAAAAAAAAAAAAAAAAAAAAAAAAAAAAAAAAAAAAAAGAAAAAAGAAAAAAAAAAATAGAGTGATAAAAAAAAAAAAAAAAAAAAAAAATACATACGGGCTACCATCCTACATCTATCCTTTAAATTTATGTTTGTTTATTTCGTTATCTAGAGTTTAGAAGTGTCGAGTCTTGGCTTAGCAACGCCATTCTTCATATCACGATTAACATAGAGATTTTGACTTACCACCACTTAATAGCCTATCCCACCAAACCCTTATTTCCCTACCGAAAGCCTAACGTTACAACCCTTTAAAAGACCTCTTTGATAGTCTTTCCTAGGTGCTACGCCAAAGCGATGGAGGTTTGATCTATTCTCAAGCCTATGGTAATCTATGTACTAGGACCGGTTAATGAGTGTTTATCTTCCATTTCCTATATTGTTATATTTCATTTATACACCGAGAGATGTGAGTATCCAAACACCCCATGTGAGGTGCTAGTATGTAATTTCCGTGCTTGTTATGACTTTAAGGGCTTATATGTGTTGTGGACCGCTTTGAATTAATCTTGAATGACCCCTAACTTATAAATTAATTGGCTAAAAGCACATTTGCTTGAGGACAAGCAAATAACAAGTGTAGGGATATTTGATAAGGTTTTAAAAGGTACCATTTTGAGGGTCGTTTAAGTCCTTATTTGACCACTTTTGTATCCGTTATTGCTTAATATCGTTCCTTTTCACTTTTAGGTCTCGTGAAGGCAAAATCTTTGGAATGACGCTTATTTGGACGAAAAGCGCGAATATATGAAGAAAATGGCCAAAGTCGAAATCGACACTCACGATCGCCGAATGTAGAAAGCGGCGTCAGTTCTATTTGCGACGCCGTCGGAGAATTATTGTGACGGTCGAACGCAAAACTCGTGTTTTCAAGAGACGGCGTCTAGTTGTGAAAGAGTAGGCCGTCGCTACTCGGGCGGCCTAGATGCGATCCGAGACGACGTCGAGCGAAGAGGACGGCGTCACGGACATAAGGTGACGCCGTCGCAAGGTTAACGTGGCAAGACGAAACCCTAATGGCGGCGACACGCGGCGTCACTAAACATAAGGTGGCGCCGCCGCAATTGTAATCTTATATATAGAATCCGAATTTTTCAAGATTTGTGTGGAGAGTCTTTGGAGTAAAACCTAAAACCGAACCTAAGGTGTCTTGTACGGTATTTTAGGGTTTTAACCCTATCTTACACCAAGATAAGTCTTTGCTTCATTAATTCAATTATGTCTTTGATTATTTGTGTGTATGCTTGCATGTTCTCCATGTCAAGCTAATTTATTTGTGTGTTTGCTTAGGAAGTATGAAACTTAATTATTGAATATTGATTGGTTGTTTCTTATCTTAGTTGACTAATGATCTAGTAATGCGATAGGTCATTCGTTGTGTACTTAATGCTTGATTCATCTTTGTGAACCTTAGAGTATGATTACCGAGTGATTGTAGGCTAAAACATCCGAAGAGTGCCTTAGAGTAGGAGTCTATAATCTCACGTGGATTTGTAGACAAGACCCTTTGGTAATTTCAAAGAGTTGGGAGAAACGCATACCCTACAACTTTAGAAACACAACGCAACTAGGAATAAGGCGTGACACTCAACCATCAATAGGAGATAATTAAGGAGTAATACAAACTAAGTAAACACATCTTTAAACTATCATACGAGCACACATTAATTAGACATAGACTCCACAACCTTAGTTTAGATAATTAGATAATAGTAGAGTAATCGTAGAAATACCAACCCCCAAATCCAATACCGAGATTCGTACTTTTCCATTTTCATAAAATATAAAAGATAAAAATAATCTTCCTCAACCTTAACCTTAGCGTAGTAACTCCTACTAGCATTCCTATTCCCCAGAGAGCGATATCAATACCGTGGCTTACCCTAATTACTACACTACAACGATTAGGTTCTTTGCCTAGGGTGTTATAAAACTTGCTCGAAGAAAGGAAGTTTCCTTGACCTCGAACGCCGCGTGTAGCGTTATCGATTGTGATTCTCATGCCTTCCATAGTTAATTGTAACACGAGAGAAGCATCTTGACATTATCCCATCGCCTTTGCATCGGTGTTGTGATTGATCGACTTGTAGATGTCTTTAGGAATACCTTGAAGAACAATGTTAGAAGCCCCGATATCGCATCGAATCTCTTTTTCTCCTTATCATCAAGCTCATCATACATTTTAGGTCCATCCATTCCGTAAATAGGAGTTCCATCTTCATTAGTGTCAAGTATATCTCGGTCGTCTCAACTCGATCACGGTCCTTCATCAATGGATTTGAGAATGTTGACACCATTTTCCTTTCAAGGCAAGCATACAATCGATTCGTTGAGCCCAAGAATCGTAGTCGGTTCTGTCGAGCATGGGTGGGCGAGTATCCGAGCCGGTGCGAACATCCTCGGCAGCGATGGAGATGATAGTAGGGCGTTGGTAGACATGTTAACAGTTATACGGATTTTATAACTCTATGATTAAACCGGAAATAGATTCTTTCACGGATTTTACTAAATCAAGAGAAAACCGTAAACAATCACCCAAGTCGCTAGAAGAAGATGCACCAAGTCGCTAGCACCTAATTCGCTACACTCCCAAGTCGCTAAAGTCCCAAGTCGCTAGACAAATGCAAGTCGCTAAGTAGTAACTCGCTAAGCCTTAAGTCGCTAGCAAAATTTTGGCGACAATTAGCTACTCAAGTCGCTAAAGATACAAGTCGCTAAATAGCAACTCGCTCTGAGACCAAGTCGCTACCTTTGGTGGAAAGTCCACTACTTGTCTTGTAAGTCGCTAGTTCTAAGTCGCTAGGTGCAGAAAGCGGTAACTCGCTACAAATTTGTAAAGCAAGTCGCTACGAAGAAAGAATTCCGTGTGTTAAGTCGCTAGCAAGAAAAAACTCATAAACATCACTTTTTAATCCAAAAACAACCCAACCAAGATGATTCAAGCTTACCAAATGAAGACCTAAACACTTGTTATGATTCTAAACATAAAAGTACTAACAAAATCCAAGCATTATACCAAGAAATCAACCAAATGAAGCACAAACCACTAAACTTTTCAAACTCAAAAACCACCTAAAAACCACTAGAAATCCAAAGATGTGCAAGATATGATCTAACCATGGCTCTTGATACCAATTGTAACATATTAATTTTCACATACACATCAAACCATAACAACAAGGTGGCGTATAAGTGGAATTCTAGAGAGAGAAAGTTAGAGGTTTAGGGAACTTTAGTGAGAGAAAGAAAATTCTTATTATGAGCTCCAACTCTCTACCTTGGAAGGTAGAGTATTTATAATCTTACAATAAACGCCACACAACGGGTGTGGATCGAGCATGATGGGTAAAGACCCGTCCGTCCTCCACGGTGTTACTTAACTAAATACTACTTAACTTAAAATAGCTACGACTACGAGCTTTCTAATGATTACATATACTTGAGGTGACCGACTCTTTAATACCTGGAATTTCTAATTCCTAACACCCTCAAAAAGGTACCTTTTAAAACCTTATCAACAGTGCAGGAGTCGTTAAGTCTGGATGTAAGTAGATTTGTTTCAAACGTAAGTTTAGTTTTGTTCTGCGCTGGTCTTATTTGGTAATATTAAAAATAATAAATCTTAAAAAATCTCAAATTAATCATGAGTGATCTAAAAATTTATCGACGCGAGGAAAATTGTCGAGTTGATTTTAGATTCTGCGTGATGTTTAAACGGTGGACCGTCTAAAACGAAACTTTCAAACGATGTTTACTTAATAACTTTTCGAAAATTATCTAACGATGGTCGAACTCTCGTGTTATTACTAAAATAATTTATCTTACGAGAATGTGGATTAAAAATTTTACGAGATGAATAGTGAATGTGAATAGTAAATGTAAATAGTAAAAGTGAATAGTAAATTCTCGAAAATGAAAAGTGACCTAAAAATGCGGGTGGTTACACTAACCATGGTTCAACCTTAACCAAGAATTCTCATACACATTCTTCCTCCCCCTTTCTCTCTCTCTCTCTCTTCAACACAACCCTTCCTTTCCAAGCAAAATAATATTACATGTCAAATTCTTCTTCTATTATCTATGCCATGTGAGGAATATCCAAACTACCCCTAAACAATTATCTCTTATATCTTTTATCTCTTTGATAATTGGTTCGTGTACAATTACATCACAAATGATTTTTACCAAATGGCTATTTGAGTTGGTTGACCTTGAGGATGAATAATGAACGGTCAAAGTGTGAAGTTGTAAGAGATTGGTTATCTAAACACACTAAACAATATATGATGGATCGAATATGAGGAGTTTAGAGAGAGAAAGCCTAGAGGTTGGGAACTTGTAGAGAGAGAAAGTAAAAGAGAAAAAGAAAAATTAGATTAGATGAATGAGAAGCTCCACCCTTTCCCTTGGTGAGAGAGGGCTTTAATAGTCTTACAAATAAACGCCCCTACGGGTTGTGGATCACGTATGCAGTGGGTAAAGACCCGTCCGTTTTCCACGATGTTACTTAACTAATCTAATTACTAACAAATATAGCTAAGTCTACGAGCTAACACATGCTAGACTAAAATCGTGTTGACCGATTCTTCTATATGGATTTTCCAAATACGAACAATCTCCCCCTAAGGGAGGTCACCCCATAACTTACAATTTGCATCCTAGCATTCAATCATGAAGTTCAATTCGGAGCTCGTAGACTTCGATTCTTCAAATTCCGCAATCTTTATGCTTCAGCAGTGATTCTTCAAATGAATGTTCCTTTGACTTATGATCTTGAGCTTTTTTCGAGATCATCATCCAAAGTAAATCTCCAACTCATCCTTTGAAGTATCGCCTTCATGTGATGTTGTGACTTTTGGACCGACATGCTCACACTTTGCTGGATCATGATATTATGCATCAGAGTTGCGGAAACATTGTTGTATGTATTTTGATTATCATGATTTCTTTGATTTGGAGTGTGTAGTGTGAGCATGTGGTTATGAATTGACGTCTTAATTTGCATCAGCTGCAACCGTCAGGTGTTCCTGCAAACAACAGTTAGCAATAAAACACACGACAATGTCTTTGTTCACTTTCGTTGAATATGGTTACAAGAACCACGGTTCCCCGTTGATCAGTTGATGCGCGTACGAAGCGCGTTCGGGGTCAAAGGAACTTCCTTTTCTTCGAACAAGTTTTTCAACCACCTAGGTAGTGAACCTAATCGTTGTAGTGTAGTATTGGGTAAGCCTCGGGGATTGATATTGTTCTCTAGAGGAATAGGAATGCTAGCAAGAAATGTATTACGAGAAGGTGGGGGTTGAGGATGATTCTTTTTTATCTTTTTATTGGTTTTTTAGAAAGCTAAGGTAAAATCTCTGGGCAATTGGTTTGGGGGTGGTACTTCTACCGATTACTTCTACTATTTGATTATCTAATACTACGGGTAGCTATGTCTATTTGATGTGTGCTCGTATGTTGATTAAAAATGTGTTTACCTAGATACTATTATTCCCTAGTTATCTGTTATTGGTCGGTTGAATTGTCACACTTTATCTTAACGCATTGTATTCCTAAGGTTGTAGGGTGTGCATATGCCCTAACTCTTTGAGGTTACCTTTGGGTTTAGCCTCCAAAATCCGCAAGTCCTTAAACTATATCATTCATAAGCCTCACTTTCACAAAGAATATTCAAGCATTAAACACAACGAATGATGCCTAGTTGCACTCCTAAGCTAATTACAATTAAGATAAGAAACAACCTAACTGTTAGTGCAAATATTACAATATTTAGTCTATACAGTCTCGTTTGTTTTGATTGATGACAAACATGTAACTTGTAATACATAACGTAAAATGTACAAGTTACTTGTAATCACACTTTGTCTCAACATACATTCAACACTTCTCGATGTCTCAAGTCCTCGTATGTTACAACACAGGTTCGTACATGTTTGTTATGTGGCATTATGATCAAACCCATTAACAAATCATTTAGAATGTTTAAAATACAGTTAGAGTCACTAAGTATTTTAATAGGTTAACCATTCTATTTCGAACCTAATTTTACATTTTGCATTCACAAGTATTTTATACAAATACATCTTTTGTAAAATGTCTAATAAATATAAACTTTTATTTGTACAAGTAAACTAACTATAATATTGATACAAGTACTAAAAGTTTACTTACACTTGACAAAATACATTTTATTTTGACAAGCACTCAACTAGATATTTTTACAAAAGGTAACTAGACATTTTATTAACTAGTTACATAATACATTTTACAACTTTACTTTGATAAACTTTTTAATCTAAAATAGAAATACATATTACATCATCATCTTTGAAATCCTTGGAAGATTGAATATTTTGGTTAGATTGTCACTTAATATATCAAATGTGATCTTAGTAAGATTTGGTAATATCTTGGAAAGATTTGTAGAAAGATTTTTTAGATTTTCTGTCAGACACCCACGACACCAAAAGTTATAAAGGGCGAAACCCTTTTTTTGGTTCCGTGGTCCGTGGGCATTGCTGTTCCCTTTTGCCTATAAATAGAAGCCCATTGTTTTCTCATTTTTTCACCACTTCAAAACACATATTCTCCACCTTCTTGCATACATTTAGATCAATCATTAACAATGTAGTTGTAAAACCCTAAAATCGTTAAACTATGAAATGACCATTATGCCCCTGAACTACGAATCCGTAAAATAACCGAGCTCGTCTAATACTTATGATAACAAAACTATATGGAACATTTGAGATTTAATTCTTTCATTTAACTTACAAAATAAAAGTGACACCATTAAAAGGTTAAATACACCAAATTAATTACAAAATAAAGTAAATGTGTAAATATATTTTGAGAAGGAAACTAAATAAAATTGGTTATGTGAATGCCAAAATTTCGGCCAAGAGGAGAAGAAGAAAACGTCCCCTTTAATGTCCTAAATCATTGCCTTATTTGTGTGGTACCTATCTTATAATTACTTGCATCTTTAGTTTAAAACACATTACACAATAAAACCTAATCTCCTCCATAATATTATACGGCAAAAACACAATTCTCTACTCCATTTTTTTTTCTGTCGACTAAAACCTGGTCCAAGGAGGGTTCGAGGTGCTTTCAAAACTGTTCCGTTACGCGTTTGTTGCAAGGTTTTACTTGGCTGTATTAAGGTGTATTGGCTGCTGTGGTATCGTGGGGTATAAGGACACAAGGAAGAGTGCATTGGGTTAGTTTTGTTCCTTGTTTTCTACCCTCCATAACACGCTACAAGAGGTAACCGTCATGCTCGTTTTCCTTCATGATTTTTCTGTTTCTGGTCGTGGGTTTCCAGGCCATCTACACACTTGTTTTGTCTTTAAAAACCATTATATAATATGTACAATAAACCTAAGTTTAATAATCTGGATATGGTGCTAAATGAGGCCATGATACAACTTCTACATGTGTCAACACAAGTCTTGAATCTGGTCCCATATTTGTGAATCTGGTCATGGGGTTGAGGACCCCTTTTTGTGCACTTTTAGTCATTAAAAACCATGTCCATTGTATGCTAAGATATGAGGTTTATAAACCTAAATAAAAAGGGCTACAAAATCATGAAACTAACCTATGTTTGGTCGACTTATACACCCTATAAAACCTGTTTTTGATCTTCTCAAATCTGGTCATATGTTGTGTTTCTGGTCGTGAGGTTATCATGCATCCTACGCCATTTTTGGTCCTTAATTCTTGTGTAATAAACTTGCGTAACGTAACCTAGGTATAACCTAATTATTGGCATGTTAACATCAGACCTTAAACCTTAATTATATGACGTTATACATGTACAAAACTGGTCCTACAATACGATAAGTAAAACGCTCATTGTGTCTTTGTTTTGAGTCCTTAAAACGCGTACAAACGGGCTTTATAAATGGTGTAATAAATTGGTATTAAGGTGTCGTTGATATTGTCACATATTGTTTATTGATCTCGACCTAAAATACTTGAACACGTTAACTCTTAAATTATTTATCTTAATGTGTCTATAAATGCGTCATAATCAACTAAACTTTCTAAATACAGAAACCTGCTAAATATGGAAAGTTACTAATTATGGAAACCTGCCAAAAATAGAAAGTTACTTAAAATGAAAAGATTACTAAAAGTGGGAACCTGCTAAAAATGGAAAGCCGTCTAAAACGAGTAATCTGATTCTTATGGAACGTTATCTAATTCATATAGGTTCCGGGCGACGAGGTTGAACTCATTCCTTGATTTTTGCTTTCATTGTTGATTTGCTTCGAATAAGGTACATATATTCTGACCTTTCTCATAAGGTTTCTCATGATCTCTTTGCATCTTTGACCTCTTGCCAATTTGATATTGAACCTTTGCTCTGCTATTGAACTTTTGATATTGACCCTTTGCTATTGAACCTTTGGTATTGATCCTTTGCTATTGGACCTTTGATAATTGAACCATTGATATTGGATTATTGATATTGATTTGTGAACTGCTAATATTGAACCTTTGATATTGATTGACCTCTATACTGTACACTTTGACTGTCGGTTGATACCGAGCCATTAACTAGGCATGGGGTTCCATGTCCGTGTCATTGATGCACCAATGGCATGACTCTAGTAATGTCTGAGTGATGTTACACACCGTCCCTACATTATCGATTATGAGCTCGATATATATTGTATGGCCACTATCGTCTGCAGGGCGTATGGATGCATCCTAGATTTGTTACATTGTCGATATGTTATGATTTGTCGGTGAATGATGTAGGTATTGCAATACGCGTCTTCACAATCTGAGGCTGATCACTCCATGTACATTATATCTGCTATGGTTTCTATTGGTTACTACATGTTACTATGGATATATGATTTGATTTGATTTGTTTTGTTGGCTCGTGGTGGATAAGCGACCCCTATTTCCTATGTTTCATTTACCCTACTCCATTCCTTTGATATACCATATTTATTGGTGACCTTCCTTACTTTGTTCTTCGTTCGGTTTATTATTATTGTATCGTTATATCACATTCCTTTGGGCTTTTAAGCTCACCGCATTTCTTTTCTGCGGCGGTACATAACCTAGGAGCTGGGATTGTCACGGGGTTGAGAGATGAGCTGATTTAGAGACCATACCTAGTCATCTTAGACTTCATTTGATTTTGTTATTATATTTTCATTCGGAGTTTTCCTTTGGTATCTATGTATTGATAAGTCCCGTTGACTTAAATTTTTGATTTATTTAATTAAGACTTCCGCTGTGTGATTTATGTTCATTATGTATGTTCTGATATGACACCATACTGTGATACTTCTAACCTTATCGGGTTGGGGTGTTACAGTAGTAACATACATTAAACACCCTAATGATCATGATCATAATGCTTCTAACATTCATCTTTGTTGTAAGCATACTCTACATCTTGATCAACCAAGGAAAGCTTGGAGATCTAGCCATCCCCATTCACCGTAGTCGAAGATCTATCACAACAAGTTTAGGGAACTTGTGATCTTCATCATGAAGGCTTCCTATCAATGGAAGATCATTTAGAAGTAGTTATTCATATCCATTAGACATTTGTGTCATGGATCATTATTATAAACATCATTGCATCATCACAACACTTTCACCAAACTAGATTAGATGGTTTATGTGTTTATGCCATAAAACACAAGGTTTGTTATGTTGGGCCATAAAACATAATGGGAGTGGTTGTACCCTTGTAAAAGAACTCGACATCTAGCTTAGTGTCAGAAATATTGTATAGGCGACGTTAGGTTGGTTCTACCTCGAACTAGAACCCGGTATTTAGCTTTGTACCGGAAAAAGTGTAAGCGACGATTGTAAGGTTTTATCCGTCGAGAAGGGAGCTTGTTGATTTAGTGAAGTAACTCTCGATTTGGGTACTCGGGAAGTGGAGTAGGGCGGAGAGGAGATCCGTGACCGAACCACTATAAATCATCGTGTTCGGTTTGCATTTTCCTTTCTTTATCTCTTTACTTTTATAGTTGCACTATACTATTGCTTGTGATGTGGTTTGATGTTGATGCTTGTGTGACAACTTGGTTTACTATGATTTATATTAGTCACAAACAATAATTGGTACTTTCATATTATAACAAGTTTCATAAACGATTTGATATAATAGATCTAACAATTTTATACAGTAACGTATTCACCCCCCCACGTTTCACACTAACAATAATCAACAACTAGGTTTCATAGATCTAAGCAAACACACAAGAAATTTAGCTAGACATGTTAAACAAGCAGGCATACACACAATCAATTGAAGACATAATGATACTTTGGATTAAAACACTTATCTTGATGTGTAAAATAGGGTTTTGGGACCCTAAGATACTGTCCAAATCGGACTACAAAAGTTTAGGGTTTTTCTCTCCAAAAGCCTACCTCTTAAATGCAGAAAAATCAAATTCTATATATAGATTTACACTTGTGATGGCGTCACCTTATAAGTGGGACGCTGTCATTAGGGTTTTGTCTTGGCCAAGTCATCGATGGGACGACGTCACCTTAGAGATGTGACGCCGTCGGGCTTCAGTTGGGACGTCGTCTTTGTTCTGGATCTAGCCGTCGGAGATGAAAAGTCTGAGTGACGCCCTTCTTCTTCAAAACTCGCGCGTCGGCTTATCTGAACAAAAATTCCACCGAGCCGTGCGGTGCATGTTTTGATCAAGTATGTATATAGGGACGGCGTCGCCCTTTGTTTGGGGACGCCGTCAGTTCATTTTGAGCAACTTGAGTGGCTTGATCTTGACTTTGCTATTTTCTTCATGTATTCGCTTTTTTTGTCAAAATGGGCTTCATTCCGACATTTTGCATCCAAGAGACCTAAAAGTGAAAAGGAACTAAATTAGCGATGCGGATATAAAGTGGTCGATTAAGGGCTTAAATGACCCCTTAAAGTGTATGTTTTAAATCCTTATCATCAGTATAAATACTGCCTGTGATCAGGTAGAATTCCGATGAATCTCTTAACAAGGTTTCGCAGCTTGAACTAGCCGTTCTCAAACCGGAACGTCTCAAAGTAGACAACACGGAGTGAGTGAGCCAGCGAATTAAGATTCACTGATTGATAAGAAATTGATTTGAAAAAAAACAATCGCGTATTGCTAAATAAAGAGTTTTTGCAATACGACGAAAGTTTTATGAGCAGAATCAAGTTTCAATCATAAATACTTACGTTTGTAAAATTTATGCGCAGTTGATGTGCTAGAAAAGCAATAGTTGAGCACATCGAAAGGTTTTTCCAAAAATATATGTCAATTCATTTCCTGGAACAAGGTTGATTCAAAAGTGAGCTGCCCCATCGCTTCTTTCCAAAAGTACATGTCAATTAATTTCCTGGAACAAGGTTGATTCAAAAGTGAATTGAGATTCACTGATTGGTTAGTATATGCAGATGGTTCTCACGGATCTTTCACTTGAGGGATCTGGCTAGGCAAAAACTAGAGATCCGGCTCTCAGGAGCCAAGAAAAAGATTGATGAGGTTCTAGTGAGGTCTAGTATCTACATATCTTGAGTTATTTTAATCTCCTCAGGTGTCTTAAATAATATGAGACTTAAATGATCAAGCATAATGAGTGAGGATAGCTAATGATGTCTTTTATGGAAAGAAAGGGAGTTTTCATGAACACCAATCGGTGATCAAGGATGACACTAAGAATTTTGATGGTGTCAAATTGAGTCAAATGATCCTAGAGACGAGATGGTGATCTAAAGAAAATTTAGAAAATTCCTTAAAAATTACAAGAAATGAAAAACTAGTTTTTGGATTATTTTAAGGTAGAGATGACTAAAATCAATTTGTTAAAATTGAGAGAAATATCAAACTAGGTGTTTTGAGATAAGAGGACCAATGTATGCACATTGAGATGGAAAGATGGTGAGTTTTGAAGTAATGATAAATCAAAAAGTACCTTGAATGTGATCTTAAGTCATTCATGAGTGAGTGTGAGATCAACTAAGCCTAAGGAAAGTTTAAGTGATCCTAATGAAGCATGTTTAACTAGTTCAATAAGGTCTGGAGGGTTGGATTGATGTGTGAAAGTAAAGAAGTCACTTCTGTTTTCCGGATCCCACGGATCCTTCACTTGAGGGATCCGGCTAGTTATAAGCCAGGGATCCGACATCTGGGACAAAATTCTTCACAGTGAACGTTCATTATTTTGCTCTAGGTATCGATTTTTAAAACTAATGATCTCCATAGTAAGTATACATGTATACAAGTAAGACATGCCAAGTGTAGCATGTAGAGACATCAAATATTAAAGTATATAAAGAGAATGTGATTAACAATCGATTTATTTCATAGGCGTGATTAGGTTACAATTAAGAAAAAGCCTAAGGATCGTTTTTCTAAAGAAACTCTTTTGCTCATAAGTTTTCATTTGACGGATCGTCAAGTGGGTTGTGAGCAGTTGATGATTCAGGAACGAAGAATGATGTGATGAGTAATGCCTTCAAGGGTTCCATCATTTTATTCACAAGTGAATATTGGGGACTTTGAAATTGAGGATGATAGTACATGACATGATGATAAAGGCGTGTCAGGAACATCCCATATGGTATTAGTTTGTGTTAATAAAAATAAACCGTAAAAACGTTTATTCATATTTAGCGATCTCGTTATGTTTTGTTGATAACAAATATAAAGTTATCACAAGTAAAATTATAAGAATACATGTTATTTTTGTAAAGTATATACATTTTGTCATTCACATAAAATGTTGTAATAATTCATTTGTTGTAATAGTTTATGTAATAGGATGGGTAATATCCAAGACCCATGACCCATACCCATGGAGCTAATCCATAACCCATGACATCATGCATGAAATCATGTTGGGTATTATCCATGACCCATGACCCAATGTTCATAACCCATTACCCAAGACCTATGACCCATTGTCTAGATATATTGTATCTTGTTGGGTACCCTTGACCCAAAGTCCATGACCCATGCTTCATACCCATAACCCATAACCCAGTTTGCAACCCAAAATCCGGACTGATACAACCCAGACTGCCGGATCCCTAGGATTACACTGGCCGGATCCCCCAAGTGAGGGATCCGCTGGAACCGGGCTATAGTAGGCTTTTTGTGCCTATAAATAGTGAGCTATTTCTTCATTGTTACTCACCCTTCTTCTTACAACTCTCTCATATATTATCTCACTCCTAACCTCTGATCACTTAATCATTCTAGTAGTCTCTTCTATCTTTTGTTGTGATTCTCATATAGGTCCTTCTCAAAGGCTAGATCATGATATACTACAAGTCATCCAAACAAAGGGTCCTTGATTGATTTGTCCATCCATAAGATTTCTGTAGCAAGATCTTGTATTTCATATTTCACATAGTTGTTGTGTAATAGTTTTGATAGGTTTGGTTCTACCTCGTGGAAGAACTCGGTATTTAGCTTTGTACCGGAAAAAGTATAAGCGACGTTGTGAGGCTTATCCGCCCTGTTAAAGGAGCTTGTTGACATAGTGCTTGAACTCTCGAGTGCGGAACTCGGGGAGTGGAGTAGGGCAAGGAAGGTGTCTGTAGGGAATTATATTTGTAAAACAGATTTAAGTGTGTTTAAGTCTGTTTAAGTATTAGTTCTGGTAGTATAAAGGTTAAGTCTGGTAGGTTAGAATTCTGGTTAAGTCTGCCAGTGCAATGTTAAGTCTGACTTACCTAAGTTAATACTGGTTAGTATTTGTAGTTAGTTCTGTTTATGATAAAACAGAATAGTTTGTTAGAGTTATATTAGGGAAGGATATGTACGCGTAAAGATATCTTAGAAAGAGATATCTTTATCCTTCTACACGTTTTGTACTCAATTAGGGTTTCCTTGGTGTATAAAAGGATTCCTAATGTATTAGGTTAAGGTACGAGTTTTAAGCCTTAACCATTGATCAAAGCAATCAATAGAAAATACAAAGTTAGTATACAATTGTGTTCTTGTTAAGTTTCCGCATTAGCACATTAAGGATTTGTTATGAGTTCTTCACATAGTGAATTTGGATTTATTCAAGTTTCTTATAAGTCGTGTAAAGGCTACTTAGATCCATAACTTTGGACCTATAGTGTCCTTGTAGCTGAACCACTATAAATATCTTGCATCGCTACTTTCTATCATTTACTTTACTTGCTTTCATTATTTACTTTACTTATTGCTTTATACTATTTGTCCATCTATACAAATTCACATAAGATCGAATCTAAATCTTTGAAACTTAAATTAAAATTGCTAAAACTATTCAACCCTCCCCCCTTATAGTTTTCCACAGTTTGTTCTTTTTGCCTTGGAGGTTTACAATTCGTCTTGCGAAGAAGCAGGCAAGATTGTTTGGTTGTTGAGTTAGGAGACAGTAAATGATGTGAGCGCAACATGCGGGAAGGATCTCACGATTTCCTGTAAGACTCCAAACATTTTCACGTAGGATGACTGCCAGAGGTTTAAGATCATCCCAGAGTTCACGTATATGAATTATGTTTGGATTTGAGTAATTGGATTGAGGAGTGCACAGAAAGTGAGTTATTTCTTGAGGAGAAGGTATGTATGAATAGTATGGACAGTTTTCTTCACGATAGTTAAAGAGAGAATCAAGAGACAATCTTCAGTGAAAGCACATTGTCCATAATTTGGAATTCGGAGAATGTGAGCAAATTGCTCAAGAGTCAAAACAAACTTTTGTTTTTTGATCCAAAACCATAGTGATAGAGAATTATCCTCGTTACGAACGAGTTCAACTTGATGAAAGAATTCCAAAACAATTCGCGGACAAATTTTCTCGTTGATCCTGAGAAAATCTTCTAGTCCTATGGTGCGGAATTAAGTATTGACACCTCTTGGAATATTTGAGGTGATTCAACAACACATCCTTTATGAAAGTAACGAGTTTCAAGATTACTGAACCTACCAACATGATTTCCAGGGATGTTAGGTTCAGGAGATATATTTGGAATGTACACATAAGTGAGTTGATGATCGAAGTCATACTCATGAGACATGATGAAACCTATAGACATGAGAAGAATATTTTACATGAGTATGTTAGTACATAGTAAAACTTCAAGAGTGAGAATGTTTTTGGTTGGTGATACTTTTAAGTATTTTAATCATACTTTTGATATGATTTTCTAATGTCTTTATTGTTTATTCTATTTTTATTAAAAATGACATTCCTATATTTTTAATTTACTTCTTTTTGACATTTTAGTGAGGTTTTCCTTTTATGGTAAGTTTTCCTGAAATGGTTTTTATGTTGCATGAGTTTCTGTCATCAGTTCCTTCGGTTCTGCCGGTTTCTTATTAAAAGGGATCCGACTAGTTAAAAATTTGGGATCCAGGAGATCTGCAGTTTTGACAGAAATTTGTTTCGACGTAGGATCTATTTTTACAACTCATATGTTACTAAGTGAAATGTGTTTTAGCCAATGTTAATTCTTAAACATATATTAATAGCTTCAAACATGTTGGGGTTTTGAATGTGCGAAAAAGAAATAAAAACACATTATGCGAGAATGAAACGATAGAAACTACGACATTATTTATATTTCATTTCAATACTTAAAGCATTACAAAGGATCAAATAGATGACAAAATGTAGATCAATAAAACAAAGAACATGTCTCCGTGCGAGAATTTGATCATAGGATACACGGGAGCGATGAGCGAGATGATGATGATTATGAGGGCGATGTAAACCATGATGACGAAGATCTTTCTTGGTTTGGATTTCTTGAAGTGAGATGATGAAGAAGATGAAGTTTTGAGTGTGAGGTTTTTTGAAAGTGGAAGATTTGAAAAATGGGATATGTTAGTGAGGGTTTGACAATCAGAAAGATTTTTATGGGAAGGAGGAATTTTTGAGATTTGAGTTTTTTTTATTTACATTTAGAAAAATTTGATTTTTAGAAATTAGGTTTAGACAACACATATTAATATACTTAGGTTTAGACGGACGATGACACGTATGCACAAGGTTTTTCCAATGAAGCCACGCATATCATATAAGTATGTTTGGATATTTATATGAATGAGAAAAAGTAAACACATAATTTTCTATTTAGTGACATGCAAGTATACAAATGATTTACTAACATTATTGAGAGATAAGTCTTATGAAAGTCATACCACTATTGCAATTTGAGTGTTCCTTTTTGATGAGTTTTATCAATGGACAACTCCGGTTTCATCGAGATCTCTTTTTGGGGAAAGTTATCCTAATACCAAAGAATCTTGATGGTTTGCTTATTTTCAGATTAGCTAAACAAAATGACAAGAAAAGTTAGTGCATTTTGTAAGACAAAGTGAGATGTAAGAAAAGAAAATAATTAATGTTATCATCTAATTAATATCCAACAAAAAAAATATTCTTAAAACATACTTTTTGTTTTAAAAGATTTCCTTCTTTGCAGTTTTCAAACATACACGGATCGTTTCAAGTTTTTAAAGTACAATATACTCTAAGAAACTTGGTAACGAAGCTCTGATACCAATTGTGGAAAACTAGAAGGGGGTTGAATAGTTTTGCCGATTAAAGCTTTGTTTTAAAGTATTTAGATCGACTTATGTCAATCCATTTAGATTGTGTGTTGGATATTGATAGATGAGCATATAAGTAAGTAATGCAAAAAATAAAGAGTAAAGGAACAAAAAACCACGAAACGAGTATTTATAGTGGTTCGGCTACAAGGACACCTTCCTTGCCCTACTCCACTCCCCAAGTACCCCACTTGAGTGTTTGTAAGCACTACACAACACAAGCTCCTTAATGTGGTGGATAAGCCTTCACAACGTTGCCTACTCTTTACTGGTACAAGGCTAGACACCGATTTCTTCCACGAGATAGAACCAAACCTATCACAACGTTGCATACACTTTATCCAGTACAAGGCTAGATACCGAGTTCCATTACAAAGGAGGAACTACTACCCAACACTACACCACAGCACAACTACCCAAAGGATACACACTCCTTTTTACAACATTAGAAGGATATCAACATCCTCTAACCCAAACTACACAACTTGTACATCGACACACCATATCTAATGTACACCTTTGGAAACATTCACTAATGCCTTCAACACGACACTTCGGAACCTTTCACTAATGCCTTCAACATGAAACTTCTATGGAGGGAGGAAAGAACTATCAACAAGATGCACTTTAGTGGTCTTGATGATGACAAAGCTTAGCAACTCATGACCTTAAGCTTGCACGTCTTCAAGAGGTGGTGAACTCGCCTTTAAGAGGAAGCTAGAGAATCACACAAACATAAAACTACATAGAATGATCCTTTGGATATGTGGTTAGTGATGTTAGAATACTGGGAGAAAGTATATCTAAGAGTGGTAGTGAGCAAGAGAGAAATGACTCACTATTTATAGACAAAACATGTCTACTGTCCCACGATTCTTGTGGATCCCTCACATGAGGGATCCGGCTAGTACAAATCCTGGGATCCGGCTACTGGGTCAGTTTAGTACGGATTTAAGGTTGCAAACTGGGTTATGGGTTATGGGTTATGGACCATGGATTATGGGTATTGGATTATGGATACCCAACAAGATGCAATGTACCTAGTCATTGGGTTATGGATCTTGGGTCATGGGTCATGGACTTTGGGTCATAGATCATGGATAATATCCAACATGATTTCATGCATGATGTCATGCAACGGGTCATGGATTATGGATCATGCTCTATGGGTATGGGTTATTGACTTTGGTTCTTACCCAACAAGATTCATTGTACCTAATCAATGGATCATGGGTCATGGGTCATGGGTTATGGTCTTTGGTTTCTACCCATTACAATATATACATGGTACATATATATTTATATAAAATGTAAACACTAGTTGTTATACATACACATTTCTATAAGATGTAAACAATATTATTTGTTAGTGTTTTATAAAAATGTCTTTGGTTTTATATAACTAATTTACTAAACATGTTTTGGTGGTTTTAATATGTTTAGTAAAAGTGTGTTAGTAAACTATTGGCTCAAATCATTTACGTATTTTATTTATTTCGTTAAAATGATTTTACATTTGTTATCGACAAAACATTAGAAGATCGTAAAATATAAATAAACGTTTTATGCTTTATTCGTATTAACAAAAACATTTTGAACTTATACTCAAGCTTCATCTAAAGACCCGTGTCATTATTGAATGACATTTCTAGATTCGTAGATATTATCGATACCATAAGACATGCCTTGAAAAACTATTTTTGGTATTTTTTAATTTTTTGATTTTTATGTGTTTTTTATGATTTTATGTAATTTTATTTACATTTTGGTTTAAGATATGTACAAAGTAGATAATTTAATTTAAGAAGATGTTGATATGAGTACCGAGATAAGGACATCGTTCAACATATTGTAGAATACACTAATCAACATTTCTTAAACTTTCACCACCAAAGCTTTCGAGGCTCCAGAATAGTCGTCAGAACTTGAGCCTTTTCAATGTGAGGCTTTGGTAGCTTCCCCCCAAACCGAAAAAATTCGTATTGAGACCGCTTCCCTCAAGTAGTTGAAGTGAAGCAAACAGTCTCATTATTGAAGCTTTAAAAAGCCGAAGTAAACGATAACACCAAAGTAACAAGTTGAAGCACTGATCTTCTTTGCGGTTATCAATCCCGGAATAAATTATTAAGCCCGATCACATGAACCTGTTGTGCGTCCCCGATGTACACATTACTCTGCGGTTTTGAGCAGTTGTCTATTCAGGGGAACAATATATAAACATCATCATTTCACCAAATGCATTCCAGTTATCTTACATATAACAACTCAGTCCATAATGTACACATGTACCCAACACAAGTCAAGACGATAACACTAAAGTAACAAGTTGAAGCACTGATCATCTCTGCAGATATCAACTATGGAATAAATGATTAAGCCCGGTCACGTGAACCTTTTGTGCGTCCTTGATGAACACATATCTCTCCCCTGATGGTTGCGATCTCATCGGAATCGACATAACATTGTTTACATGAAGCATTAACCGGAAGCACTTTACCACAAATCATATCAGCTCGTAAGAAGATGTCGATAAGCAATCATCTCACGCACCAAATATTCTTCTCAAGTTTCTTCCCACTGAAAGCTGAAGTAATACAAACCAAAGTGTCAAGAGACCACTTCCCCATATAGTTGGAATAATACACCACAAGCCACGAGTTAAGATACCGAGTTTCTCTGCAGTTATGACATTTGTCTTCCCAGAATAACTTCAATAAAGAAGAAGTATTAAGTTCATCATGTGTACTCGTTGTGCATTTAGATGTATGTCTCCTTCCCCCTTGTTGGTTTTGATACCTCAGAATCAACAACACATTATAAACCCATATACTTGAAATCTTGTGAGAAGAACACAATTAGCTCAAATGTATCCTGTGAGAATCAACTGCTACAAAAACTCTCTCTAACTATCTCTATCAACCCATATGTAGAAAATTTGAAGTGACCATTGATGAAGCAAACCCGATATACCAAACTTGAAACTAAAGTAGAATTCACCATTCTTGTGACTCAAGATTGCACTAATGTTGGAAGAACGGTGTAGAGAATATATGCTCCAAGCAAATCTCTAAGTACTCAATACTCAATCAAAGTATGAGATATTAACACCTCTGATTATCCACAACGTCATATGCATGTGAAACTGAGTACTACAACGTAACTCCTTAAAGTGATAGTTGACCAGGTCTTAAACCATCCATCCCGACTGCTATAACTAGATAAATGAAGTTTTCAACTTAACTCTTAAGCACGAGCAAGTTATCATTGAAAGTTATGCATCCAACCAACCCCGACTTCAAGATAAAATAAGATCACGCCTTTGTGAAAGACAACTTCAATCTCAAATAAGTAATACCGGATCAACTCCGTAGTCATTCTTAGTGTCAACTGCCCAACAAGTGATTAAACATACAATCTAATGTACATCGATCAACTGAATGAACCAGAGCAAATGATTCCTTAACATTGATGCCTTCTTCCTAATGCTATCCACGTACTACTAACTTTGCCTTGTTTTTCAACCCTCCTCCCAGTTCATCAAGTTTGACATTAAGTATCCACTTTAAAGTGATGATCATAGCGCGATCTGGACGAGGAATGAGCTCCCAAACTTTAAGCATTTCAAGCTCATTAAGCTTTTCTTGCATAGCTTCAATCTAACAAGATTCAGTCAATGCTTCTTTGTAGGTTTTAGGTTTATTTGAGAATAGTAAAGCATCATAGTAATAAAATCATGGCTTGAGTGGGTAGTTGGAGGCGTGTAGAGACTGATCTAGAAGATTTACCAATAATGTCTTCAAGTAGATGAGGTTGTCATTTTCCTTTATGTTCATGTGTTTGATTTATAGAGTGCACATTGGGAGGAATAAAAAACCTTGAAGAAAGAGATTCTTCAGAACGTGGTCTTGGGAAAGGAATACCAAAGAACGGATCATTATTCATGAGTGCAACTACAATATCATGAAAGTCTTTATCAACGCCTTGAGGAATAACTAGAGATTGGGTTTATTGAGTAGTCTGAGATTTACTTCTAGATGGTGCATCTTGAACAATGGAAATTGAACAAGGTGAACCAGTTGAGTCAGCAGGAATCAGAGCAGGAGCTTCAGGAACTGGATGATCAACATTCGTTGGAGCTTGGAAGTATTCATCAAACATATGCTGAAACAATAAATCCCAATGATCCTTAGTAAGTGAAACATTAGGCATTGGAGGAGAGTCGTATGACCATTTTTCGAGCATCCATAAACATGTAGTTTATTCACAATTCTCCCCTTCAAAAATTGCATATGAAGTTGGCATTTTTGATTGAACAAGTGAATAAGAATATACTCCACGTAGATCTAGTTGATGACTGAATGAGCATGGGAAAAGCATGAAGCTCGTTGATGAAGAATGTAGATGAGAATGGTCATTCACGAGAGAATTTATCTTCATTCGAAGATAAAGTGCACTGAACTGTACGCCTTTCTTTTCTTTGAGGAACGGGGACTGAAGTGTTATCTGCAGATGCCATTATGATGACATTGAGGACTGAGGTTTGAACTGAAGAGTTCAAATGTCATTGCAGACATACATCAACTTTGACTTTCCTGATCTCCTGAATCAGGATAAATTTGTGCTTTAGTCATCCAGACTTTGATCCATCCTATGTACTGAATGTTCGATAACCTGCAACTGAGTAAGGACTACCTGCAGTAACATTACAAACTTGATTGCATATTTATGGGTTAGTGACATCAGTATCCAAAACCTTGGGGGTTTCACGATCAACCATGGTTTTGCCATCGTTAAGAAGCTTTCTGGTAGGTATCCACTTAAGTCCAACATCCTTAAAAATTCTACCAGTCGGTATCCACTTATGGCAAGGTCTAGGATTGTCAAGCTTTTTATGCATAGTGGAAGACTTATCGTTATTTCCAGTCTCCAAAGATTTAGCAGTTGGTATCCACCTAGGAGAAGTTTTTGGTTTGTTTTGCTTCTTATGCATTGTAAATGACTTACTGTAATTCCCAGACATAACAAGTTGAACCTTAGCTATGTTCCTCAATAAACCAGGAGGCATCATACGAGGTTGTGAACCTAAGATTCCATCCTTATGAAGTAGTGACCTTTTCCTAGCCTTTTCTAGATCATAGTTTTTGCACAAGTCATTCATATCATATGAATTCTAGATTTTAATGCTCGGTTTAGACACTTTTTGAACTAATCCTAGAGGAGATGGGAGTAGGAGTAGCTACTTGTTGAGTTTTAACAGAGCCATAAGCAATTTTATTAGGCAAATAATGTGGAGTGGCTGGTTTTGTCAAAACTTGTTTTGCATCAACTTGGGAGGAAAACCGAGTTTTGAAGATTTTGGACGCTCAGATTTAAACGCATTTGGTTGTCTAACAACTGATTGGTTTCTATTAGATTGTAAAACTGGTTCCCCCAAGATTGGTGCAAACTTAGTGTTCACACTATTCTCTGTAAATTTTTTAAGCTCGTTCTTTAATGCTACAATTGTGAAACCCTTTTCCTGACGTTGAGCTTTGATTTAATCATTTTTGACCATCAAATATGTTGTTTGTTCTAAAGTTTTAGATCGATTTCTTTGATTGAGTCACCTAGATCTTTTTTATTCCTTTTCAAAGTCTCGTTTTCTTTAAGTAATTTAGCCACATAGATTGACAGTTTAATATTTCTTGTCTTAGTTGCACAAATGTCCTGGTTAGTTCTGACTAAATTACTTTTCTTATTCATATCAGATATATGCTTTTTCAAATTGTTGATTGTCGAGTTTTTGGCTTGAAGCTAAGCTTTTAATTCGTTTATTTTAAAAAAATTCACGAAATTCAAGAAATTATGAATTTTTACATGGTTTACTGGTTTGAGAACTTTCTTCCTTTCTTTTTGTTGTAATGTTTTTCAATTTTTGATAATTTGTTTGAAAGTTCATTAAACGCTTCTTTATCGACCATATCATTAGATTTGAAATAACTAGTCTCAGCTTCAACCTAAGAAAATATGTTAAAATCATGTTCAGCATCATGATTAGTTTGTACAAGTGTATTAGCAGATGCATTATGTTGAACAGTTGTGTACCTCAGCACCTGACACATGTTCATTTACCGGTCTGATATCTGCATCCACATCTTGTGTGACAAGAGTTACTAAACTGCTAGTTGTGTCAAGCTTATCTGTCTCTGATCCTCTACATTTAGTGACAATTGATCCATCGACCGATGCTTTACCCGACTCAACAGTACTATCTCTTGATTGCACCCGACATTCATTCACCTTGTCATCATACTGTGCTCTTTCCTCAGTGTACTTCTTAACATTATCCATGTGTTGGATTAATGTTTCTCTGAACACATCAGCTCCCATTCCAGTGTGACTAGCAAAGCACCTTTCAGCCATATCATCGTCATAATCCCAACTATATTTACCATTGAAGAATGACTGAAATTGTTTGTTGATCACCTGAAGTGCAACCTTGGATCCGGCTTCTTGAAAACTTTCTTTGCCAAGTTGTTGTTCAAGTTGCTCTAAGTTCAAGAACAATGTGCCCGTGAAAGTCGGTACATCTTGATGGAAAAATGCCTCAAATGCTCGTACGAATCCCCTCATGAATCCATTTCCTTCTAGAAGTACCATGAGGTGTGAATGAAGTTATCGAAAAGGTTTAATGCAACTCTCCTTTGTATGATCTTGCAGTTGCTGTGACTGGTGCAATTCTCTCTCTTGAGAATATGAGCAAGAATATTTCAGATTATCATTGTCCGACTCAGACACGTTTAGCTGTTGTACATTGTTGGGTTTCTTCTGTTCATCAATCACGTCGTACATTTTGAGTATCTTAGATACAACAGAATCCGAAGTGTTAGGGATGATGTTAACGTGCACGGTAAATTACAAATCTATGATTTAAACCGAGAAATAGAATCTTTCGCGGGATTTTACAAAATCAAGAAGAAACCGTGAGAAAATGACCAATTGAACGTGTTAAGATAACTGATGGATTGGTACAATGATAGAATATTGTATGTTAGGAGATATGATTGTATGAATGATTAGCTGAAATGTTGTTTGGTTGTATGTTGTTGATGCAGAAATTTGATTTCAAAACTTAAAAACCTCAATATCTTCATTCCAGAGCGGTTATAGGCCTCGAAGGTTGACCCGAATGGACTTTTGTCTTGTTGAGTTGCCATTGATGAAGGTATTTGTGATAAATTTGATGTCGGATCGATTCAAAGATAAAGGAGCTGTGTTTGATGAAGATTAAGCACGGTTGTTATAGTGAAAATTTGGTCTAAAAACTTAAAAACCTCAATAACTTCCTTTCGAAGGGGATTTGGGCCTCGAAAATTTCTTTTCATGACTTTGTCGTGAAACCTCACAATATTTAGGCTATTCCGGTCGCTTTTACAGGTATTTCGTCCAAAACGGAGTTACGGTTCAAAAGTTATGGCCGTTTGAAGTCTTGACGTAAAAAGTCAACTTTGGTCAAAACAAGTAGTCAAACCGCAATAGGCAAACCGCAAAAGTCAAAACGCATTCTTCTTGATGTCAAACCGCAACCCCAAAATACATGGTCAAATAGCAGTTACTTAAACTGCAAGTGCCAAACCGCAATCTGTCAAACCGTAATTGTTAAACCGCAAAGTCAAATCGCAGTTCTTAAAACACAGTTCTTTAAATCACAACCCTTCAAACTGCAAGCACAAAACACAATTGGTTGACAAACCACAATACTTCAAACTGCAGATGCCAAATCGCAGAAGGCTCAAACCTCAAGACAAAAAATGTAGAACGGACAAAACGAAAAGTCTCAAATCTCAAGATCTTCAAACCGCAACGAGGACAAATCGCAGGACACAAATCTCAAAAGCTTCAAACCACAACAAGGAAAAATCGCAAGACACTCAAATCGCAATAAAAGGGCAAACCGCAGGATCAAATCACAATGCAAAATGACAAACCGCATGTCACTTTCTATCAAGTACAAGTGTCACTATCGTCCAATTTTGTCTTTTGGCTAAAGTTCAAAACGCAACTTTGTCCTACTATCAAACCGCAGCTGCCTAAATAATAAAATAATCAAACCTCAACACATAATTATCAAATCACAGCTATGAATTAGTCAACTCGCAACCAAGAAACTGTCAACTCGCAATCAAGAATAACTCAAACCACAACAATCACAATCCTTAACCACTCAAAAATCTTCAAAACTTCCACAAACAAGATGATATAGTCTATCCAAGCACTAATGTAAGCAACACTAACAAACCTAAACAAGAAAGTACAACCAAATAACAAGCTTAACCACTAAACAAGCTCAAACTAATGAAAACAAAATGAAACTATTCGATCCACTAAGAAGCTCAAGAACCAATCTTTAAATCCGAGCACACATGAAGTAAGATGATAAAACCATGGCTCTTGATATCAATTGTAAGAGATTGGTTATCTAAACATACTAAACAATATATGATGGATCGAATATGAGGAGTTTAGAGAGAGAAAGTTTAGAGGTTGGGAACTTGTAGAGAGAGAAAGTGAAAGACAAAAAGAAAGATTAGATTAGATGAATGAGAAGCTCCACCCTCTTCCTTGGTGGGAGAGGGATTTTATAGTATTACAAATAAACGCCCCCTAAGGGCTGTGGATCATGTTTACAGTGGGTAAAGACTCGTCCGTCCTCCACGATGTTACTTAACTAATCTAATTACTAATAAATATAGCTAAGTCTACGAGCTAACACATGCTACACTAAACTCGGGGTGACCGACTCTTCTATATGGATTTTACAAATCCTAACAGAAGTATAATTAGGGTTTTATCAAAGTCGGGTAGTTAAAAGCCAAAAGCCAAAGAAAAATCTTAACAACTTCTCGCGCGTCGCTGGAGCTCCAACACGCCAGGCTCATTAAGATTTTTCATACTTTTGGGTTTTGGCCTATAAATACCCCACCTTGGCTCTTGTATTCCTCGCCCCTTACCATTACTTTTTTCTCTCTATTTTTCTCTTCTTCAATCCTTTAAGTCTCTCTTGTGTTCTTGATTTATCACATATCATCTTTTGAAGAACACATTCTTTGCAAGGGAAGAATCACAAGAACCTAATCTACTCTTGTGATTGTGTCGAGGGTCTCTTATCTATATCCTTTCTGTTACAATCGAGTTTCTAGGTTAGGTTAGGGCTTGATTGAGTTATCACACATTCTATTGTTTAAATTGGTTGTAAGGGAAGTCTTGGTCTTGGTGACCAAGCCTAGATCGTGGGATATCTAGCTGGTTTGATACTTTTGGTGGAAAGTCTTTGTGGTCCTTGTGGGAAGTCAAATCACGAGATTCGTTTGGGTGGTTTTCGAGGGCGGAATACCATTGCGGAGTAGCTCTTCTTTGTGAGCACCGATCTTTGTGCATATCGGTGGAGTGAAGTTGTAACGGTTTATAGTCCACCGAAAGGATTATACTTAGTGAATAGTATCATGTCGTGGATTCGCAAATAGATGTACAGATGGTATAAACCCCCCATCCCGAACCAGTATATATCTTGGTGTCTCTTAACATGTTTTATATACTTTGGTTGTAATTGTGGTTGTTGGATTTATTGTCTAACCACTTGTTGATCTTTTAGGCTCGATGTTTTTAAACTTTGAAGAAGCTGAAAAGACCGTATTAACCACCCTCTACGGTTCTACACTTCCATATTTTTGTAAACTTAAAAAAATATGTACATTTTTAAAAGTATATAAATACTTTTATAAAAGTTATTTTGTAATTTCTCGTTAAATATCTAAGGAACGACTATTATATTTTTAGGTGGTTGTTAAAAGCTTGTGAATTCTTGATATACGTTATATCGTTGTAATCTGCTGCAGATCATTACGGTGAGTTCCTAGCCCTAATTTTTATTTAAATGCTTTATAAAATCCTTGGGGGAGATACATGCTAAAATGTTTTACTATGGAAAATTATTTGAAAACTCTATGCTTTTACCTGAATGTATCATTGCTAGTGACTAAGTATCTATTGCTAAAAGTCCCCATATCATTGACAATTAATCACTTATGTATGAGTGTAAATATTTTGGGTATGCCTATCGGGATTGATGAATCTCGTTTGTGTTGATCAGATGGACAATACAAACGTACTACATTTGAATTCCTAGGTAAATGGAAAATACCCACTCGGGTCAATTATTATATATATATATATATATATATATATATATATATATATATATATATATATATATATATATATATATATATATATATATATATATATATATATATATATATATATATATATATATAGTGTTTCTTGTGAAAAGTCTAATTTTTGTGAGAAGCGAGAAGAGATCCTAGCCCTCCATCTAATCCCTCCTTTTTTTAGATCTAATGGCTAAGACTAGCCAAACATTTACACTAGCTAAGGGCAATTATGTAAATTACAAACAAATATCTAATATATAAAGAAAAAACACACACTTTAACTAAACGTGAAGGTGAAAACCTAGATATTTTCTCTCTCGACCTAGATATTTTCCGTTCACAACTACCGCCATTAAATCCATCGCTTAACCGTCACAACTACCGCCAAATTTATTTTCTGATCACAACTACCGCTATTAAAATCCTTCTTCTACCGTCGTTAACCTAATATCACCGACGTTAAACGCCGTTAAACCGCCGTTCAAGACATTATGCCACCGCCGTTAACACGCTCAATGACACCTTCTTTCAATCAAAGCAATCAACAGAATGTAATTGAATCTGAATCAGAATCAGACGGAGATGAAATTACAAGTAAAACTCAGAGATATCAAGTAAAATTCATATTTTATTATAATTTAATTAATTTTTATAAATAATTGTTTAGAATTGTTAATATTATTAGCTTATTTAATTTTAAGAGTTTAAGTGAAATTAATTTTAGATAAATTATCTTCACATGTGAACATATTCATTTAGATGACTTAAGTGCAAAATAAGTCTAGTTATTAGAATCTTCACATGTGAAGATAATCATTTAAGTTTTGATTTCATTAGAATTTTTGAGGTTATGAGTTCAAATAAGACTAGTTAGTAGAATCTTCACATGTGAAGATAATCATTTAGGAATGAGTTTTTAATGCAATTAGGCGATTTAAGCTTTGATTAGATTAGCAGTTTTGAGGTTATAAGTTCAAATAAGTCAAGTTGTTAGTATCTTCACATGTGAAGATAATCATTTAGGAAATGAGTTTTTGATCAAATTAGGCGATTTAAGCTTTGATTAGATTAGTATTTTTGATGTTATAAATTCAAATAAGTCTAGTTATTAGTATCTTCACATGTGAAGATAAGCATTTACAAATGAGTTTTTTTATGCAATTAAGCGATTTAAGCTTGGATTACATTAGAATTTTTGAGGTTATAATTTCAAATAAGTGCAGTTGTTAGTATCTTCACATGTGAAGACAATTATTTTAGGAATAAGTTTTTGATGCAATTAGGAGATTTAAGCTTTGATTACATTAGGATTTTTTAGTTTATAAGTTCAAATAAGTCTAGTTATTAGAATCTTCACATGTGAAGATTCTCATTTATTTTATGCAATTAGGCGATTTAAGCTTTGATTACATTAGGATTTTTGAATTTATAAGTAAAAATATGTCTAGTTATTAGAATCTTCACATGTGAAAATAATCATTTATTTTATGCAATTAGGCGATTTAAGCTTTGATTACATTAGGAATTTTGAGGTTATTAGTATCTTATCATGTGAAGATAAGCATTTAAGAATGATTTTTTGTTGCAATTAGGTGATTTATGCTTTGATTAGATTAGTAGTTGATGTAGTAGTTTTGCTGCTGATGTAGGATTTTTGTTGTTGATGTAGTAGTTTTGGTTCCTTCTGTCAGGTATATAGTTCTTGCTGACAGGTATGTTGTAGTTTTTGCTGCAGATGTAGTATTTTTGCTGCTGTCAGGTATGACATGTATATGGTTTCTGCTGTTAATACAGACTGGTTCATGCTGTTAGTTTTGTTTCTACGAGTTATAGTAATAGTGAAACCCGTCTATGTTTAGTATCTTCATATGTGAAGATAATCATTTGTTTTATGCAATTAGGCGATTTAAGCTTTCATTACATTAGGATTATTGAGTTTATAAGTTCTAATAAGTCTAGTTATTAGAATCTTCACATGTGAATATAATCATTTAGCAATAAGTTTTTGATGCAAATTAGGCGATTTAAGCTTTGATTACATTATCATTTTTGAGTTTATAAGTAAATATAAGCCTAGTTATTAGAATCTTCACATGTGAAAATAATCATTTATTTTATGAAATTGGGCGATTTAAGCTTTGATTACATTAGGAATTTTGAGGTTATATGTAACACCCCAACCCGATAAGGGTAGAATATCTGTACCTTATTCGAAGCAATCAAAACAAGAAGATAAAGTCACGAGATGAATTGATCCCTTCGCCCGGAACCTATATGAATTGAATACGCTTAATAAGAATCGATTACTGTTTTAGACGGCTTTCCATTTTAGAAATCTTTTATTTTAAGTAACTTTCTATTTTAGGCGGGTTTCTATAATTAGTAACTTTCCATTTTTTAGCAGATTTAATCATTTATAATTTAATTTAGGTTAAAATGACGAACATGATTATTATAATAGTTTAGGGTTCATATCGATAATTAATCAATTTACAGTTAAGTATAATAACTTATTATAATTTAGGGTCTAAAGTGTAACTATTACAAAGTGTAAGGTCTTAAGTGTAAATATATCATACTTACTCATTTTACGTCTTTGGTCCATTTAGAAGTTATGCTAACATATCAAACCTCAAGTTTCATTTATTTCAAACTAACCTTTTATTTATATAACTCGTATATACAAACAAGTCCTAGATTAGCATATAATTTCTACTCATGCTTTAAACCATTTAGACCCGACTTGATGACCCTCTATATTCAGTTCGAAACATGCATTAAGGAGACTTATATGACCTTACTAAAGGTCACACATGAAACGTACTCAACAACTGATTTAACGAAACATAGGTAGAGATTAACGAGACCCAAAACAACCCTTATATATTCTGATCTCCTATGATATTACTGTATACACATAAGAAAACGTATGTCTATTATGTAAACCCAATTTTTAGATCTGATCACACACACCAGTTTTATAGGTTTATTAGTCAAGGTTACTCACATATACTCCTCCATCGACTCGAAACCAATACTACACAACACTACAAAGCGCCACCCATGTGACAACAAGAACTAAGTCAAAACATATGTTTCTGTATTCAATCACACGCATGCATGCATCTTTTATGTGACAAAAACCTTAGCTATTTTGTTTTATAATTCTGTCGAGATACAAGGGAACCAAATCAAGGCCAATACCAACTCATATATTATCATCTTATGAAGCATGTTAAGTGTTTTACCAAACGGTTTTAACAGACCAGATGCCAAGCTTTTAATCGACAGATTCATAGATTTCTATTTGTGGTTTCATATAGCCATTCACTTGATTAACTTTAGTTTAGTTTTAAATGATTATGAGACATGTTTCACTAGTACAAACCATGCATGGCATGGAAAAAGTCACGACGGATCCGGCCAAACAAAAAGGAGAAAGCGAGGTCACGATGTGTACCTTTGTAGCGTGAAGGATGAGAGGAAAACAGTGATCAAAACCAAGCGAAACAAACCCTTCTTGAGCCCTATAGTACCACGACCAGCAGTAGCAATATAACCCACGACAAAGTCCAAGAACCCTTCCAACCGAGCACGAATACGAAATTTACAAACACCCTACGAAACCTGACTTTGGATTTATTTGATGTCGACAGAAAAGAAAAATGGAGATGGAGTCTTTTATGTTTTGCCATGACTTTCTTGGGAAGAAGTTTAGGGTTTTGAATGAGTGCGTAAATTGATTTGGTCTAGGTAGTTATAATGGGATAAGAGGAGACAAATTAGGAACTTATTTTGGGACCATGCGTTTTCTATAGCGAATAAAGGGAGATCACAAACCAATTTTCATATTAATTTACTTCCCAAATTAAACTTGTGAAATTTATTTATTTGTTCTATTTTGTGTACATTTTCTTATGTGCTTTGTTAGCTTATAAGCTGGATATACGTTTTTAATCTTCCATTTCTTTCATATAACGAGTCCCTTTTATTTATTTATTTATTTATTTTATTTTTTTTGCGATGAGGGTACAATACTCATTTAACGTGTTCACGATTTTAGGGTTTTACAACTCTTCCCCTCTAAAAAGAAAATTTTCGTCCTCGAAAATTTAAAGGGAAAACGAAAGAAGTGAACGAAGACATACCAGATTACATCAAAATAAGGGCAACAGAGATCCAAATAGAAACTTTAAAGAGATGAGCGCGTGCCAAGAATTCAAACGTATCAATCGTATAAAGACGAAGGTAGATTAAACGTATAGGCATAATGTTTCCAAAGTCTTGCTAATTCAGAAAATCTTAATCAGGTGCCAGAAATTCTAAGCTCTAAGGTACTCCTCGAGATATCCTATGATCACAATGAGGGTACGTCATATGATGTAAGTATTATTACGTTGGCCAAGCGTCATAATACCAACATCATATGAGTATACCTTCATGATGACCATACTTTATCTCAAGTCGTGAAAATCCTCCTATCAACCACCTAACGGTCTATTCTACATCTTAGGGTTGGTCCGAAACAATCATCACTAACGGTTCGAAATCGAGAAAGCGGAACATATAAGGGCATGTGAGAACATAGCAAGTACCATCGAACTGAGATACGTCGAAAAATAGCATCAGGTCCTTCGATGCTAAAACAATCATCCAACCCAGAATTTATATAGAACAGAGGTCATTCAAAAGAGAACAAATAATATTTCAAGGAGTCTTATCCAACGAAAAGTCACATCAAGGTATCAAAGGAAATACTTGCCAAACATTAGTTTCAAGGAAAAGAAATAAAAGAACTAAATAAAGAACTACTTGACGGGTCGGCCCTTCTTCATTCCATTTGCTTTCTTCTTAGGGGGTCCACGAATCTTATGCGCCGTGGAACCGCACTTTGTAACACGCTCCAGGGCCTTATAACATTCGGCCGGATGGGGCTTACCACAAATTTTGCAAAGAGGAGGGAGGCAAAATCTCAAAGGCCTCTTATAAGATGAAGAACACCAGAGCGGTCATCTTGAGTACTACGAGAAGAGTGATCCCAAACCGCGTTGACCTCCATTATCGCGACCACGGCGGTGGTCACGACCTATCATACCTCTGTGACCACAGCCTCGAGTGTCTGGCGTCTCGAGTCGTAACCTCTCAATCTGACGACTCACGGAACCCCACACCGGTCTTGGCGACCTCTAGAATCATATCCATGGTCATGTCGACCACGAGAATAAACCTTATCACCGTCCCTGTTCCTCTTGTTGAAGCCACGATCCTCATGTAGCAACTCAATGTTGCGGCGGCATCGCGAATCGCAGCCTACCTCGGTGTACTCGTTATTAATCACCCTGTCCAACACCCATTTCTTCAACCCCCATTTGAACTTCCGAGCCTGACGACGTGCATCTCCAGCAATAGTACCTATAAACCCAGCCAACCTCATAAACCGTTGCATGTATTCATGGGAATTTTCCCTATCCAGCTGACGTATGGCGTTGTACTCTCTTTCACATCATTGCATTACGACTCGGAAAATCTTGCTTGAAGAAGATATCCTAAAAGTATTCCAAGCACAAGTATCTAGAAAGTTCTCTTCTTTGGACAAGAGATAGGCCTTCCACCGGTTGAGGCATCACCCTCGAGTTTGAAGGTCGCTAGTGCAGTTTTCACCTCGTCACCACAACCCGGCACATTGAAAAGCTTCTCCATGTGCGTGATCCGATCCTCTGCATCATTAGGTGAAGGCGAGGCGAAAAGGGATTGGCTTAAGTTTGTTGAGCGCTCGATCCAAACATGAATGGGTGTGGGTGGGTTAGCACCCCATCATTACCCCCCGGAGGAGCTAGCGCCATTTCGGACATTTTGAGTGATGGTAGCTACAATCTCGGGCATAGCGATAGCGAGCGTCTGCAATCAAAGCTTCAAAGTTGGGATGACCATCCCGTTATCGTCGCCGTTTCTTGAGTATTGACCATCCGAGCGATCATTAAGCGATTAGCAAGGTTAGGAAATGAGATGAAGATCATGAGCGGAAGTGATGATAATGAAACCTAAAATCTACCCAAACCTCACGATCAAAACTTAAGTTCTACGGGTCAACGCTTAGGGTCCATATGTCACAGGTCCTGACTACAAGTCGTAAAGCTGGGCTCTGATACCATAATTGTAACACCCCAACCCGATAAGGGTAGAATATTTGTACCTTATTCGAAGCAATCAAAACAAGAAGATAAAGTCACGAGATGAATTGATCCCTTCGCCCGGAACCTATATGAATTCGAATACGCTTAATAAGAATCAGATTACTCGTTTTAGACGGCTTTCCATTTTTAGAAATCTTTTTATTTTAAGTAACTTTCTATTTTAGGCAGGTTTCTATAATTAGTAACTTTCCATTTTTTAGCAGATTTAATCATTTATAATTTAATTTAGGTTAAAATGACGAACATGATTATTATAATAGTTTAGGGTTCATATCGTTAATTAATCAATTTACAGTTAAGTATAATAACTTATTATAATTTAGGGTCTAAAGTGTAACTATTACAAAGTGTAAGGTCTTAAGTGTAAATATATCATACTTACTCATTTTACGTCTTTGGTCCATTTAGAAGTTATGCTAACATATCAAACCTCAAGTTTCATTTATTTCAAACTAACCTTTTATTTATATAACTCGTATATACAAACAAGTCCTAGATTAGCATATAATTTCTACTCATGCTTTAAACCATTTAGACCCGACTTGATGACCCTCTATATTCAGTTCGAAACATGCATTAAGGAGACTTATATGACCTTACTAAAGGTCACACATGAAACGTACTCAACAACTGATTTAACGAAACTTAGGTAGAGATTAACGAGACCCAAAACAACCCTTATATATTCTGATCTCCTATGATATTACTGTATAAACATAAGAAAACGTATGTCTATTATGTAAACCCAATTTTTAGATCTGATCACACACACCAGTTTTATAGGTTTATTAGTCAAGGTTACTCACACATATACTCCTCCATACGACTCGAAACCAATACTCACACAACACTACAAAGCGCCACCCATGTGACAACAAGAACTAAGTCAAAACATATGTTTCTGTATTCAATCACACGCATGCATGCATCTTTTATGTGACAAAAACCTTAGCTATTTTGTTTTATAATTCTGTCGAGATACAAGGGAACCAAATCAAGGCCAATACCAACTCATATATTATCATCTTATGAAGCATGTTAAGTGTTTTACCAAACGGTTTTAACAGACCAGATGCCAAGCTTTTATCGACAGATTCATAGAGTTCTATTTGTGGTTTCATATAGCCATTCACTTGATTAACTTTAGTTTAGTTTTAAATGATTATGAGACATGTTTCACTAGTACAAACCATGCGCATGGCATGGACAAAGTCACGACAAGATCCAGCAAACAAAAAGGAGAAACGAGGTCACGATGTGTACCTTTGTAGCGTGAAGGATGAGAGGAAAACAGTGATCAAAACCAAGCGAAACAAACCCTTCTTGAGCCCTATAGTACCACGACCAGCAGTAGCAATATAACCCACGACAAAGTCCAAGAACCCTTCCAACCAGGCACGAATACAGCCCTTAACAGCACCCTACGAAACCTAACTTTGGATTTATTTGTTGTCGACAGAAAAGAAAAATGGAGATGGAGTCTTTTATGTTTTGCCGTGACTTTCTTGGGAAGAAGTTTAGGGTTTTTGAATGGTACGTAAATTGATTTGGTCTAGGTAGTTATAATGGGATAAGAGGGAGACAAATTAGGAACTTATTTTGGGACCATGCGTTTTCTATAGCCGAATAAAGGGAGATCACAAACCAATTTTCATATTAATTTACTTCCCAAATTAAACTTGTGAAATTTATTTATTTGTTCTATTTTGTGTACATTTTCTTATGTGCTTTGTTAACTTATAAGCTGGATATACGTTTTTAATCTTCCATTTCTTTCATATAACGAGTCCCTTTTATTTATTTATTTATTTATTTATTTTTTTTACGATGAGGGTACAATAGTCATTTAACGTGTTCACGATTTTAGGGTTTTACATTATAAGTTCAAATAAGTCTAGTTATTAGTATCTTATCATGTGAAGATAAGCATTTAGCAATCAGTTTTTGTTGCAATTAGGTGATTTAAGCTTTGATTAGATTAGTAGTTTATGTAGTAGTTTTGGTTCCTGCTGTAAGGTATATAGTTCCTGCTGTAAGGTATATAGTTCCTGCTGACAGGTATGTAGTAGTTTTTGCTGCTGATGTAGGATTTTTGCTGCTGTCAGGTATTACAAGTATATGGTTTCTGCTATTTTATATAATGTTAGTTTTGGTTTATATAATGTTAGTTTTGTTTCTATGAGTTATAGTAATAGTTAAACCCGTCTATGTTTAGTATCTTCACATGTGAATATAATCATTTATTTTATGCAATTAGGCGATTTAAGCTTTGATTACATTAGCATTTTTGAGTTTATAAGTAAAAATAAGTCTAGTTATTAGAATCTTCACATGTGAAGATAATCATTTATTTTATGCAAATTAGGTGATTTAAGCTTTGATTACATTAGGAATTTGGAGGTTATAAGTTCAAATAAGTCTAGTTATTAATTATAAGTTCAATTAGGTGATTCAATCTTTTGATTAGATTAGATTTTTTTAGGATTTTGGTTCATGCTGTCAGGTATATAGTTCCTGCTGACATGAATGTAGTATTTTTTTACTGCTGATGTAGGATTGTTGCTACTGTCAGGTATGACAGCAATATGGTTTTTGTTGTTAATACAGTTTGGTTCATGCTGTTAATTTAGTAATTTAAAGTTTTGATTAAATTTTTTTGCATGATAAAAAAATCAGAATTAATTAGAAAAATAAATCTAGTTATACTAGCTTCACTTGTGAAAATTATCATTTATGAATGAAGTTTTGATGCAATTAAGTATAGTTATAAAATCTACACATGTGAAACTAATCATTTTTGATTATATTTGGTCTATTTTTAGTAGTAATTAATTTATTGTTTTGAAATATGTTGAAAAGCTGTTTATTATATGAAATTGATTTTTTTTGAAGGTATACTGATAACGCTCAAATTGTACATGTTTTTAGTAGTGTTATCCGTGCTTTTGTGTACGTTATTTGGTTATAATTATATGCTTTTGATGCTTAATCATATAAAAGTGTGTATGCTAGTTCATTTGTAGCCAAGTACACGAAAGTGGAGAAAAAGATGGAAAAAGAAGTAAAACACGAAGATTTCTCCATGTACGAAGAGTTCCCGTCAAAATCATGACTTGTGGAGTATATTTGAGAAGATAAAGTCATCAAGATAGTGGTCCAAAGACGCAAGAATAAAGTTCAATAAGGAAAACGAGAAAGAAATGAAGAAAAGAAGCTTAAACGAAGAAATATTGGAAGCCTCGTTGTTCCCGACACACCTTCACCATTTTGGCCATAACTTTTGCATACGGACTCCGTTTGACCCCCTGTTCACGGCCACAGAAAGCTAAGGAAAAGATCTACAACTTTGTAGCTTGTCAAATTCTGTCAAAGGCTCCAACCATTTGGTCGGGCCCCGCGACCGAAACGGTTAGAGAGCCGTCAAGAAGACCAGCCGAAACGGCTGGAGCCCAACCGAATCGGTTGGGAAGCCGTGGACAGCCATTTCTTTAATACTAAGAATCAAAACTTGTTCCAAACGATTCTAGGTCCTTCCCTTGGTGTATTCTAGTCCCTTCCTAACTCCTTGGAGGCCAAGTTGAACATTAAACACCCTAGGGATTGAGAGTAGTATAAATAGGACTTATTTGTGTATGTTTTCATCATCAAACTAAATCCCAACTTGAGAGAACTCCTCTCACACCTCTCCTACCACCACTACTCTCTCTCAAAGCCTAAAATTCTTCCATAAAGTTCCAGGAAACTTTGGAGGTCCAAGAAGTCATCATTTGGAGGTAAAATCATCAAGAAGTCATCACCAATACTTGAGGCATCATTACTTCATCATTTGTAATCTCATTTCAATCATTGTAAGACTCTTAATCATGTTTTCTAATGTTCAAAATTCTGAGTTTATGTTTATGTTTGCTATGAGTGGCTAGTTTCTTTATGCACTTGCTTAAATGATGTTAATTATCGTATGATTAGTTTATGATTCTGTTAACATGTTTTAATCCAATTTCAAGTTGATTCTAAGATCTAGAGTTGCTTAAGTTTCATAGTGGCATTTGTTAATCAAGTTTGACTAGTTGATAGTAATCGTAGAGGTCGAAAGAACTTATTGTTATTCAACTAGTTATAATCATTTTATCTATAGATGATTGTTTTTACCCATTATTCTTGGTTAATCAAAGAAACTAAAGTGTGGTTGTAATAAGAACGCTTTTTGATTATCAAGTTGGATTGATTGGAAACATCTAAAATGTCGTTAGACTAGTTGTTTACAATCAGTTGTAACCTTTTGTCTATAATCGGTTACCTTTTGTATTGACCATTTCTTAAGCAAATTTGATAAGAAAAACGGATGTTTTATGTTTAAGTTTATGAAAGTAAACTTATGAAACTTGAATTGATCTTAAATTGATTGGTTGAACTTAATGCTTGTTTTTATAAACTAAAATCTTGACGAAGGTTTAACTTGTAATAACAATAGATTAGTACACCAACTAATTATCATAACCAACATGTTAAGAAGAGGTTAACACAATCATACTAATCAGGGATAAGAAACTAGTTTAAGCAAGTGTAGTCTTAATCTTATTGAACTCCCGTAATCATTATTTTCATGTTACTTCTTGCTTATATGGTATTTTGGGACGTGACAACCATTTACCACTTTCGTGTTACATGCTATTACATAGATTCTTTACAATTGAAAACACCCAAATCCTAGTGAACGACCTCGGCTTACCAACCAAAACTAAGTACATACGAAAGGGTCATACTTGCCCGTGTGTTCTTAGCTTAATTCGGTAATCCTTGTTATAAAGTTAAAACTAGTAGTCGCGAGACACATCAAGTTTTTGGCGCCGCTGCGGGGATTTGTTTGTATTTTTGTGTGCTTCGAATCTGTGTTCAACTCATTCCCTAGTTGTGCCGTCTTTGCTTGCGAAAAAAAAATCCTTTTCTTACCAGTTCGTCCAGCCGATCGGTACGTCCCCGTAACCGATTCGGCTAGACATCGAAACCAAATCCAACTGGATCGGCTGGAAGCCCAGCCGATCGGCTGAACCATTCTTTCAAAAAAAAACCATTTTTTTTCTTTTCAATTTTTGTTTAACTTTTAGTTCAAAGCTTAGTCTTGTTCCTATTTGTGTTTTTCCTTGTTTGTTTGGTAGATTATTTAATAATAAAAAAAAATCCCTCGAAAGTAAGGCTCAGCCATTGGAAACAAACTGTGTGAGAGGTAAAAGGCGGGTCTCCCTGATTCCCTAAAGAAGTTGGGTTTTTAATATGCTTCGCGCTGACCTGCTTCTCCACTTCTTTGTGCGTTTCAATGGAGCTACCGAGAACCCTTGGTAAAAGAAAAAAAAAGTCATAACTAGTTTTCTTTTTTAATAAAAGTAAAAAAAAATAATAATAATCTTTTTATTTAGTTTATTTCTTTCAAGTCATTTTTCTGAAAAAAAAATACAAAAAGATTTTTCTTCATGTTCGTTTTCATTATTTTTATCTTTTTATTTTTGCTTTTTAAAATATTTTGTGAATCGCTTCGGGTTCTTATAAACTCACACTCTTGGAGTGATCAACTTGTTAGTCCACTTTACGAGCTTAAACGTAAAATCAAAGAGAGGACTAAACCCAAACCTTACTCGAAACCACCATTCATCGAGGAACTCTTTGTCGTTATCGACATATTCGAAGAGAGAGTCAAACCTCTACCCGATTCCCCAACCATAATCGTCATTGATCCCGATGACCAACGCATGTTGTCAAGCACTAGGACCGTTGCACCAACACCTAGTTCCGCTGTTATTCAAAACCCTCTTCGCAATAATTTCCATATCAAGGGTACCCACATGCAAATGATTCGGGAGAATCAATTTGATGGGAGAATCCAGTCCGATCTTCACCGACACATAGCCGATTTTCTTGAGATCAGTAGCCTATTCCAATATGGTGAAAATCAAGAGGAAGTGGTTAAATTAAGGACTTTTCCTTTCTCATTAACCGTGAAGCCAAGACTTGGTTGAACGAATTAAATGAAGGAACGATTACTACGTGGGAAGATATGATAGAAGCTTTTATTAGCCGATACTTTTCTCCCGCTAAGTTTAAACGTCTCCTAAATGACATTCACAACTTTCACCAAATCAATCACGAAACTTTCGTTGATGCTTGGCTGCGCATGAAAGATATGCTTCACACTTGTCATGGACACGGTCTAACCAAAGGAGCGATAATTCAAACATTCTATCATGGTTTAGACGATCCAACTCGAGGAAATCTCGACGCCGGAGGAATCTTCCTCTATAAAACTCCAAACGAAGCTTTCAAAATCCTCGAGGACAAGGTCCAACTCAAGCTCGATCTTTCGGAAAATTCTATGATCGATTCCAATCCGAAAGCCGTTGTTTCCGCCGGTGGAAGCAACATCAATACCGATCATGCCTCATTGATCGAGAAATTGGAAGCTCTCTCCAAAAACATCGATGCCCAATTCATAAGCATACGTAGGGAGATGATTGAGCTGCGAAATAATCACTACGCTTCAAACCACGATGCTAAGGATGACACGCCGATGTGTGATCCCATGGAAGCGAACCATGTCCAACATGAAGGATATCACCAAGGATATCACGGAAGATATTATGACCAAAATTCCAGAAATGCGTACTCCTTTCCATACCACAACCCAACCCATACATATCCTCGATATTAGCCATGGAATACAAAACCACATCCATCACAAAATTTCAATACACCTAAAACCTCACCGGAGGAGATGATGAGAGAGTGGATGGCCAGTCAAACGAAATCCAATGAGAATATGACGAACTTGTTGGTTGAATTGGAACGTAAAGTCGATCAAGGAAGAAGGAACCAACAAGGGATAATCCAAGACTTGGAGAGGAGGGTAGAAAGATTAAGTGAGGAGCAGGAAGTCCATCATGCTGAATCTCTTCCTTACACCACAGATACCAACTCGAGACATGAATTTTTCTACAAACCACCCTCCATTGGAAACGAGAACGATAAGGGTAAGGTTGAATTTATCGAAGACTACGAGACCGAGTATATTCCAACCACGCCAAGTCCGAACCAAATCATGTCTAACTCACCAACCGTGTCACCTTTTCTTGAGGGTTGCACCATGCATATCCCAACCACTCAATTACAAAGTTCTGAACACCATGTTGGTAATAAGAAGTTCAACAAAACTGGTGGCAACTGGAATGTAGAATTGGAAAGAAACATAGACAAATGGTCTAAGCCACATAATCCAGTTTCTTTAAACGGTAGGACTAACCCACCTCCTTTAGCTCACCTTGAGAATGTGGATGTCGTATTCACTGGGAGTAGAAAGTCCAATGACCTTTGAAAAATCAAAAAGATCCGCCAACTATCCTTATTTCTAATGAAATCGACCAAACGTTCAAGATAACGAATAGGGACTTTCACTTTGTCAAACCAAAAGAATCAAACGTATCTCCATCACTTGTGGAGTACAAACCAAAGATCCCATACCCTCAACGTTTAAGAACTAAAATTTCCCATTTGAACCGTATTGTCAAAGTATCCTAACCGGGAAGAGTCTAGCTAATGACTCATAAATAAATTAAGCGCTTCTCGGGAGGCAACCCGTGCTTTTAATTGTTTGTTTGTTTAAAAAAACATGTACACCCTTTTTGCATAAATCTATTCAAAACTTGAAATTTTTTAAGTGTGAGGGTGTTACATGCTAATAATGTTTATTACTACTTGCATTTTTTGTGTTTTTTTTGTTTGTTTTGTTTTGTTTTGTTTGAATAATTTCAGCAGGTGATGGAGGAGGATGCTTGGATTTGAAATTGATTGTTCTCACAAGCTTATGCTAGCTTATGCGTAGCATTTTACCATATAGAGTTCGACCGATTTCTTCGGCCCGGGAAGGTTTTGTTTCTCTCAGACTTTTATTTTCCCTATCTTACATGCTTTTCATTGAGGACTATGCTTAACTTATGTGTGGGGGGAAATATTATAGGAAAAATGAAACTAGTTTTTAAATTCCAAAATTTTTGGGTCAATTTTAAATTTTGTGAACTTGTTTGCCCTCATGATCTAGTTGTTTTCACGCTTATAGGTTAATATATTAGAATAACTGGATCAACCCACTGGTGAAATCGGTAATTTTTGAAAAACTTGAGATGTGTCTCGATTAATATTGCAATCCATTCTGGGATCGATGACATTTGCTAGCACATTTTATAGCCCTTCCACTAAATTGTGAGGATTTGAGCCTATTTCTTAATAGCATACATCTTTTATGCTTGAATCTATTGCTATGAGTGTGTCAGTGATTTAATTTATTCTAGAGCTTGTACTTGTAAATCATTACCAGACCGCAGTAAGATCGCATTCGTGTGATATGAGTGTATTCGTGTGATAAAGAGGCACCTTAGAAATAAAACCAAATGGCTTTCCATTTTACATCTAATGATATATTAGCTAACCACATCGGTTAGTTAACCACCCATATGGACCCATTTGTTAGCGCTCATATTTACCGCTAGATACCCTTAGTTACACCCTTTGAGCCATCCATTTCTCTTTATTAAATCTAGAAAAATACAAAAATATTTTAAACTTTAAACCTTAGCCTACACCTTGTCAATGTCTAAACGGTTGGTTGCTAGTTGCTTGGTTTGATTGGATTGTTTTTGATGATTATGAGTTAGCCGCACTTTGCCATTCGTGTGTGCCATTCCGACAAAGACAAAGAGTGCACCTTCTTATTTGTATTTTTGTGGTGTATGCTTATACGAAGTGTGGGGAGATGTGATGTATATGAAAAAAAAGAATAAGTCATCGAAAAAAAAAATGAAAGAGAAAAAATATATGTGATGACAATATTATTATGAAGGAAGATGATGTATGTTTGAGATATCGATTAGCCAATGTGCTAATATGTGATATATATGTATTTGGTGATCGATATGTGAAAAAGAGAAGTTAGTAACTATAATCATTTTCGGATTTGTGGTTTGTTCGGTGACTAGCAACATGGGTATTAGACTTGACTTTATCCTTATTTTTCTTTTAACACCAATTTCATAAATAATCCCATGCCTTGTCCATACCCTTTATTCACCCGAAGCCTATCGTTATAACCCGAATAAAAGCCCTCTTTAGATGTTTACACTTGGTGCTTACGCCACGTCGGTGGAGTTTTGTTTCTTGTACATGCCTATGGTAATATTTAGATCATGACCGAGTAATATGAGTGTACTATTCCTTAATACTATCCATCACTAAATAAATTGAGTGTTGAGTGAATGATACATCTGTTCTTTTTTGTGAGATGCTTAGCCATGTTATCAAGCAAGAGAATCCTTAGGGTATTGTCAAACATCTCGATTTTTCACCTCTAAAAGCTTAAACGATGAATCATATCTTGTACTTGTACTTGGTAGATTTGCATCACATTTTTATTAATCATATTTCATGTACCATGTGGGTTTTATTTTTCTTAATTTCTAGATTTTCTTGAGGGCAAGCAAAACCTTAAGTGTGGGGGAGTTTGCGCTCATTTTTGGCTTATTTATATATATGTTTAAAAAAAAACCCAAAAATATTCAAATTTTTAATTTTTCTTTTCGTTTTGTCATTTAGGTATGTAGTTAATTTTTTTTTCTTAGATTTGCTTGAGGGCAAGCAAAGTTTAAGTGTGGGGGAATTTGATAACGCTCCAATTGTACATGTTTCTAGTAGCGTTATCCGCGCTTTTGGGTATGTTATTTGGTTATAATCATATGCTTTTGATGCTTAATCGTATAAAAGTGTGTATGCTAGTTCATTTGTAGCCAAGTACAGGAAAGTGGAGAAAAAGACGGATGAAGAAGTAAAACACGAAGATTTCTCCATGTACGAAGAGTTCCCGTCAAAATTATGACTTGTGGAGTATATTCGAGAAGATAAATTCATCAAGATAGTGGTCCAAAGACGCAAGAATAAAGTTTAAGAAGGAAAACGAGAAAGAAATGAAGAAAAGAAGCTTAAACGAAGAAATATTGGAAGCCTCATTGTTTCCGACATACCATCACCATTTTGGCCATAACTTTTGCATACGGACTCCGTTTAACCACCCGTTCATGGCCACGGAAAGCTAAGAAAAAGATATACAACTTTGGAGCTTTTAAAATTATGTCAAAATGCTCCAACAGTTTGGTCGGGCCCCGCAACCGAAACGGTTGGAGAGCTGTCAGGAACACCAGCCGAAACGGCTGGAGCCCAACCGAATCGGTTGGGAAGCCCTGGACAGCCATTTCTTCATTACTAAGACTCCAAACTTGTTCCAAACGATTCTTGGTCCTTACCTTGGTGTATTCTAGTCCCTTCCTAACTCCTTGGAGGCCAAGTTGAGCATTAAACACCCTAGGGCTTGAGCGTAGTATAAATAGGACTCATTTGTGTATGTTTTCATCATCCAACTAAATACCAACTTGAGAGAACTCCTCTCACACCTCTCCTACCACCACTACTCTCTCTCAAAGCCTAAAATTCATCCATAAAGTTCCAGGAAACTTTGGAGGTCCAAGAAGTCATCATTTGGAGGTCAAAATATCAAAAAGTCATCACCAATACTTGAGGCATCATTACTTCATCATTTGTAATCTCATTTCAATCATTGTAAGACTCTTAATCATGTTTTCTAATGTTCAAAGTTCTGAGTTTATGTTTATGTTTGCTATGAGTGGCTAGTTTCTTTATGCACTTTCTTAAATGATGTTAATTATAGTATGATTAGTTTATGATTGTGTTAACATGTTTTAATCAAATTTCAAGTTGATTCTAAGATCCAATTGTGCTTAAGTTTCATAGTGGCATTTGTTAATCAAGTTTAACTAGTTGATAGTAATCATAGAGGTCGAAAGAACTTATTTTTATTCAACTAGTTATAATCATTTTGTCTATGGTTGATTGTTTTTACCCATTATTCTTGGTTAATCAAAGAAACTAAAGTGTGGTTGTAATAAGAACGCTTTTTGATTATCAAGTTGGATTAATTGGAAACATGTAAAAGGTCGTAAGATTAGTTGTTTACAATCAGTTGTAACCTTTTGTCTATAATTGGTTACCTTTTGTATTGACCATTTCTTAAGCAAATTTGATAAGACAAACGGATGTTTTTGTGTTTAAGTTTATGAAAGTAAACTTATGAAACTTGAATTGATATTGAATTGATTGGTTAAACTTATTGCTTGTTTTTATAAACTAAAATCTTTACGAAGGTTTAACTTGTAAGAACAATAGATTAGTACACCAACTAATTATCATAACCAACATGTTAAGAAGAGGTTAACACAATCATACTAATCGCAAGTGTAGTCTTAGGCCTTGTTTTTTTTTCAAAGAAGGATAAGAAACTAGTTTAAGCAAATGTAGTTTTAATCTTATTGAACTCCTTAATCATTATTTTCGTGTTACTTGTTGCTTATATGGTATTTTGGGACGTGACAACCATTTACCACTTTCGTGTTACTTGCTATTACATAGATTCTTCACAATTGAAAACACCCAAATCCTAGTGAACGACCTCGGCTTACCAACCAAAACTAACTACATACGAAAGGGTCATAATTGCCCGTGTGTTCTTAGCTTAATTCGGTAATCCTTGTGATAAAGTTAAAACTAGTAGTCGGGAGACACATCATATACATTATATAAAACAAGACGATTCAGATATATGTGAAGAAATTGAAGTAGAAGAAGGAGTTTTTCTTTACAAGCCAATTGTTGATGAATCTGAGAAACCGAAAATAGGAAGAGAGTATACAACAATTGATGAGTGTATAAAAATGTATGAAAACTATGCTGAGAAAGCAGGATTCAGTGTTAGGCCGTCGACACAAAATAGTTTGAAAAGCGGTATTGTAGAAAGGAAGTATTTGGTTTGCAACAAAGAGGGATTACCAAAAGGTGTTAATAAGGATACTATGAGTGAAGAGACTAGTGAAACGCAAATTAGAACATCAAGTATTTCAAGGACTGGATGTATGGAAAGGGTTAAATTCAAGCTCAATGAGAATCATACAAAATATGAACTATACGATTTGAAGAGAAACATAATCATACGTTCATTCCCGTAGTCTATAGAAATCTGACAAAAAAGAGGAAAAAAATGAGTCACAAACAACAAATATATATGCAACAACTTGAAGGTACAAATATAGGTGCAACAAGAGCTCATCATCTTTATGCAGCTACAAATGGAGGATACGATTCAGTTGATGCAACAGAGACTGCGTTTAGGAATCATAAAAGGGATTTGAACAGTCATATTGGTGATAGTGATGCACAGACGTTGATTACAAAGATGGAAAACAGGAAAAAACATGTTGCAAATTTTTCTTTTGAGTATGCTGTTGAAGACAACTAGTTGACTGCATTGTTTTGGGCGGATGAGATGGCAAAGTATAATTACAAAGAATTTGGAGACACTATATCTTTTGACGCAACTTTCAGAACAAATAAGTATGTTCTCTTTCAGTTTAATTTATTAATTCTTTTTTTTTGCAATTTCTTAATATGTTTAAATGGCGTTAGTAGCAAAAACAAAAGTAATTTTCACATGTGAAAAATATAAGTATCTAATTAAAGTTTTTGTTTGATTTTAGTTTGTAGCAGGTAGTATTCACATGTGTTGGAAAAATTAATCTAATTTATATAGCATATTTTCACAAGTGAAAAAGGTACTGATAAATTTGTTTTTTGTAGATATAAAATGGTATTTGTACCTTTTACGGGCATTGACAACCACCGAAAGTGTGTCACATTTGGTGCTGGAATGCTATCTAACGAAACAACAAAGTCATACATTTGGTTGCTCAGATGTTTTCTAAAGGCCTTTTCAAAGTAACCAAGATTAGTAGTAACTGATCAAGATCTTGCTATGAGAAAAGCGGTTGCTGTGGTGTTTAAAGAGTCAAAACACAGGCTTTGTATGTGGCACATAAGGTAAGACATTAAATTCAAATGTGCAAAATATCAGAAAGTTTTGATATTTTTAAAGTTATAAGTGCAAATAAGACTAGTCATAATTATTTAGGAATTTATTGATTATGGAATTAGGCGATTTATGTTTTTATTATATTATCTTCACATGTGAAAAAAATCAGAAAATATTACTTTTTTGAGGTTACAAATGCAATTTTCACATGTGAAAATATTTTAGAATGATATTTTCACAATAATATATAAAAAAAAAGTATTTTCAGATGTGAAAAAATTCATTCAAGAATGATATTTTGATACAATTAGACGATTTATGTTTTGGTTATCACAAATAAAATTTATATTTTTATAGATTATTGTGCTTTGTTTTTAACATATGTTATAAAAATAACTGTAATTTTTCAGATTTGCAAAACCATTATGGACAATGGTACTTTTAGAAGAAGGTTGCACCGCTTAGTTTGGAGTCTGTATGTAGATCCAGAAGAATTTGTGGAAAGATGGTTGGCGTTGATTAATGAATTTAACCTGCAAGAAAACAAATGGTTATCAAATATGTTTGAAATAAGAGACAGATGGATTCCAACTTACTTCAAAGATGTTGAATTGTGTGGGCTTATGAGAACTACATCAAGATCAGAGAGTGATAATTCATTTTTTCAAACTTTACAAGCAGTGGATCGACATTGTTAAACTTCATGATAGGCTTTGAATCTGCTATGGAAAGACAAAGGTGTTGATCCCAGTTGAGCAAACGATCTAATATAGAAACTGACTTAAGCAAAGAACTTATTAAGTATTACGATGAATTTAACACTTAATCTTAAGAAGAACGAGAAACATTCAACACCTCAATATTATTATTAATGAATAATCTAACCAAGATTAGGGTTTTACAACCTTGAAGTGTATCGACCTTAGATATAAAACATCGTGATATCTAATCTAACCTAGAACCTCCTTTTATAGGCTAAAGAGTCCTTTACATTATACAATACGTAACCTACAAGATAAATATCTTTTACATATTTATCTAACACAAAATACTAAACCGACTATAAAAGACTAGCGATGGTTACAATAATATATCATTAGTTACACAATACTACTAGCAGCGGTTTGTCATCATCCGTGGTTACATTCTTCGTCCGTGGTTATATCAAATCGTCCGTGGTTCCGAAGATTTAGAATAATTCTTGATCCAAGGAACCAAAACCCAACAATCCTCCCTAAACTTGATATATTCCAATGAATTCTCAAGTTTCCTTTAAGCTCAAAACATCTAAATTGGAGGATGTAGCCAAACACTTACCGATTTAAGAATATTCTCATACTTCAAAGAACAAATTGTAAGCTTGACCATCATAGGGTAACAACATCTTGATAATACCAGGCTTCAACATCGAGCAATAATCACTGGATACTTATTCATTGAGGATAATCACCTTCTACAAGCATATGAATAACTTCTCCGAAGCAGTTAAAACATGAACTCCACAAGTTTGATATAAAACCATCTTGTAACTTGACCATTGTAGAGTCCTTTCCATTCGGGTTCATCATGAGTAGGCTCAAATAAAATCTTCAAATGATGATAAACCAGTCTCTCATGATAATCATTTGGATGTACTTCACCAAACTTATTCTTGTAAAGTATCCAAAGATTCATCAAATCATCTCTATCAAAATACTGAAGCATCTGTGAAAATTTATTATACTCATAAACTTCATTGTTGAGTCTTTGAATTTTCCAAACTCCTTCACTTCCAACTTTAAGCTTAAACTCATAAGAAATAATTTGATTAGCATCTTCAACTACTTTCGTCTTTTAGAATCGATGTCTCTGAACCTCGATTTTCTCTTTCGTTTACTTTGAATCCACTTTTCATCCTTTTTAATCCACTCTTCTTCATTTTAGAATTCATTGGACAAAATCATCATTATTAATTGATAACGCTACACGCGTCGTTCGGGTCAAGGAAACTTCCTTTTCTTGAGCAAGTTTTATAACACCATAGGCGATGAACCTAATCGTTGTAGTGTAGTAATTAGGGTAAGCCACGGTATTGATATCGTTCTCTAGGGAATAGGAATGCTAGTGAGAAGTTACTACGCTAAGGTTGAGGTTGAGGAAGATTATTTTTGTATTTTTATATTTTTGTAGAAATGGAAAAGGTACGAATCTCGGGTAATGGATTTGGGGTTGGTATTGCTACCGATTACTCTACTATTATCTAATTATCTAAGCTAAGGTTGTGATAGTCTATGTCTAATTGATGTGTACTGTATGATAGTTTAAAGATGTGTTTACTTAGGTTTTACTACTCCTTAATTATCTCCTATTGATGGTTGATTTGTCACGTCCTTATTCCTAGTTGCGTTGTGATTCTAAGGCTATAGGCGTGCTTGTTTCCTAACTCTTTGAAATTACCAAAGGGTCTTGTTTACAAATCCTCTAGTGATTTATAGCGCCTACTCACGGTTGTCCTTGAATACTTTATCCTACAATTACCTAGATAATTATATTCTAAAGTTCACAAAGAAAAGTCAAGCATTAAGTACACAACGAATAATCTAGCGCACTCTAGATCATTAGTCAACTAAGATAAGTATCAACCAATCAATATTCAATAATTAAATTTCATATTCCTAAGCAAACACACAAATAAATTAGCGGGACATGGAGAACATGCAAGCATACACACAAATAATCAAAGACATAATTAAATTAATGAAGTAAATACTTATCTTGATGTATAATAGGGTTTAGAACCTAAAATATTGCACAAGAAAGCCTTGGTTCGGTTTTAGGTTTTACTCCAAAAGACTACACACAAAAGCGAAAAATTCGGATTCTATATATAAGATTACATCTGCGGCGCCACCTTATGTTTCGTGACGCCGTCGTGTCGCCGTCATTAGGGTTTCGTCTTGGCCACGTAAACCTTGCGACGGCGTCACCTTATATTGTGACGCCGTCCCTTGACTCTGGACGCCGTCTTGGCGCATCTAGGCCGCCCGATTCTGACGGCCTACTCCTTTAGAACCCGACGTCGTCCGCGAAAACATGCAATTTAAACCCGACCCGTCATAAAATTCCTTGCCCATTGCGTCGCAGATATGCTGATGACGCCGTCGCCTTATGTTTCAATGACTTTGAGTGTCTCGATTCGACTTTGGCCATTTCTTCGTATATTCGCGCTTTTCGTCCAAATAAGCATCATTCCGACATTTTGCCTTCAAGAGACCTAAAAGTGAAAAGGAGCGATATTAAGCAATAACGGATCTGTAAGTGATCGAATAAGGGCTTAAATGACCCCTTAAAAGGTACCTTTTAAAACCTTATCAAATATCCCTACACTTGGTATTTGCTTGTCCTCAAGCAAATGTGCTTTAAGCCAATTAATTTATAAGTTAGGGGTCATGAAGCATTCATTCAAAACGGTCCACAACACATATAAGCCCATAAAAGTCATAACAAGCACGAAATTACATACTAGCACCTCACATGGGGTGTTTGGATACTCACATCTCTCTCGGTGTATATATGAAATATAACAAATCGGAAATGGAAGATAAACACTCATTAACCGGTCTAGTACATAGATTACCATAGGCTTCGAGAATAGATCAAACCTCCGTCGCTTTGGCGTAAGCACCTAGGAAAGACTATCAAAGAGGTCTTTTAAAGGGTTGTAATGTTAGGCTCACGGTAGGAAATGAAGGGTTTGGTGGGATAGGCTATTTAGTGGTGGATAGTCAAAATCTCTATGTTGCAAGTATCGAAGAATGGCGTTGCTAAGCCAAGACTCGACACTCTAAAACTCTAGGCAACGAAAATAAACAAACATAATTTAAAAGATAGATGTAGGATGGTAGCCCGTATGGTTTTTTTTTTTTTTTTTTTTTTTTTTTTTTTTTTTTTTTTTTTTTTTTTTTTTTTTTTTGCATACACTTTTACTCTACCATCCTCTACGGTACATCAAAATGATAGGGATTTATAGACACATCCCTACACTTGAGTTTTATTACTCTAACAATAATTTGACCCGAATTGAAAAGATCAAAACACTTGGAGTACATTATTATGCAAACAAAGGAATTTGAGTTTAACGTTTCTTCCTATATTTCATAAACTTTAACTTTTCCCATGAATCCCAATCATCCCAAAAGCGTATACAAAGGATATGACTCGACTTAGCAACTCATGCAAGCAACCGGATAATTGAACTAAGGGTTTTGGGTGATAACATAAATTGCACTAAAAGTGAGTGCAATAAAGGTAGGCTAAAGCGATTTGGGTGTATAATTGGGGGTGGGGTGTAAACAATGCTCTTCATTGATATCCGGAAAAACCGAAACATCACGAGAACCGCGAAAAGGATAGGCTCGAGGGGTTAACTAGGGGTATCGTGTACTAAAGATGAGTACAGTAAAGGGTGTGGGGAATTACTCAACCGATATGGAAGAAGTAATTATATTACAGTGTCAAACAAGGGTTTATCCTAATGCCTCTTATCATTTAGTTATTCCTAACTACACAAGTGTAGTCTCACTAGCGATCTCGGAATGCATCACAAAACAAGTTCTAGAATCTAATATACTACGGTTCACACTCTAAGCATTAAAGATGAATGCTTTAATTCCTCTAATCTAAGGCGATCCTCACATTTTGGGTGGAATTTAGGTGGTAAGGTTTTTGTGCTAGTCATGCAACTTCCTATCCATGAGGCGCTTTTGTTAAGACTAATGGCCCACTCTTATCGTCATGAAAAATTTTAAATTTGGCTAAAATTACCCTAACCTACATTTTCTCATGGTTTATTACACAAATACACTTGGACAAAGCAAATAGTCAAGGATAAGCATAGTTTCAAAGTTCCCGCTTTATTTTCCCTCCTACACTTAAACCGAACATTGTCCCCAATGTTCCCGAAGTATCAAAGTTATGATAATAGAAGGTAATTAAAAGCGAAAGAAACTAATACTCCCGATTAGCTCGGTAGGATCCGTAAAAGTGGTGGTTAAATCTTTTCCAAGAAGAGTTTTTGCGTGAAAGGCTCCTTCCAAACTTGTGTAACTTCTTCTTGACAAACTAAACCCGCACACTAGAAGAAAACAAACGAAACCTTCGCGTAAAATCGTGGTAATAATATACATAAGACTCGATTTAAACTAGGATATAATGCTTGTGGAATGGATGTTTACGAATTTGTTTTGAAAGTTAAGATCCGGAAAATTCCAAAATTTTACAAGTAGCTCGGAAAGCGAGAAAAATTAAGTCGATGTTTTATTCCTTCTCGACGCCGTCAGTTGCAATCTGACGCCGTCGGTTGCAATCTGACGCCGTCAGTTATCTCGACAAAACGGTCTGCGATTTTACGGAAAAATTCGGAAAATTTGCATCTTTAGAATCGGAAAAATTTCGCAAAAACATCCATTATGACTCGATACAAGCATTTGACTCGAACAAACAAACATATATATCTTTTAGTTAATTGTTATTCTCATGTTCACGTTTCTTATGAAAAGCGTGTAATCCTCCCTACACTTATCCTTTATGTAAAATACCTTTATATGTAATTAAGACGAGGTTAAAAACAAAATAAAGCATTTTACAAATTCAAACATGAGGACAAACAATTAATAAAAGATATATGACACTAACAAGCAAACAATTAAGCATGGGTTGCCTCTCATAAGCGCTTTTCTTTATTTAAGAGTCTTGTAGCTAGACTCGTAGTCCTACTCCTATGTTGCCTCGTGCGCTTCATGCGTGCTCATACTTAAGCCACTCCAACTCTCTTTCATTCTTATTATAATCATCTCCTAATTCAAGGCATTTTTGTAATACCGTTTGTTTTCTCATATGGGTACCTAAGCCCACTTTGCTTATCTCTTTCACTAAGCAATGAAATAGGGGTCATTCTATTCTGAGCCTTAATGTCCCTATGTTTAAAACGGGATGAGCGTGGCATTTGATAGACAAAATCTTCGACTTCATCGGAGAAAGTGATTAGACCGTCAATCATTCGTTCATTCAACCTAGTCAAATTCTTGAAAGGTTTCCCAAAATTATTTGAGTGAGGTCCTTGTCGATAAATTCTCCTGGGTTTTCTAAGACCATGAATTCTACCGGTAGGCAAAACTTCCAACGAACACGTGCAAATGAGTGACTGCTTTAACAATATTGTTCCCATGATAGGTTAACTCATTGACCTTGATTCTATTGTATAGATCCTTTGAGATTAAGTTTAAAGGCAAGAATGAATTCAAATAAGCATCGAACCCTTCTAGTCCTATTTTGCATGGGAATTGCATGTTAAATGGGCCATCTTTCTCAATCCTACATCTAGGGTCAAAGTATTGGGAGGGATCTTCCTTAATTTCAAAGCTATCCTTATTGATGACCTCTCCGCCATCAAGTTCTTCATCATGATCGATTCCTCATCGAATCGAGTAATAGAAAGGACTTTGTTGTCGCCAATTCACCTCGTTATGCCCCGGTGGTTATCAAAATGGTGAGTGGGTGAAGGGTTTTGTGGGATTGTGTTCTCAACCTCGGGATTGGGAATGGGTAGGGTGAAGAATCTTCGTGGAAGATACGGATCATGGTGAGTAATGGTTTTACTGACGAAGGTCACGAAGAGGGGATAGACTAAGAGAAAGCTAAAAATGAGAAAAATTTACTTGATAGGAATCAAGCAAAGAAACCTAAACGAGGTGGACTACTAACTAGCTATTCTATTCCCGTGCGCCAAAAACTTGATAATGCTACACGCGTGTTCGGGGTCAAGGAAACTTCCTTTTCTTCGAGCAAGTTTTATAACACCTAGGCGGTGAACCTAATCGTTGTAGTGTAGTAATTAGGGTAAGCCACGGGTATTGATATCGTTCTCTAAGGAATAGGAATGCTAGTGAGAAGTTACTACGCTAAGGTTGAGGTTGAGGAAGATTATTTTTGTATTTTTATATTTTTGTAGAAATGGAAAAGGTGCGAATCTCGGGTATTGGATTTGGGGTTGGTATTGCTACCGATTACTCTACTATTATCTAATTATCTAAGCTAAGGTTGTGATAGTCTATGTCTAATTGATGTGTACTGTATGATAGTTTAAAGATGTGTTTACTTAGGTTTTACTACTCCTTAATTATCTCCTATTGATGGTTGATTTGTCACGTCCTTATTCCTAGTTGCGTTGTGATTCTAAGGCTATAGGGGCGCTTGTTTCCTAACTCTTTGAAATTACCAAAGGGTCTTGTTTACAAATCCTCTAGTGATTTATGAGCGCCTACTACTACGGTTGTCCTTGAATACTTTATCCTACAATTACCTAGATAATTATATTCTAAAGTTCACAAAGAAAAGTCAAGCATTAAGTACACAACGAATAATCTAGCGCACTCTAGATCATTAGTCAACTAAGATAAGTATCAACCAATCAATATTCAATAATTAAGTTTCATATTCCTAAGCAAACACACAAATAAATTAGTGGGACATGGAGAACATGCAAGCATACACACAAATAACCAAAGACATAATTAAATTAATGAAGTAAATACTTATCTTGATGTATAATAGGTTTAGAACCTAAAATACTCGCACAAGAAAGCCTTGGTTCGGTTTAGGTTTTACTCCAAAAGACTACACATAAAAGCGAAAAATTGATTCTATATATAAGATTACATCTGCGACGGCGTCACCTTATGTTTCGTGACGCGCCGTGTCGCCGTCATTAGGGTTTCGTCTTGGCCATATAAACCTTTGCGACGGCGTCACCTTATGACCGCGACGCCGTCCCTTGACTCTGACGCCGTCTTGGCGTGCATCTAGGCCGTCCCGAGTTCTGACGGCCTACTCCTTTAGAACTCGGCGTCGTCCCTTGAAAACATGCAATTTCGCTTCGACCCGTCATAAAATTCCTTCCCGGCGTCGCAGATATGCAGTGATCGCCGTCGCCTTATGTTTCAATGACTTTGAGTGTCTCGATTCGACTTTGGCCATTTTCTTCAGTATATTCGCGCCTTTTCGTCCAAATAAGCATCATTCCAGCATTTTGCCTTCAAGAGACCTAAAAGTGAAAAGGAACGATATTAAGCAATAACGGATACAGAAGTGATCGAATAAGGGCTTAAATGACCCCTTAAAAAGGTACCTTTTAAAACCTTATCATTAATCCTCATACATCTCTCATAAAGCTCATAAATTCTTTCAAAAGTACATTTATTAAGATTATCAGGAACATGTATGCCTGAATTCTTAATAATCTTCATCAATACATTCCTCATCTGTGCAATTGAAGGAGGTTTCTTTCTTATAACTTGCTTCCTTTCTTTACCAATCCTCCTTGCCCATAGACCCAAAAGTCTAGCTCTTTCCTTATCATCCAACAGTGCCCATTCTTGTGCAGTATACTCATCATGTATTTGTTGAAAAGCTTGAAGATAGTTTTGTGATTCATACCATGTAGCCAACCTCTGACTAGCTTCCTCTTCTTCTTGCTTCCTTTTCTCTAAAGCTGCTTGTTCTTCGGTAACATGTTTCTTACATACTACGCATCATAAGCAACTTTTTACGCTTTACTTTTAAACTTGACTCATCGCAACCCCTTTACCTTTTCCAATATCGATTGAACCACTTTCTTCTTCAAAGGTTCACCAATAACTAAGCTTTTTCCTTTGGGTTTAGTTGCGAGATTGAGCAGATAAAGCAGTGCAATGATGGGTGTAGAAATAGATGAGGTTTTCTTAGATTTATCAATGTACTTGCAACTTCTTTCTCAACTTCTTTAGATTTAGGTGGTGAT
>CM040241.1:184872695-184911430 GCA_022545495.1 Chrysanthemum lavandulifolium
GTTGTTTGGATAAATACTAGTATATCCTCTCTTTGAATGAATCGTCTCTTTGGTGTTTGATGATACAGAACAAAAACAGAATGCTGCTGAAACAAGCGAAGTACAGAAAAAAAAGAGAGGAAGACCGAGAAAAAATCTGGTTAACGATTCTTCAAATGCATTACGAACTATATTACCAGATCAGGTAAATATTATTTTCTATTTGTTCATACAAGTTAATTTAAGTTTAATTCATAAACAATAAATTAGTTCTTAATGAAATGCAACATTTTTCAGGTCTTCTAATTGCGTTCAGTAAAAGAAAGGGAAAGAAAAATATGCAGGAGCAAAAGTTGTTATTTGATAATTTTGCCACAACCTTTATGAAGTGTTATCCTAGGTCATGTTTCTTAGTAGTATTTAGTTTTCAGTACTTTGTTATGCTAAGATGTTATATGCTGTGTTATAACGCTACACGCATCATTCGGGGTCAAAGGAACTTCCTTTTCGTCGAGCAAGTTCCAAACGGTCAAGTTTTATCACACAAGTCGACCACTTGTGAATGGTCAACCGTAATAAACTTCAAACAGTTTAGACACCAATGTAATGAAGATCTAGAGGAGTATAGTGTTTCTGTGTCGTTAAGTCCCAACGAGTGCAATCGAATCACCAAACGATATAGTGATCGGGTGATAATGAGCGGAAAGGGTGATGATTGATTATACCTAAAGAAAAAGTTTATAAATTACAGGGCTTAAATGCAAATTAAAGAAAATTAAAAAGCTAAATTATATTAAATAAACGCTATCACTATTTTTAAAATCGATGTTTTTATTTTTCTTTTATAAATTTAAATTAAAACTACGTAACGCATAAAAGAAAATGTGAAATTGAAACAAAATTAATCCTAAAAATATAAAATGACATTTTACAAACCTAATGATAAGAGAAAATTTTAGAAAAAGAAAATTATTTTTATGACTATTTATTTAATTATTATTAATTAAAACTATTTTACCTATTTAATAATACCCTAAAATATAATAAAATATGAAATAAAGCTAGAAAAATAAAATTATGACTTAGAAAATCTAAAATAACTAAAAGAATTTTCAAAACTAATTTTGTATTTTTCTCGATTATTTTTCTATTTTCTATGAATTAAAAACTATTTAAAACTAATTAAATTGCTAAAAATTACAAATTTAACTAAGAAAATCTGGAAAATTGTTTTTACTTTTTATATTTATCTTAACCTAGGAAAAATGAAAACTTATTTTTTGAAACTTTTCGAATTAATTGTATTAAAAGCTAATTTAAAGTACTAAAACCGATTTAAATGAGGAAAATATCAAACAAAGTCTGGAAAAATATGAAAAATTCAAGAAAAGTCTAAAATAATATTCTAAATCTATGAAAAATATAAAAACAGTGGCTTATGTGAAGGAATATGAGGCTGCAGTGAAGAGTGCTTATAAATAAGCACTCAAAATAAGCTAAAGGCCACAACAGAGAACCAAATGATCACAGAAGCTATAATATGCTAAAACTACTCAATAACAACTAATTACCACTATCCTAAACCTCTTAAGTGCTAACTGCCATGATTTGATGTATTGGAAAATCAAGTGCTAAACTGTTTTTACCTACTAAGTTGCAGCCTAAAAATAAGCTACCCAATAAGCTGGAAATTGAAACCAGATATTGGACCTCAAGAAGACACAGCTAGCTACTTAAAACCAAAATTCAGACCAAGATAAGCTCTAATGAGCTTGTGACAAGCTCAAGCAACACTGTGCACACTCAAGATTCACCGAGTCAATGCCATGAGGGACTTATGACCAACTTGACAAGCTATTTTGAAGCTTGTACAAAATTACTAAAAATCTACAAAAATCATATTAAGAAACTTGACCAACTGAAGTTTTTAAAACCAAAATTTCACTTGAATTGTTCCAAAAATGAATCAATTAAAAATCACCCAAGTTGGGTGAAAACTGAGTTATTCAATTTTTTGACTTTTGAAGCAGTTTTGAAAAGTTGACTATTATGAGATTTGATTCAATTTTATGAACTAAATATGATGTTATATGGTGAAATGAAACTAATGCAAGCTATCTCTATGTATTATAAACCTAGATACTTATTTTGACCAACTGAATCAAGCAAATCTGATCACAAGGACAGATTTTATGCAATTTTGACTTTGAGCTAGTGCAGATGCAAGATGGTGACTAAATTGATTCAAGTGGACCTAAGTGAGACTGAGTAGACAAATTTTAACTGATTTCTAATCCTCTAGCTCAATGCAACAGCTAAAACCAAACACCCTTATCAAAACTAAAATGCAATCTATATTATCCTATACTTAAATTTAACCAATATCAATAATTAAACTATAATCCTACTACTGAATATGAACTAAAAACTGTAGAAACAACAAGTAAATACCACAGAAACAGATTAAGCAATTTTCTTGTTTGAACTTACATTTGGTCCTAGCCACTATGGCTTGCCAAAGAACAAAGAGCCACTACCTATTCTCAACCATATCCTAACTCAGATTCAACCCATAACCAACTTTGCATCAACCCAAACCATTTCCATGACTGCTTGAACCAAAATTCAACACAGTTTGACTTTTGTTGACCGGATACCAAGATTGCTTGCACTTGAGATATAAGCTTTCCAAAAGCTATAAGTGGCTTAAATAAGCTTATTTGGATTTAAAAATAAGCTACTAAAAGCTTGAATATAAGAGCTTGAAACTGAATTTTATGACAGTGGATATAAAAACATGAAACTTAAATGAAACCTTGAATTAATACTTGGAATGAGTTACAATAGACTAAATAGCTTAAGTTCGATACAAGAAAGCTTAAGATTACAATTTTAGAAACTGATTAAGACTATTTAATTAAAAACGACATACATGAATTTTAAATCTAAAAGACTACTACCTTCACTCTCTCTTCTTCCTCCTTTTTATAGCAAATGTCCTCCCACTTGACCTCTGAACAAATCCCACTTGAATTCTTGGCCATTGGATTACTTGAGTGGATATTAGCCATAGATGGCTTTTTGGCGGGAAAGTGGATTTAACAGCTGGGGGTTGAGTGAAAGGGAGGAGGGAGCATTAAATGTTTCTTGTTGTTTGGTGGAGGTGGGGGGAACATGGAAAGTGGAAGTTGAGCTGGAGGAGAGGTGAGGGTCTGGTGTTGCAGGGCAGTGGGTGGGAGAAGAAGAAAAAGGGAGGGAAGGGTGTATTTGTTTGACCGGGGTTGACTTGGGTTTAATATTAAGGCAGGGGTCAAAAAAAACAGGGGGGTCAAGGGTCATGGCAGGGTTCAAGGGTTGTTATGACAGGGGTCCAAAGGGTGTTTTTGTTTGTTAATACAAGGACCAAAACTGCCATTCTTGATATTTGAGGGACCAATTCTGCCACTTTATCAAAGTTGTTTCAAGGGACCAAAAATGACAAGCTTCAATAGTACAAGGACCATAAAAGACATTTTCAAACTTCCAAGGACTATTTTGGCCAATTTTGAACCTTGAAGGACCAAATTTGTAATTTCTCAAAACTTTTGACATTTTTCACCAAAGGACTAATTATGACAAGTTATGATTTAAAAGGACCTTTGGTGACTTTTCTTTAAAATAAGTGCTCGAGACTATTTTTGACAAGATTTGAAAGTCTGGGACCTAAATCGCCAATTATGCAAACTTAGCTCATTTTTCATCCGATTTTAAACATTTTGCATCCGAAACATATAAAATGCAATTTTGAGATATTTTCAGTATTTTGATGCATTTCGAGCATTTTAAATGTTTTACAGTCAGATTGATTGACCAAAAATGATGAGTGTTTACACACTCATCAATGCGTTTATCCCTAACTCTTTGAAACTACGAAAGGTTATCGCCTACAAAATCTCTAGGATTTATAAACTTAACACTAAGGTACTCTTCGGATGGTTTAGCCTACAATGACTCTAGGTACTATAAGCTAAGGTTCAACAAAGATTAATCAAGCATTAACTACACAACGGATGACCTATCGCAATACTAGATCATTAACAATTAAGATAAGAGACAACCAATCAATATTCAATAATTAAGTTTCATATCTCTAAGCAAACACACAAGTAAATTAGCGGACATGGGAAATATGCAAGCATACACACAATTAATTGAAGACGAATTGAATTAATGAAGTAAAACACTTAACTTGATGTAAGATAGGTATGGAACCCTAAAATACTGTACAAGACAGCCTTTGGTTCGGTTTAGGTTTTACCCAAAATACTACACACCGAAAAAAATTCGGATTCTATAAAAATTTGGATTCTATATAAGATTAAAAATGCGACGGCGTCACCTTTTGATTTGTCGGATCAAATCGCCGGGTCTCCGTTATTAAATGGGTTTCGAGCCATCACAAAGTTGGCCACGTTAGTCTTGCGAGTGTCTCGGCGCCACCTTATGCTTGTGACGCCGTCCCTTCAAGATACCTAAAAGTGCTTAAACGACCCCTCAAAAGGTACATTTTAAAACCTTATCAAATATCCCTACACTTGGATCAAATCTAGGACGTCCGAGTTGGCTTAGAACAATCCACGCCTACTCTAAAAGTTTAAAACATACTAGCGCCACAAGCCGCATCTCTCACTTGTAAATGAGCAATTTGGAGATAAACACTCATTAACCGGTCCTAGTACATAGATTACCATAGGCTTGAGACTAGATCAAACCTCCATCGCTTTGGCGTAAGCACCTAGGAAAGATTATCAAAGACGTCTTTTAAAGGTTTGTAAAGTTAGGCTTACGGTAGGGAACCAAAGGGTTTGGTGGGATAGGCTATTTAGTGGTGGCAAGTCAAAAATCTTTATGTTACAAGCATGCGAAGAATGGCGTTGCTAAGCCAAGACTCGACACTCTAGACTCTAGATAACTGAAACAAACTAACATAAATTAAAAGATAGATGTAAGATGGTAGCCCGTATTTTTTTTCAACACTCTATTTTTTTTTTTTTTTTTTCTATTTTTTTTTTTTTTTTTTTTTTTTTTTTTTTTATACACTTTTACTCTACCATCCTCTACGATAACATCAAAATGATAAGGATTTATAGGCACATCCCTACACTTGAGTTTTTATTACTCTAACACTAATATGACCCGAATTTAAAAGATCAAAACACTTGGAGTACATTGTTATGCAAATAAAGGGAATTTGAATTTAACGTTCCCTTCCCGTCATTTCACAAACTTTAACTTTTCCCATGAGTCCCAATCGTCCCAAAACTGTGTACAAAGGATATGACTTGACTTAGCAACTTATGCAAGCAACTAGATAATTGAACTAAGGGTTTAGTGTGATAACAATAATGCACTAAAAGTGAGTGCATACAAGGTAGGCTAAGGCAATTTGGGTGTACATTTGGGGGTGGGGTGTAAACAATCCTCTTCATTGATATTCCGGAAAAACAGAAACATCACGAGAACCGCGAAAAGGATAGACTCTGAGGGGTTAACTAGGGGTATCGTGTACTAAAGATGAGTACAATGCAAAGGTGTGAGGGAATTAGTCAACCGATGTGGAAGAAGTAATTATATTACATGTATTAAACAAGGGTTATCCTAATGCCTCTTATCATTCAGTTATTCCTAACTACACAAGTGTAGCCTTACTAGCGATCTCGGGATGCATCGCAAAACAAGTTCTAGAATCTATTATACTACCGGTTCACACACTAAGCATTAAAGATGAATGCTTTAATTCCTACTAATCTAAGGGCGATCCTCACATTTTGGGTGGAATTTAAGTGGTAAAGGGTTTTTGTGCTAGTCATATAATTTCCTATCCATGAGACGCTTTATTAAGACTAATGGCCCACTCCTATATGTCATGAAAAAATTTAAATTTGGTGCCAAAATTACCCTAACCGACATTTTCTTATGGTTTATTACACAAATGCAATTGGACAAAGCAAATAGTCAAGGATAAGCATAGTTTCAAAGTTCCCGCTTTATTTTCCTCCCTACACTTAAACCGAACATTGTCCCCAATGTTCCCGAAAGTATCAAAGTTATGATAATGGAAGGTAATAAAAACGAAAGAAACTAATACTCCCCGATTAGCTCGGTAGGATCCGTGTAAAGTGGTGGTTACATCTTTCTTCAAGAAGAATGTTTGCGTTAAAAGCTCCTTCTCATCTTACGTATTTTCTTCTTGGTAAATTAAACCTGCACACTTGAAGAAAACAAACGAAACCTTCGCGTAAAATCGGCGGTAATAATATATATAGGACTCTACTAAACTATAATATAATGCTTGTGGAATGGATGTTACAGGATTTCTGGAAAATTAAGACCTGAAAAATTCCAAAAATTTATAAGTAGCTCAGAAAACGAGAAAAAGTAATCAATTGTTTTGCTCCTTCCCGACGCCGTCAGTTGCGATCTGACGCCGTCAGTTATCCCGACAAAAAGCGGTCTGCGATTTTCGAAAAATTCGGAAAATTTACATCTTTAGAATCTGGAAAAAATTCCTGCAAAACATCCATTATGACTCGATACAAGCATTTGACTCGAACAAACACACATGTATATCTTTTAATTAATTGTAATTCTCATTTTTACGTTTCTTTTGAAAACGTGTGTAATACTCCCTACACTTATCCCTTATGTAAAATACCTTTATATGTAATTAAGACGAGGTTAAAGACAAATTAAATCATTTTTACAAATTTAAACATGAGAATAAACAATCAATAAAGGATACACGACACAAACAAGCAAACAATTATGCATGGGTTGCCTCCTACGAAGCGCTTTTCTTTATTTATGAGTCTTATAGCTAGACTCGAAGTCGTGCCCCTACGTAACTTCATTACCGCCACCGTCTTCCTCATGACGGTCTCTAGTGGGTGATTCCATGTTGTAAAAGTGTCCTATGATACACCTTTCTAAGAGTTCGTCCTCTCCCCACTCAGTTCTATATTCCGGTCCTAAGTTCAAGCAATCCTTATAGAAACCGAAAATTTTGGCCATAACATAATCCACTCCTTTCTCCTTATCCTTCTCATTCCTATAGTAGACCGATAGTTTAAGTTCCTTTTCATCATTGGAGAGTGATGAAAATTTCTCAATCTTAAACGGCATTTGGTAGGATACATCATCGGTCTCATCCTTGAAGCGCACTATTCCTAACGAGGGATCATAAGTCATCCCGGTGCTCTCTAAGAAAGGTTTCCCTAGAATAACGTGGGACAAACTAGGATCTATGGCCGTACTAATATCATCCACTATTATGAAATCTGTAGGAAACATGAAACTACCTACATAAACGGGTAATCCCTTAACTCTACCAATAAAATTGCAACTAACCCTAGGATTATCGGGATCTTGCCTAGTTGGGATAGGCTTCTTCATTACCCAATTATAGTAGGTGCTAGTCATTATGTTTATTGGGGACTTGCGGTCAATGTAGGCCTTTGCCACGAAAAGGTGTCCTATGCAACATGGTATGTTAAGATTCCAATGGTTCCCAAACTTGATCCTAGGGCTTCTCCTAACATACATGTGACGGAGGTCACGAACTAAGTGAGGGTGGCGAGATAGTTCTTCTTCCGTAGGAAACTTATTGAAATAGTCATTGTCTACTTCATCTACTTCCTCGGTTGTTCCATTCCTAGGTGTTTCACTAACCTCAAGTATCGTTTCATGGTTAAACCGTCATTTGTTCTATCGGGTTTCACTAAGATGATGGTATTGACGAATTGAACATGCTTAGCTAGCTTACTGGGTCCTTAATCTCTACACCGGAAGTTTCGTGAGTTGAGATAGCATTAACCTTCCTATCACTATTGGTCATGGCTTTCAAGAGGTTATCTATCTTCCTATCCATCTCGGCTTGTTGTTGGTTAAACGGTCCGAGAGCTTGGCTATTGAGCTTCTTGGTATGCGACTAGGTGTTGCAACATCCCTCAATGTTTTGTTGGTTAGGGCCGTGAGATAGGGGCCATGAGAAATCATTGATGTGAATTCTTTGGTTTGTCCCAATAAAATTCGGGTTTGCCCTTCCATGCTTATCGGCGTCATTAAAAGTCCTAGGTCCGGGTGTTGTAGGAATCTTCCTCCTGCTCCATTAGTACGCGAGGAGGCGAGTCAAGGGAAGCTTGTTCGGGAATCTTGTGCAAGTGCGCGTGTTATGAGGATCATTACACGACTCACACGAGGAAGAAACTTTGTTCACATGGTGTGAAGACTTAGGATTTTCGTAGGAACTCATTAGAATTTAACTTGATCTTCAAGCTCGAGCATCCTACTATCGGAAGGTTGTGAGTCAATGGGAGGCAAGGAGATTGCCTTAACAGCTTTGGGCAACTCACGGGGTCATTCCAACTTTCGTTGTCATAGAGAGCAAGGTCCTCTATTATACCCCATGATTCTTCCGCGTGAGGTCACTAAGTTTTCCACCGCCGCTTGGTCAATGGATCGCTTGGTGGGGAAGTTGACATGATCATAGAAGAGTTGGACTTTAAGCCAAAGATCAATGTCGTGATGAGGGACTTTATGGAGTAAGTCCTTGAATCGAGTCCATGCTTCGTAGAGAGATTCACCTTGACGTTGTTAGAACATCAAGATATCATTCCTAAGCTTAGTGGTTCTCCCCGGTGGAAAAAATTGAGCAAGGAAGCGAGAGGTGAGATCATCCCAACTTGAGATGGAGCCGGCGGGAACTGGCTTGGTCCCGTAGAGAGAATTGGAAGAGACGCAGACGCGTGGTCTCCCGAGTAGTAGCATCGAGGTTGACAGAATCGACAATTTTAAGGAAGTCCTTAAGATGCTGATTAGGGTCTTCGGAACAATGTCCATGGAATGCACATCCGTTTTGCACCAACCGGATGGTGTCGGATCGCAGGGCCGTAGTTTGGGCTTGGTCGGGAAGCTCAATGGTGTTCCTATATCCTAGGTGGCTTGGTCTCGAGTATTCATCAAGAGTACGGCCTCTTGGTGGGTCATTTGGTGGTAGGTTGATGAATGGTGGTTGGTTATCACCTTCCATGATGAAAAGTGATGGGGTTACTAACAAAGGTCACGAAGAAGGGGGATAGACTACGAGGAAGCTAAAATTGAAAAAGTTTACTTGATATGAATCAAGCAAAGAAACCTAACGAGATGGACTCCTAACTAGCTATTCTATTCCCGCGGCGCCAAAAACATGATAACACTACACGCGTCGCTCGGGGTCAAAGGAACTTCCTTTTCGTCGAGCAAGTTTTTCAACACCTAGGCAAAGTGAACCTAATCATTGTAGTGTAGTATTAAGGTAAGCCACGGAATTGATATCGTTCTCTAGGGTAATAAGAATGCTAGTGAGAAGTTACTACGCTAAGGTTGGGGTTGAGGAAGATTATTTTTTATCTTTTATGTTTTTAGGAAATGGAAAGGTACAATTTCGGGTATTGGATTTGGGGTTTGGTATTTCTACCGATTACTCTATTCGCCTAATTATCTAATCTAAGGTGTATGTAGTCTATGTATAATTATTGTGTGCTCGTATGATGATTTAAAGATGTGTTTACTTAGGTTTTATTACTCCTTAATTATCTCCTATTGATGGTTGAATTGTCACGCCCTTATTCTTAATCGCGTTGTGTGTCTAAGGTCGTAGGGTATGCGCTTATCCCTAACTCTTTGAAACTACGAAGGTTATCGCCACAAAATCTCTAGGATTTATAAACTTAACACTAAGGTACTCTTCGGATGGTTTAGCCTACAATGACTCTAGGTACTATAAGCTAAGGTTCAAAAAAGTTTAATCAAGCATTAACTACACAACGGATGACCTATCGCAATACTAGATCATTAACAACTAAGATAAGAGACAACCAATCAATATTCAATAATTAAGTTTCATATCTCCTAAGCAAACACACAAGTAAATTAGCCGGACATGGGAAACATGCAAGCATACACACAATTAATTGAAGACATAATTGAATTAATGAAGTAAAACACTTATCTTGATGTAAGATTGGGTATGGAACCCTAAAATATCGGACAAGACAAATTTTAGTTCGGTTTAGGTTTTACCCAAAAGACTACACCTAAAACGAAAAATTCGGATTCTATATATAAGATTACAAATGCGACGGCGCCACCTTTTGATTTGTGACGCCTCGGGTCGCCGTCATTAGGGTTTTGTCTTGGCCACGTTAGTCTTGCGACGGCGCCACCTTATGCTTGTGACGCCGCCCCTTCGCCGATCTCGCCGTCGTCGGATCAAATCTAGGCCGTCCGAGTTGCGACACCCTACTCTTTTAAAACCGAAGCCGTCACTTGTAAATGAGCAATTTACTCTCGAGCCGTCACAAAAGTTGTCCAACGGCCAAGAGTTTTATGCTGTGCCGCCACCTTCGGGCCCAAAGCACTGAGTGTCTCGATTCTTGACTTTGGCCATTTTCTTTGTATATTCGCGCCTTTTCGTCCGAATAAGTGTCATTCCAGCATTTTGCCTTCAAGATAGCTAAAAAGTGAAAAGGAACGATATTAAGTAAAAACGGATACAAAAGTGATCAAATAAGGCTTAAACGACCCCTCAAAAAGGTACATTTTAAAACCTTATCACTGTGTTTGAATTTGCTACTAGTCAAAAAAACATTATCGATGTCTAACTAAATATTAAGAAACTTGATGATTTTTTGTGGTTGTGGTCAATTAGAATGGTAATTGACATGGTTTTACTTTATAGTAGATGTATGTTATGATATGAAGGAATGTTGAACTTGTTACCTAGTTAGCTAAAATCAAAGATTTTATATATTGATTTACTTTATGGTAAATGGTTTGCTTTTTGTTTGGATAATATACTGAGTCAAAAAATATGCACAATGGTGCATGAATCTGGAACATATAAAAATTACTTTTCACTTATGAAAAAACAAACATAACCATACATACTTTGAATTTCTTAAACAAACATTTCATTAATATGATGAAAAAGCTTAAAACAAACTTAAAACAATCATAGATAGACAAACATCATAAACTTATTGACACCATTTCACTCCTGCTTCCTACAACCACTGCTCTCTCCCTTATGCATTTTCCGGTTCACCTTGATTTGTTGAAACATATCTTCAAGATGACTAATCCTGTTTTCCAACGCATAAAGATTTGCTAAGCCGAAGTTATTTCCACCTTGGTTCTCCTCCTCAGCTTGACGCTCCTCCTCATCAAGTCGCTCATCCCCCATCTCTTCAACATGATCCTCCTGCTCAGCATCTTGATTCAACTGATTCTCCACCTCTTCAACGTGATCATCCTCCTCTTCCTTGTCATCTTCTTCATCTACCTCATCAGCTCCATTAATCTCATCCCATTAAAAGTCTTTTATCCGCAACCAGTTAAGAATCTTGGTCCTTATCCACTCATCCACTTGTCTATACGATCCATATTCCACAATGGGTTCATCCCCAAATTCATTTATGATTGCATCAAAAAGCAAATAGTTGTTTAAGACATATTCATACTCTTCTTGCTGATTTTGAAAATTCATTGGATCAAGTTTATTACTGAATGTGAATAAACAGGCATTACGCATGTGTATAGACATGTAAATATACTTTATGGTACAAAAGCAACTGACAAACTTATCTTTTACCCAGGTGAAAACAAAGTAGCCAAATGCTAGAGTTCAAAAAACACTCAAAACAAGTTAAATGCATAGGCCATGATTTCATGTTGGATAAAAATATTGGCTCTATATGCAACAATTCAAAAAGCAACTGACAACCTTATCTTTTACCCAGGTGAAAACAAAATAGCCAAATACTAAGTGTTCCTGCTGTTAACGTAGACTGGTTCCTGCTATTAGTTTCTCAAAAAATATGCATGTAATGTTAACTCTAGCATTAGCTCATGTGTATGAATAGGCAAATATACTATGTCTACAGATTGTTGCAGATTATTAAATTGATTTAAATGTGATTTAACTAAACAAGAATTTACCTTATGGTACATTATGCACATAAGGTCACTTAAAAATACACAAACCATTTCCCAAAAAAGCAACTGACATCCTTATCTTTTACCGAGGTGAAAACAAACTAGCCAAATGCAAGAGTTCAAAAAATACTTACTTTTTTAATGGACAATTTCTTGAATCATGATTAACATATTCTCCACAACTTGAAAACTTCCTTTTTCCATCATTAGCCATATGATTGATTTAGAATACCAGTTGAGATTATGTTTCGAAGAGATAAGGAACAGCCCACTAGTTCTTCACGATCACCAGGATGTAGTGTCCTTGAACAACCAAGTTTTCAATTGCAGATTTGCATTAACCACTGTAACCTTGATACTATGGCTTGCATCACAATCCAAATCAATGCATCAAGGAATATAGTTAACAATAGTTCAACGATTGCAAAAAATATAATTTCTCTATTTGCAACAGGTTGCCTAACCAGTGAAAAGGGGAAGTGGAAATTCACTGCCGTATCTTATAATCGTAGGTGACAGCTGCCATTAGCATTAGCTATATAAACTTTCAAAAACGTTATTGACTATCACAAAGTTGTTAGTACATTGTTGCTGATGTAGTAGTTTTGGTTCCTGCTGTAAGGTATATAGTTCCTTCTGGTATAGTAGTTATATGATTTTTGCTGTTAACATAGACTGGTTCCTGCTATTAGTTTCTCAAATGTGCATTTATTCTTATCTTTAAAACAAAATCAATGTTCCTAAAAAATATACATTTAATCTTTAATCTAGTTGAAATCGCCTCTAAACTCAATCTTATATGATTTTCTTCACAAGTGAAGATATTTTTTCTTAAACTTAAATAATCGCCTCTAAACTCAATCTTATATGATTTTCATCACAAATAATGATATTTTTTATTAAACTTAAATAATCGCCTCTAAACTCAATCTAATATGATTTTCTTCACAAGTGAAGATATTTTTTCTTAAACTTAAAAAAGTTACCTACTCAATTTGAAACAGGTTGCCTAAAACTTGAACGAGAATGTGGAAATTCAATGATCATTGACAAAGGATTTCTAGTAATGTACCTACGTGTAGGAACAATAATACCACTTTAAAGTAACCATATAAGTGAAGCTTACTATTTTATTATAACCATCTCAAAAAAACAGCACTAACTCAAAAAATAAACAAAAAAATTATCTAGTTGAAACTAAGCTAGATAAGCTATCAGCTTTAAAATGATCACATAAGGAATCAGCTAAAAAGTTAGGTTTACTTATATTCCAAAAAATGCTATTATTACTTTTTTAGTTTAGAAAAGTTGCACAATGTATGCCTCAACTGATACTTACAAAAATTACTTAGCTCATAATTCAAGACCAAATCCCACTGATAAGACATCTGAATCAGCTGAACATACTGATTCTACTAAACCATTAAATCAATCAGACTGATACACCATCTCAGCCTGTAAAACAATGACCTCACAAAACAGACAAAGTGAAACAAAACGAGGCTTCATCATCATGCACAAAACACATAACATCACAGGATACTCAAAAACATCACAAACACATAACAGGATCCTCAAAAAGGTAATTTCAGTTGGATAGACTTGAATTGTCTTTAAATAGTTTCAAAGGTGATATCCCTTTGGAAATCTCAGTTAACATAACAAACCTTACTTATCTTCGATTATATAACAACAAACTCAATGGGACAATGCCATCTTGGCTAAATTGATGTTCATACATTTCAACAACTCACAAACCTCATTGACCTAACAACATTGAAAGTTCATTATCAATCATGCTATTTTTCAAGCACGAAGATACTCTTACTAAACTTAAATCATCACAAAAATCTGCTATTAAACTCAAAATTATCACAGAAATCTTGTATTAATAATCACAAAAATCTACTATTAATCAACACAAATTATCTTCACTTGTGAAGATAATTTTTAAAAAACTCTCTAATGAAAGTATTACCTCAAAATTACATTGCTTACTGATATTCTTCACTCGTGAAAATAAATTTTAAAAACTTAAATAATCGCTAATCTCAACATTATTCACATGCGAAGATACTCTAAAATAAACTTAAATCCGAAAATAATCTCAAAATTCCATTGCTTACTGATATTCTTCACTCGTGAAAATAAATTTTAAAAACTTAAATAATCGCTAATCTCAACATTATTCACATGCGAAGATACTCTAACTAAACTTAAATCCGATAATAACCTCTAAATTACATTGCTTACTGATATTCTTCACTCGTGAAGATTAATTTTAAAAACTTAAATAATCGCTAATCTCAACATTATTCACATGCAAAGATACTCTAAACTAAACTTAAATCCGATAATAACCTCAAAATTCTATTGCTTACTGATATTCTTCACTCGTGAAGATAAATTTTAAAAACTTAAATAATCGCTAATCTCAACATTCTTCAAATGTACCTAAATTCATAATATTAAAACTAAAAACTATGATTTATGCAATTTAATTCATCTCTAAACATAAAACACCTAATCCATAAAACTATTATTTCACAAACACGTCATTAGATAGTAACTGTAAACAAACAGTATCTAATAAACCAATAAAAATCTTCACATCTGCAAAAAATAGATGTGTAATAAATCAAATAAATCAATTAACAAATTCATGAGATAGTAAACGCCGGAGTCAACGCCAGAGAAAAATTTGTTAAACAGTTAAAAACTAATCAGATTTAAACAGAAAAATATAAATTAGAGAGCCAATACCGGAATAAACGCCGGATATAAAAAGAACGAGATGACGGAGATGACGGCGGTGACGGAGATGCGGTGACGGAGATGATGGATATGCGGTGACGGAGACGATGGAGATGAAGAAGATCACAGATATGGAGTTAATAGTAAGATCTGGTTTGCTATTTAAGTTTGCGTGTGTTTTTTTGTGTGTGTTTACGTGTGATAGAAAGAGAGAGAGAGAGAAAACCGGGATAAACTTTAGGGGTGTGAAAGCAAATGAATATAATTCACTTAGACCCCTAAAATTTAATCAATATTTACAATAATGCCATTCCGCCCAAAATCGATTTACTTGATCCTACGGTCCGGATCTCTTCTCGTTCTCAAAAATAGACTTCTCATTTGAAGCGCTTGTATATATATATATATATATATATATATATATATATATATATATATATATATATATATATATATATATATATATATATATATATATATATATATATCATTATTTGATATATAAATTAGCTTTTGAGTGCCATGAGGTTAGACCAATAATAACTATTTGAATAATAATTAAACACCTCTCAATTATTACTAAAATTCTGAAAATTTATTGTCCATTACTATAAACCTATGAATTCACTCAATCATTGTGTTGACTTTCTAGCATGTTTTATCTCAGGTCCTTAAGGTGTAAGCTGACACGTACTAAACTCGCATGGAAAATCTTGAAGACTTTGCATATGATTAGCATTCGATAAAGTTTTAAACCCTACTATGTACTACTACTTATGTACACTCTGAAACATATGGGACCTTGTTTGTAAACTCTGGTATTATGATAAATCGAATGATAATTTATTTTCAAAACATCTCACTTAGAGTCGTTTTTTGTACTTGTACTTTGTGCTATGAAGTAATACCCTTGTTTAGCTTCCGCTGCTATTCAAAACTTGGGGTGTTATATTAACCTAAACGGTCTCTTATGTTTTAATAATGACAAACATGTAATTTGTAATATATAACGTAAATTGAGATCGTTTAAGATTACATCCCTCAATATTTCTTGTCTTCGACACCTCGAGTCTTATCGTGTTTCAACATATGTTCGAATATTTTGTTATCTTGAATTATGATCAAACATCTAACAAACCATGGAGAATGTTTAAAATATATCCTGAAGTCATTAAGTATTTAAAATTTTAATCATTCTCTTTCGAACCCTATTTCATATAAAGTATGGACTTGAATTTACAAACTAGCATAATGATAAAGTTGCATTTATTTCATATACATTTCATCAAAACACTTCATCTAATGATGTGTTATGATGTTTAAAAGGTTTCTAGAAGTCCTTGTGATGTGTCGGGTCATGGGAGTTGAGTTTTCAAAGAGACAAGTCGGGAAGAGTTTGTTCAGTCCTGAGGCTCTTAGCCGCCGGCTATGGGGTCTTTTGAGGCCTCCAGCCGCGGCTGAGGTTTCTGGTTTTGGTCCACTTTGTTTATTTTGTATAAATCAACTGTAAGTCATTAGAAGTCGTGTCACCCGTCATTTAAAAATACTTTCAGAGGCTGGTTTGTAAAAAAAATATACCGGTTTAATAATTAGTAATATAAAGTCTTTTTCTGGTCAACCCGTTTGCGATTTTTTTTGTCAAAGTAAGAAAGGGCCGTTTCAATTATCCATTGAATCTGAATACAAAGCTTTAGCAGGCTGTACATGTGAAATCCCTTAGCTTCTCAGTCCTTTATAAGATTTGCAGACACAGAACATCACTCTAGTTCCCATCTATTGTGATAATAAGTCTTCTATTGCTTTGGCTTTCAATCCCATTCAACATGCTAAGACATAACATATAGAATTTGACCGCCATTTTGTTAGAGAAGGTTAAGAATGGAACTATCCTACCTTTATTTATTCCCTCTCATCATCAAGTGGCTGATGCGCTCACCAACGGCGTGAGCAGGTAACCTTTTCATATTTGTGTTTTCAAGTTTGGCATTTGTGATCCTACACACTGCTAACTTGCAAGGGAAAGGGGGTAATGGAGATATAAAGCCCATAGGCAAGGAAAAAGTGATCAACGCTATATTCTCCACATATTACCTTCATCACTACAAGAGTTTACAAACGTGTAATGGCATGTAATGTCTTTGTATTAAGTTTTAGTTTGTATAGTAACAGTTTGTAGTACTGTAATGTAGTCAATGTATAGTCAAACTTAGTTAGTTAAATGAGTTCTTGTATAAATAGCTTTGTATCACTCTCATTTCATAATAAGATTTTGAAACATTTCCCAATTTCCATCCAATCTCTCTAATTCTCAAAATGAACGTGAGAAGTAAGAAAGAGTGTTTTTATTTGAAGAAAATAATATTTAAGACAATTTTGAGCTAGTTTACATTAAGCATGATGATAAAGAAAAAACATTTTTATTTATCTTAAATTACTCTTTTAAAATATTCACGTTTCAATAGACTTAGGGCCTGTTTGGTACACGGTTTTTGTCAGGGACCGAAAGATTTTTTTTAAATTGTTTGGTATCTTTCTAAACCACAGACACAAGCTTTTGACTTCAAAATTTCAATCCACCCTACCTTGATGTGTTTTCATAAATATGACTAATCAAAAGTTATATATTTATTTTTTATGCTTTTTTTTCAACTACAAATTTTTATGATTTTTCTTATGCTTACTTTTTTATTTTATTTTAAACAAGTATATAAAATAAATTTATCAATCATTTATTCTCTTTCTTAATGTAAAACGACACAAAAAGATCGAAAACTGGTTTTAGGACCAATTTTAAATAGCAAGGTTTTGCTAATCTTGCAGACAATTTACAAAGTAAAAAGAATACAACGGATATAATGTCTCACTGATCCTATACATATAGTTACTATAGATGAAACTTGAATAAACTTATTGGGAGAACCAAATGATATATCATTTAGTTAGACGGCCAAACTTGTATTTTCTTAATAAAATTTATCGAATATTATAAATGTTTCACGGTAAATATAAGTAACTCCAAAGTTTTGAGAGCCACACCTTGTCAATCTCATAGCCGCAAAGTAAAAAAAGTCTTAGGGTCCGTTTGGTATGTGGTGTTGACACTGTGGGATAAGGATTGTATTAAAAAAAGATGTTTGTTATGGGGTAATAGGTTTTGATGTTGTCAGAATAGCCAGAAAATTGGGGATAAACAAATCCCACCTCACTCATTCGGATTTGATCTGGTTTCTAAAAAACGTGGGACCACAATGATTTTCTACTACTAATTTTCAAATTCTTGTATTGTAACTAGGTATATTCAATAAGTTTTTTTTAAATTCATATATAATATAAATTTATATTATATTTTCTCTCTCTTACTTTTTTCCAAACCCCACACCAAATCTAAATCATAATCCAAATCATAATCCTAAACTCACCTTCAAACAAACGGGCCCTTAAACTATTAGTAGGGTGTCAGGTCAAAAGAACGGGTGTTGGGCCGGTCTTCGGTACGTAAAATCTTCCATTCCTTTTCTATTAACGGGTTAAAAAACCAAAAAAATCAGACCAAAACCAAAATATCAACCTAAAAATACCATATCACTTCGAAAAAACGCAACCTCGTATAAAACAACGTTTCAGCCCTTTCAAATTGAAACTAAATGTAGCAATGATCGACAGTTTATCAACTTTATTTTTTATTCAATTCTCCCTAAAGAAACTTGATAGATTTTGGTTGTTTTTCCTCTTGTCAAGGTGGTTGAGAAAGTGATACATTATAGATATCATATTCGCTTACTATCATTGACGACCAAGAAATAGATATTTTTGATCTTATCCATTTTCTTTTACCTTTTTTTTAACCGCATTTCAATTAAACAACTAGCAAGACGTTAGGAAAACAAATACAAGCATAATGAAGATCAAGAGATACATGGATTGCTAAACCAATCTAACCAACTAATAGAAACTTTCCGTTTGCTTCTACTAGTAATCCAATTGAACGACGAAAGCTTAATACGCATACGCATTACAGTGAGGTGAGACATAATTCATTTTCTTCCATTTTCTTTTACCTTATTCACCTTTCATACGCATTACAGTGAGGTGAGACATAATTCATGTCCAAAATCAAGACTTATACTTGTCGATTTAGTGTAATTAGAGCTTAGAGGAGGAATACCGACTATAGCTAATACATATTACCCTTTAGTGTAACGAGTTTTGAGATTCGCTAGTACAAAGCTTGATTGCATGAGGATTAGGGAGTGGATGCATGGTGACTTAGTTAACATCAAGTCAAATGATCGAGTGCCGAACTTGAAGTTGCATTGTTGTGAGTTACTGCTTTTCTCTATTTTCTATTTTTAATCGCCATGCGTTTAAACGTTCAACATATGTACATTTGTGAGAACATTTCTGTTATAAAATGTCTCTTTTAAAATCATGAACCTACTTATTCAACCTCATACAGATTGGATTTAGAAATAAGTTCTTTTAAAGGAAATCTCATACACTTACTACATACAAATATTCTTCCATGTTTTAACCATGTGATTCTTAACCTTTGACATCCATGCATGTTTTAACGAATCAACCTCTAGCTGCTCACTGAGATTCTTCAAATCTGTGCGGGTTCTATTTGTAGTTTCGAACGACTATGCTGTCTTAGAAAATTAAACTATAGATTGTGGAAAAGCCAGATAGAAATAGGCAAAGCCACGTATGCTCGTCTTGTATAGTTAATATTTATGAATGTAGCACACTACAAACTTTGAACCAGTTTGTGGCTTAAAAATCTTTAGTTGGATCAAGCATGTGCGGCATGATAAATATAGTTATATAATAAATATAGTAAATGAATTGCTAACCCAACTCTCCTAAAGAATTCTCACCCGCTTAATAATTCATTTCACAACACTCCAAATGTATATGTGTTAGTTGTATGTGTTTGTTTGGGTTTCAGTATCTTTCCGTGACATCATTATTCTCGCATATAAAAAGACCTTCACAATCTCTTACCCACAAACATTTTCCCAAAAGTAAATGATTTTGATAAATAAAGTTTGTATTGATTGAAATAAAGGTTAAAGTTATAAAATTGAATCAAAATAAAATAAACCTACTAAAATGTAAAACTAAAACTCATAAAAATATATCAAAATGGATGTTGAATTAAAGAAGACAAAATTTTAAAAATATGATGAAATTAGATCATAAAAATTAAACGAATTAAAAGATATTTAAATTTAAAATAAAAGTGATTAATTAGTTAAGTACGCATACCCCATTATCGGAAATTCCTCCTTATTTTATTGTTGTTTCCTCCTTTGTTTTTTTTTTTAGGGTATTACATGCCACCAATTATCGAGCTCCTTATCTTAATTTTTTGTAGGTTTCACAACTTAAACGCTTTATATAGTAAGATAGATTATCTCCATAGTTTAATTTGAAGACGTGGATAACATTGGTTGTTGGTAAGTCTTGTCTTATATCCATTTTAGATAATAGAATGGCTACTAGTAATTAATTAACGAATGACAAATAATATTTGACGAATTTGACCTTATCCAATTTCCTTTTCTAGTACCAATAAATTGCCAACATGGCCTATGGGAATAGTTAACACCAACATTCATTCTTTCCAATGTTATAAAAATAGTATGCCATATGTACTCGCTAGTCAAAACTAACTTTTATTACTCAGCAAAACAGCATACTATATACTCCGTATTACAAAAGTTAAATTCAGGAATTAGGAATTTTTAGTTATACATATATTAGTTTGCGTCAATTGTATGGCAAGCTTTCGTTGAATATATCTGAAAATAACAGGACCGGGTCACCAACCATCATCCACCATATGTTTGCCAAGTACAAGTATACAACAACATGCAAGGGTACGATCGTAATTAATAATCCCGTAACATGCCAAGTGTACATCTTAAGCTACAAGCTCTCTTTACCGCTATAAATAGATGAAAGATGGATAGTAAACACCAACCAAGCTTTAATTTAAACTTGGTAATACATTTTTCGACTCAACAATTTTCCTTCTCCAATGGCATATTCGTCAACCATCCTCCTCTTTTTCATGCTCTTAGTGACTGGTAACATGCATGTTAATGGATGTTATACGTCGATAATAAGCTTTGGTGACTCACTAGCCGATACAGGAAACCTAAAGCAACTTTGCACTAAATCAGATGGCGATTCACCCCATTTCTTATTTCCTCCTTATGGTGAAACGTTTTTCCATAAACCAACAGGACGTTTCTCCAATGGCCGCCTCATCATTGATTTCATCGGTAATGCATAAAACAATTTAAAGCGCATGTTAAGTTATATGCATATATTGTTTCTTTACACATCATTGGTTGAGTTTGCTTTTCTTGTTTGTACTTGAAGCTGAAAGTCTTGGGCTGCCATTGATACCACCGTCTCTAGGCAGCCATGTGGCCAACAACTTGACGGGTTTGGGACAAGGAGTGAATTATGCGGTAGCAGGTGGGACTGCATTGGAGCCATCATTTCTTGAAGCAAGAGGAGTTTATCATTCGAGGGAGAATGCATCTTTAGGAACACAGTTAGGGTGGTTCAAAGAATCGTTGGCTTCTATTTGCTCCAACGTTTCAGGTAACCTACATGCACCTACTCATAATTTATTTATTCTGATGTTAAACGGTTAAACCGTTAAACCTAAGTTACAAAGTATTACAGTAGTCTACAATTTAGCATCCATTTTCCATGCATTACTTTTCTTCCAAACATGTTTAATTAAGGGCAAATGTTTTTAAAAGGTATCATACTTGTCACTATTGTTTTTGTGGGTAGCAAACAAATTTTTTTTGCTTTTATGGGTATTTTTCTTTCAATTTCATCATTTTATTGGTATTTTGCGAAATTTTTGGATATTTTTGCCCCTCTTAGCTAATAGAAATTTTTTATCACGAAAGTCAAAAATGTCACAAAGTACCCTAAAAAGGATGAATTTGAAAGAAAAGTACTCACAAAATTAAAAAAGTTTGTTCATGTCACAAAAGAAACGACGACAAATATGATATATTTTAAAAGGGTTTAGGCCGTATAACACACGCCATTTCTTTTCAAATATACCGCTTTTGGTACGTGTACTAAAATCGTCCCACTTTATGTCATGTGACTTTCATGTTTTGTACCATTTTGCACGCGTGTTTACCGCAACTGTTGGAATGTATAAACCGCAAAAATGCCTATGTGGCATATTTTTGAGTAAATTACATAGATAGTCCTTCTTGTTTGTCCCAAATTGCATCTATCGTCCCCGGTCGTTGGCTCTGCTTTTTTACGCCGCCCATTTTTTACGAATTCATCTGCTTTTTTACGCTACCGCTTCTTTTACGTTTTCATCCATTTTTTATAAAATTTTTGTCATTTTTACGTTTCGTCTGCTTTTACGTGATATGTCCGATTTTTGGTTTTAAATCGCTTTTTACGTTTCGCCCCGCTTCTTTACGTGATATTTCCGTTTTTGGTTTCGTCGCTTTTTACGCTTTAGTCCGCTTCGTTACGTTTTAATCATTTTTTCGTTCACGCTTTTTACAATTTCATCGCTTGTTTTTCATTTTCAGATGTTTTTACGTTTTCATCCCGCCTTTACGTTACCGCTTTTTAAGTTTTATCGTTTTTACGTTTAAATCATTTTACGCCAGATGTTATTTTAGGCCGTCCGTATCTTTACGCTTTTGTCCCTTTTGTTCGGGCCGTCTGTTTTGATGCATTTAATACGTCAAAAATAAAAAGTGAACGACAACATAAAAACGTAAAGACACAAGAACAAAAAAACAGATTTAACACGTAAAATGGACGAATACGTAAAAATGGACGAAAACATAAAAACGAAAGAAAGCACGAAACGAAAAAATGTATAAAAATTTAAAAACGGACTAAAACGATAACAACGGGTAATAACATAAGAAAACGTATAAAATGGGGGTAAACGTTTGAAATCGTAAGAAAGGGAAGAAAACGATAAAACGAACAAAAACGATAAGAATGGGTAAAACGTAAGAAAACGGAAGAAAACGGACAAAACGATAAAACGGACAAAACTTATACATGTACCAAAACGGTACATTTGAAAAAGACGTAACTATTTAGCGCCAAAACCCTATTATTTAACTTATTTTGTTAGTGGAAATCCTACGTGTCGTGCGCGTGGCAATAGTGATTATGGTTTCGGTAAAACAAGTTTTCACGCAAAAATCAGACAAAACACGAAAGACGCAACATAAAGTGGGATGATTTTAAGACACGTCTTAAAACGGTAGATTTGAAAAAGACGCAGATTGTGTTATCAAGATAAACCATTTTAAAAATATTTGCCCTTTATTTAATGCATTATTGCAGACATTTTGATAAACATGTTTATTCCTTTAGCATCAATGAGAAACATATCATTTTAATGGATGAATATTTCAAATATAATTTCTAAGTCCACTAAATAATAAAGTATACTAATGGAAAAGATAATATATATCAAAAGGGTGATAACTAAAGTAAAAGCGGAATAAACCTCTTTAGACAATTGATAATTTGTCATGAAACACGTTTTCGTAAACCTCCAAATATTTTGGTGTCCCTTTTTATAATTAAAGGAAGAGGGTTAAAAACAATAATTGAGTAATCTTTAGCTTGTTGTCAAAGGTTAAATATGTAATAGAGACTCAAGCTTGTTACCATAACTTATAAATTAGCATTTTACGTTTAGACAAACTTAACTGATTATATTATATGAACTCGCAACTACAGATAGTATGTTTTCCTATAGATCGACCATATATTGATTATAACCCCTAAAATTATTTATCGCAGATTGCAAGCACTTGATCGGAAGCTCTTTAGTTCTCATGGGGGAGATTGGAGGAAATGATTACAATTACGCATTAGAATATGGAAAATCTATTGTTGAGATTAAAACCTATGTTCCGTTTGTTATTGACACCATCATTTCAGCAGTAAATGTAAGTCTATAATGAGAAATTGATGCTGTCTTTTGTCGTACTTGTCTAATTGTATATAACTGAATTTGTTAGGAAAAGATTAACTTTAAGTTAAGGTGTTCTAAAACACAGGAACTTATTGAGCTTGGTGCCAAGACACTTATTATACCCGGAAATTTGCCAATTGGATGCTCTGCTGCTTACTTGACAATCTTTTATGGCTCGAACAAGGTGCGATATGATGATACAACCGGATGCATTATTGAGTTAAACAAGTTTGCCGAGTACCACAATGAACTTCTTCAAACACAGTTAAATCGTATTCGAGAAGTTCATCCAGAAGTTAACATCATTTATGCTGACTACTACAATGCTGCCATGCAAGTTTTTGTCTCTCCAAACAAATATGGTACATAAAACATTACTTTTGTACAAACAAATTCATAACACTAATACATGCAATGCTATAAGGTCCAAGCAACTTAAGTGCACATTTTTTATTTGAGCGTATGTAGGATTTACAAATGGAGCTCTGAAGGCATGTTGCGGAGGTGGAGGGCCGTTTAACTACAACGCATCGGTAGCATGTGCAGACCCGCTATCGACTTCATGTGCTGAACCAGATACATATTTTAATTGGGATGGGTTGCATTTAACCGAAGCAGCATACAGGATTATATTCAAGAGCTTATTTATAGGGTCATACACTACCCCACGGTTCAATTCATTATGCCCTACGTTAAAACCAGAAGGAATGACAAGTTCAATATAAGCAAGTGAAGAACTTATTAATTCTTATTCAAGCCTTTATTAAGTTCAAGTTACTAAAACTTGAAAAAGGGATATTTTGTATTAAATTAAAGTTTTAATATAGGGTTGCTGCTGTAGGTATAAAAAAGAAAACGAAAAAAGAGCTATTTTGACATCTTTTTTAAATAGTACTGTACTACAGTATTTGTATAGATAGTTAATTACTTTATACATCAAGCAAGTAAAGACCGGAACTTTTTCACGATCTGTAAAGGGATTTCGTAAGGCATAAGTTATTCATACGGTGGCTACTATTTTATTCATACGGTGGCTACTTTTTTTTTTTTTAATAATTTTTTATTTTATTTTTTTTATAATTTGTTTATATCAAAACATAAACGCGAAAACGCGGAATCAGAATATAAAGTTTAATAAGCCAAACGCTTAAAAGCTGTAAATACTAATGTAAACCGACAAAACTGTTGTCTTGAAAAGTGAGGAGACAGCGAATCTTCCCGAAAATAGAGGCAGCCTACGGGGAAGTTTCGTATTTAATAGTGTATCCCTTTCGTAATACGTGCATGAGTATGCTAAAAGGCACTTAAATAATCTTAAATTACCGTGATCAAATGTATTAATATTTCGCTAATTTAATCATAGAGTAAATTGCAAAAATCATCAACGTTGTTTGATTAAATTACAAGTTCAGTTTTATCATTTTTGAAAGTGCAAAGGGCATCCTGGAACTTATATCAGTCCCAAGGCAAAGTGAATTGACTGTTTCCCTCCCTTATATTCCTTTTAGTTTTTATTCGTTTCGTAACACAATAGAAGAATACTTGTATATCTTATTTTAAAATTAATTATTCCTCTTTCATCTTTTACAACAATTTTTTATTATCTTCATCAACCACTATATTTAATAAGTTTTAAAAATATTATTTCATCAAAAAATGCAAACAATTGCCACAACTAAATGAAAACTTGATTCAATAAAACCTACTCTATCACAAATCAAAGTTTCTCTTCAAATTCAGTTTTCTTTCTTTAATTCAATTAAAAAAATACCGCAAATCAATTTTGAAGGTTCACATAATCACAAACCTTAAACCTAACAACGAACCGAGATTCATTTTCATCTACATTAAATATAACAAAACACTAAATCTAAAAACTACCGATGCACAAATAAACCCTAGATCGAGGAAGGAGGTGACAAACACAGTGTAGGTGTTCAGGGTTTATAAAAAGATTAAAAAAAATAAGGGCATTCATATTCATATTCATAAAAAAAATAAAACTTGAATACAAAAATATCAAACCGGATCCTTATGTTTGTATAATTAATCAAGTAAGACAACAAACATGTGCCTCGAATTACGGAATGATCAAGAAACTATAATAACTTAGGTGTGGTTATTCTCTCAAGTTGATCCACACTATACGTCCAACTGTCACCTAGTCCTTCATGAACAATTAAACCAACACCTTTACGTCCTTGGCACAAGCAAGAAAAATTTCTAAAACCAAAACCTTAACTATGGGTGTTCCGGCGATCGGTTCTAAGAGAATAGAGGAGGAGAGATTCATGGTTAATATTTTTGGTAGGAGAATGGTGTATTTTTAGGATAAATCCATATCTTTAAATATTAAACTTGGCGACGAAGTTTCCCATCCGTTTGTTTTTGTTTTCTCCCTTAATTGATTTCTATTTACCAAATATGGACATTCCATATTTTGATTTATCTAGTTTATCTATTAATACACCTTTTTAGAACAAAAACTAACTATCTCACAATATACGCACCACAAACTATCTCACATGTCACTATCTCACATATCTTAAGCAGGATTTGAACTCACAATGTTGGTTTGATATATTTGTGTAAAACCATGAAACGTATGAACAACAGTTTTAGCAAATGAAAATAGTTGATGAACATTATAAATTATGAGAACATGTTTACCAAATCTTGATCTGCTACTACTAATAATACCCATTAGTACATTATAACTGTATCAGTCTCACTTAGAAGTTAAGGGAAGGCTTTACGAGGGATAGTTGCGGAATACCATCCCTAGTAGTGATAAATGGAACTCTTCAGTTATGAAGAAGAATATTATACACTAGAAGTGTAACATATTGGATTTCACAAACACACAAACAATCACAAATATGGGGCGTACAATATGAGGTTTTAGAGAGAGAAAGTGGAAGATGGGAGCCTTTCTAGAGAGAGAAAGTAAACAAAAGAAAGAAGGTTAGATTGAGTGAAGGTCCAACCTCACCTGGGAGGTAGAGGTATTTATAGTTACATACAATACGCCTCCTAACGGATGTGGATCGTGCATACAGATGGGTAAAGACCCGTTCTTCCTCCACGGTGTTGCACTAAACTAAACTACGCTAATAACTAACTAATAAACTAACAAATAACGTAACTAACGATATGTCTACGAGCTAACTTATGCTAGATAATATTTGGGGTGACCGATACTTCACTATGGAATTTCTAATTCCTAACAATATCCCCCTAAGGGAGGTCACCCCATGTTTTACATTTTGAATCCTAGCATTCTATTTAATCTTCAGTCTTGAGCTCCTAGACATTAATTCTTCAACATATGCATCTTTGTGCTTTAGCAGTAATTCTTTAAAGTCCGATAACTTTGTACTTTTAGTGGAGGCCTTTAACTGATCCACATCTTTGATGATCTTCGAGCTTTATTCGAGATCATCAGCTACAATAAATCTCTGGATCACCCTTTATTGTGTTGCCATCATGTGATGTTGTGACTTTTAGACCGACATGCTCACACTTTCAGGATCATGACATCTTTCCATCAGAGTACGGAAGCTTTACTGGTCCATGATATTTGCAGCAGCGTAGCAGAAGCATAGAGTGAAAATATTAGAGTCATTGATGCACTTATCATGATTTCTTTTAGAAATGAATGTGTTTTGTGAGCATGCGGCTATGGATTGACCTCTCCATTCTGATCAACTGCAAATGTCGGGTGTACCTGCATACAACAGTTAGCAACAAAGCGCACGAAAGTGTCTTTGATCACTTTGTTGAATTGAGGTACACGACCCACGGTTCCCCATTTATCAAGACAGTACTTCCCGTGATCGTGCACAATTCAAGAATCTCCTTGATGTGGTTTCGCAGACTCTAGTCGTTCTCAAACCGAACGCGTCAAAGAAGACAACACGAAGTTAGTGAACCAGCGAATTTGAGATTCACTGATTGATGAAAATAGATTTGAAAAACAATCGTGTACTACTCAATAAAATGTTTTTGCAATACAACAAAGGTTTTAAGGAAAATCAATTATCAATCATAAACACCTTTTATTTTGAAAAATTAATACACAGTCGATGTGCTAGAGAAAAGAATTTTAAGCACAACGACCGGTTTTTCAAAGTTATCCGTCAATCCATTTCCTGGATCAAGGTTGATTCAATAATGAATCGCCCTATTGTTTTAATCCAGTTGTCACATGTTTGATCTATTGGATAGATCTCACATGCCACCTACCAAGAGCTTGTTTGATGTTGACTCTAGAAGGTTTTCCATCGTCATTGTGAATATGTTTGCATATCACTCAGATGTTCTCGCAATACAAGAAGGATAATGCGTAGGAATCTTAAAATATAATCTCTCTTTCCACATTGTGTGAAACAGAGAGTCTTCATTGACAGTGTCCTAAAGAGATTTATTGATGATCTCGTGGCTCTAGATTCAAAAGTGCACTTTGGTTTCCTATGCCGAGACTAGGAGAGGTCTCTTCTTCTATATCAACAATCTCTAAGAGACAATGATAGATTATGTAGGTTCCCGTGAGAATGAAACAAGCCTGTTAAGAGGAACTTGAGTAGCTTGGGAAGTTTAGCGCAGGCCATCGGGTCCATGACGCCTTGTCTTCAATACTAGTGTTACCTTAGTAACAACCAAGAGCATATATATTGAACCCGGTTTCGCCTCTAAGGTTGAATTAATGGAGGCTATTTCTTTTCACCCTTTCTCATTTCATTTCTTTTTCATTCTTCAACCCCTTCAGTGCTTACCGAGACTTCATAACTAGAACCTTGTTGGGTTTATTCTAGTCTTAGCTCTATCTTAGTTCGCACTCTTCCCAATTCTCACTTTTCTCCTTTTTTCAATATACCTAAGGACTCTACACTTTCTAGTGGATTGTCCCTGGGTAGATCCCTCCGGTTCTGGCGGATCGTAGGAACTAATACCTAACCTCACCATCCTTATAACTCCATGCATAAAGTAAAATGGTCGGTCTTTTGGTACAGTTCATTCCTTCACGAAACCAATTGAAAAATCATTTGGAAAATCAATCAAGGTACTTGTGATATAAAATCAAAGCATTTTGTACCTTAATTGTTTTGATCATTTAGAAAAGCTCCCCCTCAACATGTGCATATGATTTTGAAATTGTTTAGCACATGGAAGCAAGAGTTCTTTGAAATATTTTCTTTGATCACAATTTTCATAGAGGAAAGACTTCATTTGAAGTACATCCACGATCACAAAAAACCATTAAGAAACCATTTAGAAAATCAATCAAGGTACTTTATGTTGAAACACAGAAATCTTTGTACCTTGAAAGTTTATTTTCTTTTGAAATGATCCCTCAATATATGCTTCGAGATTCAAAGCATTTAGCACATATGGGAGAGCACTGCACAATTGAATCAAAGGATCACCTTTTATCAAATTTCATTATTAAATCACAAATTCTCCCGATCAAAAATATCAAACCTTTGAGATTTTGGATCCTAAATGATTTAATACGGTTTAGAAAACATGAGAGAAAATGTGCTCGATTTAAAACTCATCTTGTTTTTGGATAAATGCTCCCCTCAACATGTGCATTATGTATACCAAATCGTTTGGCACATGGAGGCAGGAGTGCTTTGAAGGACTAAAACCAATTCCATTTAAAACAGATTTGAGATTTCAATCACGATCTCTCCCCGATCAAAATTTCAAACCATTTGAGATTTGTGATCCCAAAAGATTTAAATCATTTAGAAAATTTTGGGGAAAGACGTGGCAATATTTGATTTTGAAAATGATGATAAGGACCATTTTAAGACATTAGAGATTGTTAGTGTCGTATGATTGTTTTAAGAGATCTTTAAGTAAAATAAAATAATTTCACAATCAAACAAGAATGTAAAAGATTTCATTTTGATGATCTTGATTTTAAAGAAAATCATACCATGACATAACATTAAATCTTTAGATCACCACATTTTAACGCATAAACGGACTTTTTGATGAAATATCGTTTGAAAATATTTAATTTGAAATCACTGAAGATTTGACAAAATAAAGTCCGATTGATTTCAAAACTTTGAATCCGATTTATTTTCAAAACAATATTTTTCAAAATTGTTTAAAAATGGAGTAATTCACTACTTGTCATGCACAAAGATACGTTAGGTGGTGTACAAGCAGTTTTTGTTGTTACTGTAAGGCTGGAAGAAAACCATCTGCTGAAGCAGTGAGATCTCTTACATTGCATGTTTTAATGCCAACTCTACATAGAGGAAAAATTAAGTTCCGTTTCTTCATTTGTCAACCAAAGATATAGTTACCCTTTCCTTTCGGCATCCAATCATCTTCTATTGTGGGATCCGGATAGGGAACATTCTTATAATCCATGATATCTGCATACGTTAGTAGACATACAAACAAATATATGGTGGTCGAAGGAACAGCAGTCTTCGACATACTTTCCTCAATGTTTTAGGATAAGTGCACGAAATTTTTGAAAATTAGTTTAGCGCATCACTTTCCTTTCTTTAAAAGAGCGGGTTGCTATCAGAAATAATAGCAAGCCATGGTTTTAGCACGGGTTACTGATTCAAGTAACTGCAAGCCATGATTTTAGACATGTTTTGAAAACAATATTTACACCTCTGTTCGAACTTCATCTATGGTCCCGTGCCATTATTGAATGACATTTCTAAGACCGTAGATGTTATCGATACTAGAAGACATGTCTTGAGAAAATATATTTTGGTATTTTCAATTTTCGATTTTTATGGGCTTTTGTTGATTTTATATTTTCTATTTTGTTTTTGTTGGATTTATATTTTGTATTTTGCTTTTGAAAATTATTTACAAAGATAGAGAAATAGTTTAAGAAGATGATGTTTTTATTTTATAGAAAAATAGTAACTTCACGAATGAAGGATCTCGAGAGTCAAACCTCAAACGATATTGTCGTGAACAATAGGCGCTAAAATTTGATTCGTACAAACCGCTGTTATCTCACACAAGCTAGCCACTTTGAATTAACCGAAGAAACTTAAAACAGCTTCGTACATCGATTCACCGATAATGAAGGCTTAGGGTTAATTTAATATCGATATCAAAAATAATCACGAAGATAGATTCAAATTCCTTTAGGAAAAAGAATAAATCAAACTCAGATCGTTGAAACGGATTAGTCAACCCGAATCGCTTCTCAACGAGGCGTGAATTGCCAACGCGCTTTTGGTTTGGAATTTAATGCTCGATGTTTTGATTTGTTTGATTTTGATTTTATTAAACTACGGAATAGGGAAGGTAATTAAGGAATCTATTTTTTAATGCATTATACTAAACGAATTAATAAAACATAATTAAAAATGCAACTACGCCTAAATTATATCCTAAAAATGCCTAAGATTAATTTTACTCTAGAAATGTAATGTGAAAACTAATTTGAATTAAAACTAATGTTTTGGATTTTTCCGATTTTATTAAATTAAAACTAATTTTTAACTATTAAAACTAAATTAAAATACTAAAATTATGAAAATAAAAGGGAAAAATATGAAACTATTTCTATAAAATCTAAAATACTATAAGAGAATTTTCAAAACTATTTTTTTTTTTTTCGATTATTTTCTATTTTCACAAATTTAAAACTATTTAAATCTAATTTAAATTATTACCAAATAAAATGGGAAAAATAGGAAAATATTTTTATGCTTTTATATTTTTCTTAAACTGGAAAATTGAAAATTATTTTTTGAACTTTTTCTTAATTATTTGCAATAAAAGCTATTTAAAGTGACTAAAACTATTTTAAATAGAGAAAAATAGCAAACAATGACCAAAAATTATGAAAACTCGAAAAATTCTAAAATATTATTCTAATTTAGGAAAATATTAAGATGCTATGTGTAAGATATGAGAGCCAGGTAAATGGAGTCTAAATAAGCTACTTAATTAAGCAATAAGCTCTAAACCGAATTTAAGCTAAAGGCTTTAAAGAAACCTTAAAGTAAAGATGTTAGAATTATGGAGCATGCAATGAACTAGGGAACAAGGGAGGATTTAGCTAGAATAAGGATTACTATATAAGTTTTAGCGAACGACAAATAAGATACGATAAAACTTGTTTATAAGCTAACCTTATCCACTAAATTCTATAGAAAACTAATTTTTGTATTTTGAAAAGATTAAGACCATAAAAATTGCTTGAAAATGAGGATGTTTTGATGAAGCTTCTTTGACAATATTTAACCAAACCTGACCCAAAGGCTTTTAACTCATTTTGACACCGACTTAGAACTTTCTAAATAGGACCAAAGTGACTAAAAACAAACTCAAATAAGAGCTTACACCAATTGCTTCACTATGTCGCTTTTACTAAACCTATAGACATACGATACAGTACCGAGATAAGGAAATCATTCAACACTTTGTAGAAGATAGAAGTCATCATCTCTTAAACTTTCACCACCAAAGCATTCGAGGCTCTTGAATCGTCGCAAGAACTTGAGCCTTCAAAAGTGAATCTTTGGTAGCTTCCCCAAACCGACAAACCACGTAAAAGACCATTTCCCCAAGAAGAAGAAATGAAGCACAAAGCATCTAATTGTATGAAGCTCAAGAACCCAAGAAGACGATAACACCAAAGTAACAAGTTAACACGGATCATTTTGTGGTTATTAAACCCAAAATAAATGATTAAGCCCAATCACATGAACTTGTTTGCGGCCCCGATGTACACATAACTCTTCGAGTTTGAAAAGCGGTTGTCAATTCAGAGAGAAGTATATCAACACCTTCATTTCACCAAATGCATTCAGATTATCTAACATATAACCAATCGACCCATAACGTACACATGTACCCAACAAGAGAAGAGACAACGACATCACAATAACTGGTTGAATCACTGATCTTCTCTGCGGATGTCAACTCCGGAATAATTGATTAAGCTCGATCATGTGAATATGTTGTGCGACCCAGATGTATACATATCTCTCCCTTGATGGTTGCGATCTCATCGGAATCATCATTACATTGTTTACATGAAGCACTAACCGGAAGCACTTTATCATAAATCATATAGAATATGTCGATAAGCAATATCATCTCATGCTCCACATATTCTTCTCATATTTCTTCCTACTGAAAGCTGAGATAACACATACCAAAAGTATCCAGAGACCACTTCCCCCTAATGGTTGGAATAATGTCCTTCCCCCAAATAGTTGGAATAATACACCAGAAGCTATGAGTAAACACTGAGTATCTCTACGGTTATGACATTTGTATTTCCCGAGATTACTTCAATAGAGAAGAAGTATTAGGTTCATCATGTGTACTCGTTGTGTATTTAGATGTATGTCTCCTTCCCGCTGCCGGTTTTGATACCTCGGAATCAACAAACATTATACATACACGAATATTCTTGAAATACGGAAGAACAAGAATTAGCTCAAATGAATCCCGTGAGAATCAAGCGTTACGGAAACTCTCCTTGACTATCTTTATCAACCCATACGTAGACAACTTGAAGTGACTACTAAAGAAGAAAAAACCGATATACCCAACTTGAAACTAAAGTCGAATTCTCCACATTTGTATCTTAAGCTTGCATTAGTGATGGAAGAGCGGTGTTGAGAATTTATGCACCAAGCAAATCTCTAAGTACTCGATACTCAACCAAAGTATGAGACATTAACACCTCTTGTGATTATCTACAACGACATTATCGTGTGTCATCCGAGTAAAACAACGTAACTCCTTAAAGTGATAGTTAACGGTCTTCAACCATCCAAACCTCTTTGCGGTAACTAGATAAGCCAATTCTTCAACTCAAATTGTTAAGCTCGAGCAAGTTATCTAATAAGAACACGCCTTTTGAAAGTCAACTTCAATCTCAAATAAGTGATAAATGATTAACTCAAGTAATCAACTTGTGTCAAATGCCCACTACGTGAATAAACATACAACGGATGTACATTGACCCATCGAATGAACCGGAACAAATGATTCCTCAACATCAATGCATTCTTCCTAAAGGTATACATGTAGAGACCGATATGGAAGATTCACCAATAATGTCTTGACGGATGAGGTAGTCATTTTCCTTAATGTTCATGTGGTTGATTTATAGTGTGCATAATAAGAGGAACAATAATCCGTGAAGATTTGGCAAAAATACCAAAGAGCGGATCATTATTCAATAGTGCAACTACAATATCATGATAGACATTATCAACGCCTTGTGAAGTAATTGGAGATAAGGTTTCTTGAGAATCCCGAGAAATACTTCTTAGATGGTGAACCAATTGAGTCAGTAGGAACCGGAGCATGAGCTTCCGAATCTAGATGATCAACATTCGTTGGAGGTTGGAAGTACTCATCAAACATGTCTTGAAACAATGAATCCTAGTTATCCTTTGAAAGTGAAGCATTAGGCGTTGAAGGAGAATCATATGACCATAATTCAAGCATCCATCAACATGTAGTATATGCACTCTTCTCCCCCTCAAAAATTGCATCCGAAGTTGCCATTTTTGATTTGAACAAGTGAATAAGAATATACACCAATGAACGTAGATCCACTTGAGGGTTGAAAGAGCGTGGAAAAACATGAAGCTTGTTGATGAAGAATGTCGATGAGAATGGTCATACACATGAAATTTCTATTCTTTTGAAGATAAACCGCCTGAAGCATACACCTTTCTTTTCTTTGAGGCAGGGGCTGAAGTGTTATCTGCGAGCGCCATAATGATGAAGTATGAGGCTGAATCGATGTGAGCAGACGTCATATCCGATTTGAATATCAAGGTTGAGTTACTTGGACCCGTGAGTTATGAGATATCAATCCATTTGTTATCCATACTTTAAGCGATCTATGTATTAAAGGATCAAGTATCTGCATCGAGTAAGGACTACCTGCACTAACATTACAAGCTTGATTTCATATATATTGGTTAGTGACATTAGTATCCAGACTCTTTGGGGTTTCACGGTCTACCTTGATTTTGCCATCGGTAAACAGCTTTCCGGTAGGTATCCACCTAAGTCCAACATCCTTAAATATTCTACTAGACGGTATCCACTTATGGCAAGGTGTAGGATTGTTGATATTCTTATGCATAGTGGAAGACTTATTGGTATTCCTAGACTCCAAAGATTTAGCAGTTGGGATCCATCTAGGTGAATTTTTAGGTTTGTTATGCTTCATGACATATTGAACCTTAGCCATGTTAGTAGTCTTAGTGGATTGTACCTTAGCATGTGAGTTAGGAAAATGTTTCTTATTCGGAAAAGACTCAGAATTTCTAATTTCACTTTATACATGCTTAGCATTCTTCTTCATATAACTACTCTTAGATGCAAGCCAACCCCTAGTCTTTTTAGTGTTCCTAGGTAGTGGTTTACTACTACTAGCAGTGCCTTGAAATCTCGTGAAATTCATCACCCTAGGTATTGCACCTAAAATTCCGTCTTTTCGATTCACAAGTCATTCATATCATATGAATTCTGGGTTTTGATGCTTGGTTTTGATACAATTTCGAACTAATCCTAGAGGTGCTGGGAGTAGAAGTGGCTACTTGTTGAGGGTTAACGGAGCTAGAAGCCTTTTTCTTAGGTAACTCAGGTGAAGTGACTTGTTTTGACAAAAATTTTATCGCATCAACTTGGGAGGCAAGCCTAGTCTTTAAAGATTTTTTTCTTTCAGATATAAATGTAGTAGGCTGCCTAATAACGGACCGGTCTCTAATGGGATGAGAAACTGGCTTCCCCAAGGTTGATGGTTTTGTAAACTTAGTGTTCACACTTTTCCCTACAGTTTTTCTAAGCTCATTCTTTAAGGCAACTATCGTAAAACTCTTATCCTGAAGTTGAGCTTTGAGTTCATCAATTTTTGCTATCAAAGATTTTGTTTGTTCCACGGACTTAGTTCTAGTTTCATTGACAGAGTCGCTTAGGTCCTTTTGAAGCCTTTTTAAAGACTCATTTTCCTTAAGTAATTTAGTCACATAACTTTCCAATTCATTATTTCTTGTTTTAATAGCATCGATGTCTTGTTTAGTCATGACTAAATTACTTTTCACATTCAGGACATAATTTTGTTTCTTCAGATTGTAAATGGTTGAGTCTTTGTCTTGAAGCTGAGCTTTCAAAGTGTTAATTTCAAAAAGTTCATGAAATTCAAGAAGTTCCGGATTTTTACATGGTTTGTTAAGTTGAAAACTTTCTTATTTACTCTGTATTGCAATTTCAAGTGAAATGCAATGTTTTTCAAGATTTGAGAATTTGTTTGAAAGTTTATCAAAAGCCTTTTATCAACCATATCTTTTGTTTTGAAACACTTAATCTCGAGACTCGACCTCGATTCTGAGCGTTTATCAAAGTCATGTTCAACATCATGATCGGCCAGTAAGTACTTTAGCGGATGCACTATGTTATACAGATAAAGGTACCTCATTACATGACACCTGCTCAATTTCTGGACTGATATCTATATCCACATCATGTGTAACAAGAGTCACTGGACCGCTGAATGTGTCAAGCTTATCTATCTCTGAGCCTATGTATTCAGTATCAATTGATCCATCATCTGGTGCTTTACCCGACTCAACACTACATTCATTCCCATTTCTGATTTTAGCATCTACTTCTTGTGTGTTAGGAGTAACTGAACAGCTGGTTACATCATCATTTATTGTCTTTGACATTTTGCATTCAGCAACACCCGATTCTTCAACGGATACATTACCCAACTCATCACAACTATCTCTCAACAGCACCATACACTCATCCACTTTTTCATCTTTATGAGTAACTTCCACAATATACTTCTCTACATTATCCATGAGATGGATAAGTGTCTCTATGAACACGCTAATTTCCATTCCAGTGTGTCTCTTGAAAGACATTTCAGTCATGTCTTGATCATAATCTGATGTAAATTCCCCACTGATGAATGACTGAAATTGGTTGTAGATCACTTGAAGTGCAGCACTAGAACTCTCCTTTTGAACCTTTTCTTTATCAATTTGTTGTTCCAATTGTTCTAAGTTCAATAGTAATGTTCCCGTTAAAGTGGATAAATCTTGACGGAAAAGGGCATTGCATGTTCGTTCCATTCCTATCGGTGTGAGTAACATGAGGTGTGAGTGAAGTTTTTGATAAGGTTCAATGCTACTTTCCGTTTGTATGGCATTCTGTAGTCTAAGCTGGTGCAATTCTCTCACTTCAGACTCTGAACACGAAGATCTCACATCCTCATTGATTGATTCAATCATCTTTAACCGTTCAGTGTAGCATACATTATCATTGTTTTCCACAGCATCATAAAATTTAAGTACTTCCGAAATAACTGAATCAGGAGTGTAAGACATGATGTTTTTGTGTACACGGGATTTTAGAAGTCTGTGATTTAAACCGAGAAATAGAATCTTTCGCAGATTTTACTAAAATCAAGACCAAACCGTTAAGCAATGACCCATGGAACGTGTTAAGATGAATGATGGATCGACACAATGATAGAAAATTGTGTGTTAGGACTTATGATTGTTTGTAGGATTAGCAGAGATGTTGTTTGGTTGAGATTTGGATTGGTTGATGCACGATTTTACGGAGAATTTAGGTCTAAAAACTTAAAAACCTCAATAACTTCTTTTTGGAGCGGATTTAAGCCTCGAAGGTTAGTTCATTCGGCGTGCCATTCTCCTCGTTCTCACGGTCGTTTTGATGGGTAGAACGCTGAAAGCGGAGTTACGGATCAAAAGTTATAGCCGTTTGAAGTTTTGTCGGGAAAAGTCAACAAAACGCACTGATGACAAATCGCTTGAGACAATAATTAACCAAGTCGCTATAAACCTTGAAGACAAGTCGCTAAGTCACCAAGTCGCTAAGTATACAAGTCACTTTAGTGGACAAGTCGCTAGGCTCACAAGTTGCTAGAGTGACAACTCACTAGAAGCACAAGTCGCTAGTGATACAAGTCACTAGACACATGTCGCTAAAGTAACAACTCGCTAAGTGGGCAAGTTGCTAAAGAACAACTCGCTAGACTGAACAGTACGACCATTACTTTGTACTATATGTCGCTTTGTCTCAAAAGACAAGTCGCTTCCCACAATAAAGTCAAGTCAACAAGATTGTGAAGACAAATTAGCTAAGTTAACAAGTCGCTAGCGAAATGGTACGACCACTACTTTGTACTATTTTTCGCTTTGTCTCAAAAGACAAGTCGCTAGTGCTCAAGTCGCTACCGCAACAATAAAAAGTCGCTGAATAATATAGATACAAGTCGCTACCAAGAATACAATTCCGAGACTCAAGTCACTAGCTAGAAAAATTCAAAAAATACCACTTTTCAATCCAAAAACAACCCAACCACACTGATTCAAGCCTTCCAAATCAAAACCTAACCACTTATAATGATTCTAAACACAAAAGTACAATCAAAATCCAAACTTTAACACTAGAGATGGTCCAAATGATGCAAATACCACTAAACGTTTTCAAACCCAAAAACCATATAAAACCACTAGAAATCCAAGAATATGTAAGAGAGATGATCAAACCATGGCTCTTGATACCATTTGTAACATATTGGATTTCACAAATACACAAACAATCACAAATATGGGGCGTACAATATGAGGTTTTAGAGAGAGAAAGTGGAAGATGGGAGCCTTTCTAGAGAGAGAAAGTAAACAAAAGAAAGAAGGTTAGATTGAGTGAAGGTCCAACCTACTACCTTGGGAGGTAGAGGGTATTATAGTTACATACAATACGTCCTCCTAACGGATCGTGGATCGAGACATACGATGGTAAAGACCCGTCCTTCCTCCACGGTGTTGCACTAAACTAAACTACGCTAATAACTAACTAATAAACTAACAAATAACGTAACTAAAGATATGTCTACGAGCTAACTTATGCTAGATAATATTTGGGGTGACCGATACTTCACTATGGAATTTCTAATTCCTAACAAGAA